>OZ024822.1:97516388-97911951 GCA_964016985.1 Anodontia alba | reverse complement strand
TTGTAGATGAAAAAAAAAAAAAAAAAAAAAAAAAAAAAAAAAATATATATATATATATATATATATATATATATATATATATATATATATATATATATATATATATATATATATATATATATATAGCTAAAATCATTCTGATCAGAAATCCAAGTTGCTTGCCCTAGCTGCTATGTTGAAAATCTATTTTGAATTTTTTATCCGTAAACGGGAAACTTCATTGGAATCATCGAGGTGACTTGTACGTTAGAAGTTGCTAAAATCATTCTGATTGGAAATCCAAGATGGACGCCATCTTGATAATCTTCTCTTGATTCGAAAGGTCAGTCGTCTGGAAACTTGTCTGGTAATCAGCTGAGCGATACAGAGAAAGTTTGGCCTCCTTTTTTTTTTTTTTTTTTTTTTTCGTCGCTTACCTTAGGGACAACTAAACGCCTGAAACTTACCTTAGGGACAACAAAACGCCTGAAACTAAAATTTTAAAGCTGTCTATTAATATGTTGTTATCAACGTAAAAACTCCGCTCAAACTCAGAAAATCGAACATAGCAAAGGCACAAACGCCTTGCATAACTGTGTGTATAAGCAGATTTTTTTTTTTTTGTTGCCTACGTAAGGACAGGATTAAATGCTTATACATCTAATCGCGCCAGCAGTGACCACGCTGATGATCCAAGTAAAAACAGTACAATTTTATAAAGCCCCGCTCCGCGACTAAAAAAAAAAAATGACAATCGCAGGAAGATTGCAGAATTCGCAATAATGGGCGTAACGAACAAAATTAGTCGCAGCCAGGCTTTTGAGCATGCACAAAGACTAGCCACGACTAATTCTGGTCGCAGACTGGTTGCAATGGTTTTCTGGAAGTCGCCATCAGTCGCCCACCAGTCACTTATCGGTCGCCGATCCATTTCACCAACTCTTTGGCTCTGAAATTTGGCAACCTTGCTGCGATCTATTGGCGCTCAGTCGGGGACTGTTTGACGATCGATCGGAGACTGATCACTGGTGAAATTTGTTTGTGTTGAGGTTTTACGGCCCAGTCAACCCAATGGGGTCATGTCGAGCGCGGTCAGTTTACCTAACCACACGTTTACTGGGCAGGCTTAGTACTCTAAGCGGTTAACTAGTATCGTGCACATTCTTTCGCCAGAAACTGACAACTGCCCTTCTTGAATCAGCGGAAGGGAGAGAATGACCGTAGAAAATATTTCATGGTAAATCTCCACGAAAGAATGTTGCCGACCGACGGGGGTTGAACCCGCGACCTCTTGGTCTCCAGTCGGACGGACCATCCAACTGAGCCACCGAGGCCGGCATCACTGGTGAAACGGCGACTGATCGCCTACAGGTTGCAAGGAGGTAATAGATAGCCGAAAGTTTGCAGTGCCAACTACAACGAAAAGCTGTATGTCCTAGCATCATTTTATCACCAGCGTTCAAAGTGTTCGCATTATGATGCGTAAAGGAACACATATATATATATATATATATATATATATATATATATATATATATATATATATATATATATATATATATATATATATATATATATATATATATATATATATATATATATATATATATATATATATATATATATATATTTATATATATATATATATATATATATATATATATATATATATATATATATATATATATATATATATATATATATATATATATATATATATATATATATATATATATATATATATATATATATATATATAGCATTCTGGTTGTTTTGTTGCAAGCGAAGAATCTGTATCTTGATATTGTCAACTTGCACAGAAATGAATTCATCCATGTCGTAACATTTTATTAAAAATCGCCGTTTGATCGCCGACTGGTAGCCAATCACTCTTAACTAGTTGCAATCCTACGGCGACAAGTCACCAATCAATCGCCGACGGCGTGCAAAAACTATCGCCGATTGTACGGCGTCTGGTCGGTGACTGATCGGCGATTATATTTGTAGAAAAAAAAAGTAGTTGAAACAGTCGCAGAGGTCGCGAGTCAGTTCCAAACGAAAACAGCCGCAAAGCGTCGCATCGCAGTCGCAAGCTGTGGGACCGAGGCTTAAGACATTATGCGGCTGAAACACTGGTCTGAAAAGGCACGTGCAAGAGAAAAACATTTAATTTTGGGCAGTAAATGTACGAAGCTGTCAATATTTGTTTCTTTTTAACAGCACATGCACTCCTACTTTCAACACTTTTCTGCACCTGTGTAACAAAACAATTTGGTGCGTATAACGCAACAACCAGGGATATTTGCATAGCCTTTGGCTCAGGTGAGTTAAAAAAGGAGGCTAAATAGCAGAATATAGCTTGTCATGACAGAGAGAGAGAGAGAAAGAGAGAGAGAGAGTCATAAATTGAATTCCGCCTTTAGCGGGATTCGAACCTGGGACAACGTGATCAGAAGCGATTGACCGAGACAGAGAGAGGGTCGACCAACATAAAAGGAGCCGAAACAGCTATTGTGCTAGTATCTTTTGTTGACGGGCTGATGACGGCGCTCTTATTTGCCTATCGGACATCTTTTCCTGTCTGCACAGTATGACTCGACGGCCATGGATATATGGTTAAATACATTTTCAGTGTCGCCTGAGACAGTCCAGATGGTCTGATTTTATTCCGAACATAATACAGCTGCCCTAGAAAGATTAGAATCTAACTCAGTCCTTGCACGGACAGATGAATACCTTACCAACTTTGCAAGGCACGCCAAGCGAAACATGTGCAGAAACGTGATATATGCTGTATAATAGGAAAAAGAATAGACCGTGTCATTCACACTGACTGTTATTCAAAATAAAATGTTTTTCTTTTTTTTCTATCTCTTGCACACGCCTTTTCTCGCCACATAAAGTCTTACTCAACCGTCACATAACATTTTCCTCCACAACCTTAGAAATATTACCGTAATTACCCTACGTACTAGATACATTTTCTTCGGTACCGTACTTATCCTGTAAATCCTGTAAATTGAATGCCAACTTGATTTTAAAGTTTGGCAGAAGTTGATTTGTTTGTGTTGAGGTTTTACGGCCTAGTCAACCCTATGGGCCATGTCGAGCGCGGTCAGTTTACCCAACCACATTTTTCTGAGCAGGCATAGTCCTCTAAGCGGTTAACCAGTATTGTGCTCATTCTTTTCTCGGATACCACATTGTTTATGTTTAACCAATTCTCGGCGTACTGCAGGTTGTTTTCTTGTTCTCGGCGTTGAATATGTATTTTTAATGAAAAGTCTAAATTATTCAATAACGTTAACATTAAGGAACATTCACGCGACTTATTTAACTTAAGATAGACGATTTGTATGTTGATGTGTGGTTTGATGAAAAACTAATTGACGTATATTTGCCGTATGTTCCAATATGTCCCAGACTCCTATGTTCGATTTTTTTTTATTTTTGTATGCAGACTGTAAAATGGCACTAGTGTCTCAGGACTACAGGTGCGCGTACTAGCAATATTCGAGGGGCGTTCAAGAATTATACGGAAAAGAGCACAGTACATGCAAAACATGTCTTATGAAGATTTTCATCTTTTTACAAACACTTTCTAATATTAGAACCTACACCTGCTACATCATTATCGTTTCTGGACTGAATATGGTGCTCATTCTGAAGAAAAAAAAAAAAAAAAAAAAGAAACAGGATAGTGCCGCTTTAATGATCTTTAATGACCAAATCAGAAAAGCTGCCGGTTTCTATTCGGTTCGTAAGATTTTAATATCATGCAAATTTGTTTCTAACCTGGCCTTGTTATGAAAATTTATTTGCACATTTGAGCAAAGTTAAGAAAAATGGGACCTCAGATTTCTGTGGTTTGAGAGCCTTTAAACGCGCATTCTCAGCCACCAGGTGGGGTTAGGTTATTAAAGTTCTAAAATGAACAGCACGATGGAAGGAAAATCAGAATCGTCGCTTATGAACGGTGTTCGTTAGGTGGTAATCATCAGACAACAGGGCAAAGGTGGTCCTGTATCGCTCACTCGAGAACTAGACAAGTTTTAAATCATTTGGGTTTTCGGTTCAGGAGTTCATTATAGATTTCCAAGATTGCGCCTGCGGTAGCCATCTTGGATCTCTGGTCGAAACGATATAGCTATTTTTGCTTTACAAATCACCCAAACAGTCCCTCTCAAGTTTTCAGTCAATTTGCCGTTTGGTTCAGGAGTAACGGTAAAAAATATATTTGCAAGATGGCAGTTATCTTGGATTTCTGATCGAAATTATTTTAGTTATATTTTCTGTATTTAATATACACGTCTCCCCGATACTTCCTACAAAGTTTCGAGTCAAATTGGCCTTTTGGTTCAGAAGAAAAAAATAAAAACAGAATAGACTTTCAAGATTGCAACCTTCTTGGATTTCCGATCGGAACCTGTTTTGCTATATTTGATCGACAAGTAACTTTGATGCTTCCAACCAAGTTTTGCGTCAACTTGTCTTTCCATTTAGGAGTAGAAGTTCCAAATACATTTCCAAAATGGCGGCCGTGGCGGCCATGTTGGATTTCCGATGGGAACAATTTCAGCTATTTTTGATCTACAAGTCACACAGATAGTTCCTATCAAGTTTCGAGTAATTGGCTTTTCGGTTCAGGAGAAGAAATTCCAAACAGATTTTCAAATGGTGGCCATGGTGGTCATCTTGGATTTCAGATTGGAATGACGTTAGTCATTTTTTTTTTCTACAGGTCTCTCTGATAGTTACTGCTAAAATGCTAAATGTCTAGTAAATTGGTCTTTCGTTTTAAGAGAATACGTTTTAAATACATTTTCAAAATGGCTGTCACAGCCATCTTTGGGTTTTTATCGAAACAATTACGGTTATTTTGATCAACAAGTCAAGTCACACGATAATTCCTATCAAGTTTCAACTCAATTAGCCTTTTGGTTCAGGAGAATATGTTGAAAATAAATTTTCAAAACGGAGGTTGTGGCGGCTATTTTGGATTCTCGATTGCAACGAGTTTAGCCGTGTTAGGTCTACAAGTCAGCCCGACACTGCGTACTAAATTTCGAGTCAGTTTGCACTCTGATAGAAATTCCAAATAGATTTTCAAGATGCAGCCATCTTGGATTTCCTATTGAAACAATTTTAGCTAGTTTTGATCTACAAAGAACCCCAACACCTCCTAATAAATTTCGAGTTAATTGGCCTTTTGGTTCCAAAGAAGAATTCAAAATAGATTTTCAAGACGGATTCTGTGGCGGCCCTCTTAGAATTACAATTGGAAAAATACTTTTGATTTACACGATACTTCCTACCAAGGTTCGAGTCAACTGACTTTTCGGTTTAGGAGAAATTCAAAACTGATTTTCAAAATGGCCGCCACCCAGCTTAACGGAAAAAGGGAAAAGTCAAATTTCATTTTTCGACTTCTGGTCCAAGAACCGACGTCGCCGTTTCCATACGACGTTGTTATTGCTCTGTGTGTGTGTGTGTGTGTGTGTGTGTGTGTGTGTGTGTGTGTGTGTGTGTGTGTGTGTGTGTGTGTGTGTGTGTGTGTGTGTGTGTGTGTGTGTGTGTGTGTGTGTGTGTGTGTGTGTGTGTGTGTGTGTGTGTGTGTGTGTGTGTGTGTGTGTGTGTGTGTGTGTGTGTGTGTGTGTGTGTGTGTGTGTGTGTGTGTGTGTGTGTGTGTGTGTGTGTGTGTGTGTGTGTGTGTGTGTGTGTGTGTGTGTGTGTGTGTGTGTGTGTGTGTGTGTGTGTGTGTGTGTGTGTGTGTGTGTGTGTGTGTGCGTGTGTGTGTGTATGTGTGTGTGTTCGGCACTGTCTGTCTCGAAATGTCTGTCTCCTTCCCTTTCTGAAGCGTTGTGGTGTGGTTTGCGCTCACGACATCGGATGACGAGGTCCCGGGTTCGAATCCCGTTAGAAGCTGAATTCAGCTCATAAGAGTACGACCCTTCATTTACCCATAGCCTTTCATTATCACCTTTCCATATTCTCGATATGGCTAAATAATGTTGAAAGGGACGCAAAACACCAAAACAACCATAATTTGTCTCCCCTATCTATTTATCTATCTATCTATCTGTCCGTCCGTCTATCCGTCTATCCGCCCGTCCCTGCGTCCGTTGATTCTTACATCCATCTATGGAATAAAAACGGTCTATTATCAAATACATGTATATGCCGATTGTTTGTGTTGAGGTTTTACGGCCCAGTCAACCCAATGGGGTCATGTCGAGCGCGGTCAGTTTACCTAACCACACGTTTACTGGGCAGGCTTAGTCCTCTAAGCGGTTAACCAGTATTGTGCGCATTCTTTCGCCAGAAACTGAAAACTGCCCTTCTTGAATCAGCGGAAGGGAGAGAATGACCGTAGAAAATATTTTTAATGATCAATCTCCACGAAAGAATGTTGCCGACCTCGGCGGGGGTTGAACCCGCGACCTCCTGGTCTCCAGTCGGACGGCGCATCCAACTGAGCCACCGAGGCCGGTTATATGCCGATAGTTGATTGATTGTGTTGGGTATAAGGATAATCTGCCGGCTGCCCAAACATGGCGGCGAAATTTGTCACCTGTACACTTCATAAAATATCAACAAAAATCACAAACGAAATGCGTGTTTCACAAACTCAGCTGATAACTTAAACCTCAAGGCATATCAAGTCGTTATCAAGAGACAAAAATGCATTTCATAAGTATGAAAAAGCATTCTAAGTTGTGCAAATTCGGGACAAAAATGTTCCCTTTTTTTTTTTCATAAATTCATAAAATACTAACGTCAGTTTATTTCACAATGTTCCGTCTAGAGCAGTCGGAAGTTTGTTTGTTTGTGCTGTGGTTTTACGGCCCAGTCAGCCCAATGGGGTCATGTCGAGCGCGGTCAGTTTACCCAACCACACGTTTACTGCGCAGGCTTAGTCCTCTAAGCGGTTAACCAGTACCGTGCACATTCTTTCGCCAGAAACTGACAACTGCCCTTCTTGAATCAGCGGAAGGGAGAGAATGACCGTAGAAAACATTTCATGATCTATCTGCACGAAAGAATGTTGCTGACCTCGGCGGGGGTTGAACCCGCGACCTCCGGGTCTCCAGTCGGACGGCGCATCCAACTGAGCCACAGAGGCCTGCCAGTCGGAAGTTAAAATATCCAAAAGCTTTCAAATAAAAACACAATATGCCTATGTCTGCAGGTACCCAAACTGATACACAAAACTAAAATCTTGTCCTTTAATGTATATAACGGACTGGATACCGGTTTATATTGTATCTGCACGTGCAAGGAGGACAGCCAAGTACATTATATATGTACGGTCAATGTACATTGTTTAGAGCTTTTGAGTAGCCTTCTTGGTAGCCAAAGTGTGTCTTTATTTGAATGAATTTGGAGATTTTATTTTCCGGTTGCCCTAGATGGAACATTGTAAAACAAAATACCATTAGTACTTTGTGTATTCATGGAAAAGAAAAAGGAAATGTTTTGTCTCAAAATTACGCAAGTTTGTTTGTTTGTGTTGAGGTTTTACGGCCCAGTCAACCCAATGGGGTTATGTCAAGCGCGGTCATTTTACCAAACCACACGTTTTACTGGGCAGGCTTAGTCCTCTAAGCGGTTAACCAGTACCGTGCACATTCTTTCGCCAGAAACTGACAACTGCCCTTCTTGAATCAGCGGAAGGGACAGAATGACCGTAGAAAATATTTCATGATCAATCTCCACGAAAGAATGTTGCCGACCTCGGCGGGGGTTGAACCCGCGACCTCCTGATCTCCAGTCGGACGGCGCATCCAATTGAGCCACCGAGGCCAGCTACGCAAGTTAGAACGTGTTTTTTTTTATACTTATAAAAGGCATTTTTATCTGTTAATAACCACTTGATATACCCCGACATTTAAGTTATCAATTCAATTTGTGAGACACGCATTTCATATGTGATTTTTGTTGATATTTTATAATGACGTGTACAGGCGGAAATTTCCGCCGCCATGTTTGGGCAGCCGGCAGATTATCTGTAACGACACGTCAACCCTTCTTGATCATTTTGTGTCGTCTTCCGGAGAAAGGGAGAAGAGATAGAAGAGATAGTAGAGGAGATGAAGGAGAGGGACAGAGGGTAAAGAGGAACAGGAATGAAAGGAAAGAAACAAAAGAAATAAAAATCCCCCTCCACCCTTACCTGAGAGAGTGGACAGGGGAGGCGGGGATACGGGGATAATTGGGGCGGGGACGGGGGTAAACGGGGCGAGGAACGGTGGTAAAGGGGGCGGGTGACGGGGGGAGAGGGGGTGGGTGACGAGGGAAGAGGGGACGGGGGTAGTGAAATTTTAGGGGCGGAGGTTATACCAAAATTTGTTGTATTTTACCGATTTTACTCTATTTTTATTATTGCAATGCAATAACTGGGTATCAGAAGTATCTAACAGACGTATTAAAATAATTTCAGGTATGTTTACAATGAATCTGGCGTTGATTTCACTTCACCGACTAGAAGTGTTCCGCCAACCGTGGTTTACATTGATTTCGTTTATGCCCGATTTCGGTTTATCTCTAGTTGATTACTTCCCTTTTATTCCGAAAGTTCACAAGAAAGCCGTTGTCGGTGGCAATGCACATTTTTAGAAATAATTATCCGTCTGCCGTAGACAATCATTTTATTTGCTCATTGTTGGATAAGGACTTTTGCGCTGTTCAAAACACACACACACACACACACACACACACACACACACACACACACACACACACACACACACACACACACACACACACACACACACACACACACACACACACACACACACACACACACACACACACACACACACACACACACACACACACACACACACACACACACACACACACACACACACACACACACACACACACACACACACACACACACACACACACACACACACACACACACACACACACACACACACACACACACACACACACACACACACACACACACACACACACACACACACACACACACACACACACACACACACACACACACACACACACACACACACACACACACACACACACACACACACACACACACACACACACACACACACACACACACACACACACACACACACACACACACACACACACACACACACACACTTCAAGATCCAACATGGATTTTCTGATAGGTATTCCCAAACACCATCCGGCGGTGTGATGGGGTGAGGCAAAAGGTATCGTGTAACCGATATTGGCTTATAGCTGGGCAAGCCTGCTATCCTTGCAGCAGGTACATGTAGAGGTAGAGGGGAATGCTTTTATGTCTTCTGTTTCTTCACTTTCATTCATTTTCCTTTCTCCCCTGTCCCTCTCTTTCATCTCCTTTTCTATCTCCTATTTCTCTTCTCCCTTTCTCTGGGAGACGACACAAAATGACCAATAAGGGTTGACCTGTCGTTAAACGTCAAATCAATCACATGTTGCCCGGTGAAAAAACGCGGACCATTCACGGACTGACGGACCAATAAAAATTCCGTGTCCGTAATTTAAATAACGGTCCGTGTTTTGTCAAGTCCGTGAAAAATAGGTCTATGGTTTGTCGTCCGTCAATTGAAGGCCCGTGGTTTGTCAAGAGATCCGTGAATTTGTTATGCAGTCCGTGTATTGCCAATAGGTCCGTAAGTCCATGAGTCCGTGTCCGTGTTTTGTCAGCCACCACACACTAACACGTTAGACATTTAATTCAGTTTTTGAGAAAACCTCAAAAAAAAAAAAAAAAAAAGATTATTGTTCTCACTGACCCCCAAGTGTGGGACCATGCTTATCAAAAAATATTAAAAGAAGATGCAGATTTTAATGGTATTCTTGAGTTTTGATTTTAGTGATTAATACGACTGTTTTTGTGCCAATTAGGATCAGTTTGGGCTCGGATCTAGGCCCACCACATTATTTTTCTTGACCAGTTTAAGACCGGATCAAGGCCCACCACCTTGTGATAGTTACGCAGACTTTTGAAACGGAGGGTGCAAATATTTAGCTATTCCGTAAACAGGGTGCAAATGCTAAGGAAATACCGATTTGGGGGCAAAAATTTGGGGTGTAGTTCGGGGTCAAAATCTGCATGAATGTATATTGCATGGTCATGTTTAAATTTAATTATAGTTGGGGATATTAAAAATTCTGATTTAGGGGAGGGAATAGTTTGCTTGGGGGAGGAAAGTGGGGGAGGGAAGTGGGGGTAAGGGGGAGGGAAGTGGGGAATGCCTACCCCCCTGTCCACCCCCTCTTACCTGCTATAAGGATAGCAGACCTTGCCCAAATGTAAGCTGATATCTGTTGAACGTCCCAGTGATGTAAGATACACGACACCTTCGCCACACCCGACCACCCCAATGTCGATAATTACATGTATGTGTTACCGTGAACACATTCACGAATCTGGTAAACTCGAATAATGTACCTTACACCGTGTCTATTTGTAAATAAAAATATTGATTAGATAAGTAAAATAATTGAGCAAATGAGAACAAATGTACTTACCGTTTTAATGTTTCTGTCATAGTCAGTCGATGGCCACGCCACGTTGCTGTGACATGTATGTGACTATATACGAGGGGCGATTCATAAGTTCCTGGTTGGTGGTAAAATGGGTCAGTTTTAAAACATCAAAGGTATTCATTTTTCATTCACACTGAGTTGAGAGATTACAGACTGTTGGATCCCTTCTGTGTAGTGTAGTGGAACGCAGCATTCTTAACGTCGTATGATAGCGCAACATTTTTGCATATTTGGGAAGACGTTTCCAAAGCATGAGAATAGGATGGATGTTTGATAAGTTTGCACCCACCTTTCTAGAAAGCAGTCGTGACAGCAGTCAGTATGTGTGCATTATCTTGGTGAAAGAGCATACTTCTTGTCAACTTTTTATATCGAATCTGCTTGACTGTCTTCCGTAGCGTTCTCATAGGAGCAGCAGTCTATCTGTATGTAGTCTCTATCTATATACAGCACTTGCATCACATCCCAGAAAAATAGAAGTCATGCAAACATGCATTGCAAAATAATTAAAACAAAATAAATAAAAAATAAAAGTAAACAAATAAAATAAAATAAAATAAACAAATATTGCTTTGCCCCTCGTTGGCAGTGGTTTCATCCGCGCTCATAAATCGCTGGAGAAGTGTGTAAGGATCCGCCATAAAACGGCTATATTATCCCTTAATATGTTGAATGCGTTTCTTATTAAGTCCAAGGAGCTTTTGAACATAACAAGGTGAGTCGTATAGGACGCCCTATACTTTAAACGTTTGAAAAGCGTTACACATACCTCGGAGACACATACCTATCATTCAGGCAATAGAACACTGATTTTGCTATGATGATGTAATGATTCTTGCAACGGTCTCCTCTTTGGTGACGGAGTTCGTCTACCAAATTCTTCTTGTCAGGTTTAAATTGAGCAACCAACGTCTTTACCATAATGTATAAAGAGACACAAATTCTTCTAGTCATGTTGAAATTGAGCAGCCGACGTCTTCACCATAATGTAGAAAGAGACATTCTCTCCTAGCTTGCACATCGTGTTTTCCTGATTTCCTCCGAGGCAGAAGTAATTCCAGTTTTAACTTGCTAATTTCAAATTCAAGAGTTGAACTGTACTAACATTCAGTACGTCTGCTTATAGAGATCACGAAGTTATTAATCACCCCTCAGTTAACAATACAGTACCTATGCAATATATGACAGCGTAAATATGTCATGGCTTTTTTCCAAATATATATGGTATGTGTACGTAACTCACGCAGCACTTCAGTTTGAAAGAGTAATTCTTCTTTAGATTGGAATCGTTGAAGATTTACGCTTATTTTTCAATATAGGTCAGCTAGCCACAATGGCGGAGGAGGCTGATGCTCATTCATATTTCACATTTGTGCGTTTTGCTAATGGGTTCTTACATTTGTCAGAAAGTTATGGCCTGTTGGTGCCGGATTGTTTCACCATTCAGGGCTGGCGCGCGGCCGAGGAGTTATATGTGGCGCTCCCGATTTCAGGTTCACAAGATCTATGGTTAGGATCTCTCTCTCTCTCTCTCTCTCTCTCTCTCTCTCTCTCTCTCTCTCTCTCTCTCTCTCTCTCTCTCTCTCTCTCTCTCTCCGATTTTGTTTTGAACAGTGGGAATATCTATTTTACTTTATGTGTCGGACACAAAGAGAGCATTACACTACACTGACGTTCGGCAAGGGGAGTTATTTCAAAACCAAATTAGCTGGAGATGTCTTCCTTGTTTGCGACATATCGTCTTGATATTATTAAGCCATCTGTGATGTTTCGTTACTATATTCCATACGTTTCAGGAGTTATATGCCATACACGAATTTTCAGCATTACACGACATGGGTTTCAGGCAAGGGGGGATAAATCCAAAACCAAAGTCGCCAGCATTACACTATATGGATTTCGGCAAGAGGTGATAATTCGAAACCGAATTAGCTGAGGTTGTCTTCATTGTTTGCTATTCATTGTAGTCAGCTGTAAAGTTTCATAAATATATTCCATACGATATTCCATACGGTTTAGGAGATGACCCGGGCACAATTTTTAGCACTCAAGCACTAACAGGGGTAAGGACTTATGGCCTGGACACAATTCAAACACCAGTGTTTTCTTCCTTGCTTGCGACACATCGCCTCGATATGATTACGCCATCTCTGAAGTTTCATTAATATATTCCATACGTTTAGGAGTTATGAGCCGGACACAAATGCATGGACGAACGGACATAAAGACGGACGGACAGCAGTAAAAAATACCCTTTCACCAGTCTTTGATTGCCGGGGCGTAATATAGTGAAGGGATAATGGGTGAACTCTTTTCTCCAGACGGCGGTCAACCGTCTGTTACAAATAAAAATAATGCTGGGCTAAAAACAACATGACCGATCAAGCAGTGTGGCGGTTTTCGTCATTAATGTACGAATTACTTGGCCGCCATGTTTAGCTAATCAACTAAAAGCGGTGCAGTCGGGACAGGCCGGTTCATCGCCGGTCGACACGGCTAGAGCAAAATGTGCGTTAGTGGCGACCCGGAGCAGCGCGGCTGCGAGAAAGAAGTGCGCACTCTGTGTTTGAGTGGTTTATGCACCAGACATCATATACCATGTGCGTGAAACGCTCGCTTGTGCACATGTGCTGTAAGTGATAGCCTGCGTGCAAAGAGTATCCGGTTTCGTATATTCCTCCACAACTCAGACTACTAACGCATCCACTATGAAGTCAAAATGTTGTGTGTGTGTGTGTGTGTGTGTGTGTGTGTGTGTGTGTGTGTGTGTGTGTGTGTGTGTGTGTGTGTGTGTGTGTGTGTGTGTGTGTGTGTGTGTGTGTGTGTGTGTGTGTGTGTGTGTGTGTGTGTGTGTGTGTGTGTGTGTGTGTGTGTGTGTGTGTATGTTTTGTTTACTTCGGTGGCAATAATTGGCTGCCGTATTAACTAGTAGAATGATAATACATATACATGTGTATCTACCATGACTGTAGTAAACCGGTTCTAGCAGGTTGCATTTCATACATTTATACTCATGTAGGAATGATGAGACCATTATCTTTATTATCATTATTCTCATTGATTTCACTTAAGATTCCCACCCGCTAATATAAGATAATAATGATAAAAATATGTATATGGATATCAGATTCACAGTGAAATCCATTAAACAAAAGTTGGTATAAAATATATATTACACCTAAGTCAGACACAATCACATCTTCTCAGCAACAGTAACAACACGCATATGCACGTACAAGGATGCACGCTCAGCACATACGCATGAAGACGCACATACCCTGTGAAACGCAGAGAGAGAGAGAGATAGTAACACAAATATGTAAAAATGTGCCTTCAGGACATAAATGTATACGGAAAACCCCTGCCGAGTCGCACCGTTACATGTATATGGACTGTGTCATGCAAAAAATTAACGCAGTCTGATCAGGACCATCGCTGTCCGCTTAAAGGGTCATTTGATACTGCAGACTATACTGATAAATAACAAAGGCCGTAGTCATATGCAAATGGTCTGGCTCAGTTATCTCGGAAAAAGCACAGAATATACATTTTCCTGTGACACGGCTATAATGTATCAATGAGCAAAGCCGAGTTGGCAACATTCTTTCCTGGAGATTGATCATGAAATATTTTCTACGGTCTATCACTACCTTCCGCTGATTTAAGATGGGCAGTTGTCAGTTTCTGGCGAAAGAATGTGCACAATACTAATTAACGGCTTAGAGGACTAAGCCTGCCCAGAAAAAAGTGTGGTTAGGTAAACTGACCGTGCTCGACACTACCCCATTGGGTTGACTGGGCCGTAAAACCTCAACACAAACAAGTTTTATATAGCGGTTGTTGTTCTATACATCTATCCTTACCCACACTATTCAATATACACTCGATAGAGTACCATTTCCCTCCTAATCTAAAGCTTTGTCCGCGCTAGGTAAATTTATTCTACCGTACGGTAGTTTCCGTAACTTACGGTAAATTCTCGGACATCTCTAATAGCCTGAACGTAAAGATCAAACAGGCGACAGTCACGGCGGTGTTCTTGTCAAGGAGAATATATATTACAAACGCAGAGAAGATCTTGAAATACGAGGAGTCGAAAATATATGGATCGAAATTGCGAATAACCATAAACGAATACTTTTTAGACCGCCAAACTCAGGAGCTAATTTTTTAACGATATCGAGGACTCTGTTGCTCTAACCGTTGATACTTATAATAACGGGTGATTTCAATTTTAACTTTCTTCATCCAGAAGAAAAATTGCACTCAATTGCATCTATGCACTCAACTTTCTCTCTATCAGACTATCACTAATCCCACTCACTTTACTGAACATTCTTCTTCCTTGATTGATTTAATACTTACCAGTAATAAAGATTATCTGGTTCTCAGTGACGTGGGTGACCCATTTTTGCATCAAGGCTTAAGGTATCACTGCCCTGTTTTTGGAATTTTGAAATTAGTTAAACCCAAATCAAAATCTTTTACAAGATATATTTGGAATTATAACAATAGCGATTACGATCTAATTATGATTCGGATTCATTGAAAGACGAATAACATAACAAGCGCCATTTTGAGCCTTGCTTCTCAATGCATCCCCAACAAAAATGTTAAGATAAAACAATCAGACCTACCATGGTTAACCACATATAAAACGGTACATTCGTAAACGGAAAAAGAGCCTATAAAAAGAACTAACCTTCGGCCACATTGGTTAAAGTTCAAAAGAATTCGTAATGAAGTCAATACAATGATCCGCGATGCAAAGCAGAATATGTACACGAAAATATCAGAAGCAAAGTCGTATTGGTGGAAAACTCTTAAAACATTTATCTCTCCTTTAACTCGTTCGGCACACTTGAATTAAATGGCACTATATACACTGATGATTCGGATAAAACCAATATTCTTAACAACTATTTTCAACAACAAACGATTCTTCAAGAGCAAAATACCACACTTCCTGATCTCCCCACTCCGATATATTGTAACTGGAGTGAATTTTATTGTTTTTGTTTTTTTTTTTTTTTAAATATTTTAAAATTCAGTCAGCTATGCTGACATTTGATAGTTTCAGGAAATTAATAGTTAAACTAAACTATTAATATTTGTGATATTCATTTTTAGATCATCATGTGTATATAGTACAACAATTACAATAAATTACAATATAGAACAGTACAATACAATACATTGTTATATGATACAACTGGTAAAATACAGTGAATGACACTTCAATACAATAAATACACTGTAGTAGAATACCATATGATATAATTACAAAAGAGCACAAAGCAACAGTACAATACAAAACAAATGTTTGATTTTAGAAACATTAAGAATTGAAAGGAATGATTTTATAGTGGTTCAATGTCCTTCCAACGAAAGATAAATGAGGTGCTGATTTCCAAAAATATTCGGCCAAGACTCTCATTACTGTTCCAGATTACCCCCAGACAAGAATGTTGATAAATCATTTCAGATAGTAAAGGTGGTTACCTTGCCTGCTGATTCAACAGTAGAGGCTAGAATAAAATACAAATACAGGGAAGGTAGAACAACAAGGCAAGCAGATATTGTGTCCTTTAATATTGACAATTATGTTCGTCAATATGGAAAAATTCTTTTAGCTGTTTGGAGTTTTTCCTGTGATTTAACTTATAAACCAAAGCAGGGAAGGTGTTTTTACTTGAGTGACATTCCTATCTTTTGTCCGTTTGTAAGTCAAAGTAGTATTTTTAGAGTGTCCAATCTGTGTCAATTTGGAATCAAATAAGCAAAGAGACTTATTTAAACACTGTGACTCTGATTTAGAGAATAAAATAGATTATTTAAATGCACAACTTCGTACAACCATTATTCAGTGAGAGCAACGATTATTTAGTTTCTATTTGAAAAAGACCAGAAGAGTAATAAAGTTTATTTTAGACAGACAATTTCATTTGGAGTTTTGACTGATGGTATTCACCCAAGTGAAATTTTAAGTAGATACTGGCGGAGACGTTTAATCAATTCACTTTTCGCCAGAGAATGTTTTGATTGAGATATGCACTGTTTACATTGTTGTGGATGCTTATAGGGTGAGTGAGAACAGGACCATACTTGTTTTAGACATTGTGTCTGCCATATGTTCCCTGTGTCAATATAATCCTTGTGGGACATGTCATAGCAGTGTATATTTGTGTGTATTAAAGTGTACCATATGGTGGTTGACTATATTCAGTAGTGGAGTGCAGGTCTAAATACTGTTTAGACATTGTGTCTGCCATGCATTCCTTGCACTTAGCTATTTGTTTATGGAACATGCTACTATATTAGTACATTAATTCAATTGTAAGGTCAGAGTGTATTGAAATCTATGAACATATTTTATGCCAGTGATAATTGTGCAGTCAACATTTTTTTTCTATATATTTGTTCTGAGATCGGAAGCAGTGTATTAAGTTCTTAGTTAACCATATATTGGGGTACCAAATATTTAGAGTTGAGTGTGTTTGTGTTTCATTTTACAGTGCTTGCATTTTACACTGTAAAATATTAGTGTTATTTATATAGTACAATTTATATTTTAATATTTTCTTGTTGAAGTACTTATAAGTCAGTTGGTATAAGTATTTATTTGACAAGTGCTTATTACAGTATGTCAGATCTAACTGAAGAAGAAGCTGCCAAGCTGATTGAGGCATTTAACAAATTAAAGTTAAGCCCAAAGATGACACATCGGAAAATTTAGAAAGTTGGCTTAAGTCCTATGCTGCTGAGGCTATCGTTAAAACTGAGCCAACAGCTACCACAACAGCTGCGGCTACTGTAGTAACCACAAACCAGCAGCCTAGAATATCACTGTTTTGTGATAAGGTAAAAGGAGAGGCCACATATGCCCAGTGGGTATCTTCTTTTAGAGAAGACACATAAACCTGAAGCTTTGGCTCAGACTATAAGGAGGTCTCTTCATGGCGAAGCCAGCAATTTTGTTCGTAGATTAGGTATTTGGGCCACTATTCCTGAGATATTAGAAAAATTTGAGAGTGTCTATGGTGAAGTAGACACAAAAGAACACCTGTTGGCTAAATTTTATAGTGCCAAACAGGAAGAAAATGAAGATGTGACCAAGTGGTCTTGTAGACTGGAAGATATCCTTTCTACAGCTATTGAAAGAAAGATATCTCAGGAATAGTGGCCCCAATACCTAAATCTACGAGCCCACTAAAGTCAATGAAATGTTAAGAAATATGTTTTGGCAAGGTCTTAAGCCTGCCCTGAAAGACATTTCAGGATATAAGTTTGAAGAAATTACAGACTTTGATAAATTAAGGGTAGAAATACGTAAATTAGAGCAAGATCATTTAGTCTCTTGTCAGAAAACAACACCCTGTAATATAATTACTAAAGATAAGGAAGAACAGTCAGAATTAAAAGAAATGAAATCAATTATTGAATCACTGACAAAAACAGTCAAACAGTTGGAATGCAAAGTACATCAAACGCCCCCAACAATACAATGGAACACACACAACCCTAATTATAATAGTAACTCAAGAAGGGGTAATTTTCAAAATAACAGGGGAAGGGCTTTTAACAGTTCACATTATAAAGGTCCATCTAGAGGCAATACTCAAGATTTTAGTCCTCAAGATTAGATCAAATTCATCATCTTTTCAGCAGCAGGGTGGAAGAAAAACTTTTGATAGTTGTGCTCAAGGATATAGTTCTTTTCAAGGTGCCAAAGTCCGGGAGAAGATATACTGAAAGGAAAAAGAAACGCAGGGTAGAGTTTTTTCCTTCTTATTTTAACCATTGTTTACGGTGTTTACTAT
Source organism: Anodontia alba (assembly GCA_964016985.1). Lineage (NCBI taxonomy): Eukaryota > Metazoa > Mollusca > Bivalvia > Lucinida > Lucinidae > Anodontia > Anodontia alba. Next base: position 97,893,616 of record OZ024822.1, on the reverse strand, counting down.
AGCCATACACTTTTACAGATTGTCCTGTGAATGTGAACCGCGGGTATACGAGTCTTTGGTCGATGTGCTATCTACCCAGTGTGTGAAATCATTCAACCGTGCACTACACAGTGCATTGCACGGACAATACGGGAAGCCAAAATTTCGTGCAAAACAAGCATGTTTAAACCTTCAGCACAACGATACACAACGCTCTTCGATTCTTTTACCGATTTTTCTTTTCATTTTTACGCTACTTTTAACTTTTTTTCAATCATGGTACGACTGACTGATGTTCAAAGGGGTAGGGCAATTGCGTTGCTGATGCAGGGTCAGAGGCAACAGCAAGTTGCAAATCATTTTGGGGTTAACGTCTCAACAATTGAACGACTTGTTAGACGTTTAAGGGAGACAGGGCATTTAGCAGACCGACCGCGGTCTGGGCGTCCACGCGTGACGTCGCGACGTCAAGACAGGACAATCCGTCTGGCACATTTGCGGAATCGTCATCTCACTGCTACCGAAACTGCCCTTAATACAGTAGGTACGCATAATCGACAAATTTCTCCGAATGTTGGAGGCAGTGGAGACGAGTTCTTTTTACGGACGAGTCTAAGTTCACTCTCTATCGCGCAGATGGTCGACGTCGTGTGTACCGACGTCGCGGAGAACGATTTGCCGACGCCTGTGTTGTCGAACGGGATCGGTTTGGGGGTGGCTCCGTTTGGGGAGGCATTGCTCACGGGATAAAATCACATTTGATTATTGTTGCGGGCAATATGACCGCAGTAAGGTATTGGGATGAGATCTTGCGTCCTGTTGCAGTCCCGCTTATGCAACAACGTAATCTGATTCTGCAGCAGGACAATGCCCGACCACATGTTGCCCGAGTTTGTCAGGATTTCTTGGCAAACAATAACATCGCACCACTAGCATGGCCACCGTACAGTCCAGATTTGACCCCAATAGAGCGCATGTGGGATGAGCTGGACAGAAGGGTTAGGAAGCGCCGAAATCCCCCCGCAACTCTCGCACAACTAAGGAATGCGTTGATCGATGAATGGAATAACATCCCGATGCGAACTGTCAATGCTTTGGTTAACTCTATCCAAAGGAGAATTAGGACAGCAACGGCAGCAAGACGGGGGGCACACCCGATATTGATTTTCAGTTTGATTTTGATTTCAAGATTTGGGGGGTAGCTACCAATGAACTTCAATAACTCGAGACTTGTTGATCACAAACCAATGAACTTTGGAACTTTTGTTCCATACATGTACCGTTTTGTAATCATAGTAAAATATTTAACAAACTTTTTCAAACTTGAATGAAATTTAGGAATAAAATTTACCCTGCGTTTCTTTTTCCTTTCAGTATACTTTTAATAGAGGTCCATTGTGCTTTAGACGTCGCCAGTATGGCCTTTATCAGTGGCGTTGCCCAGTGAGAATGGACCATAGTAGGAAACATTTAAACTGACACAAACCTATGGACAGGGGTGGTATGGAAGATGTACAAATAACAAATGTTACAATTTCAACATGTTCAGAGCAGTACTATGTGAGTTGAAGCCTGTTAATGTAGACTTACTCAGTTACAAAATCTGCTGTTACAGAAGAATCACTGTTCGATAAAGTTTCTATTGAAACTGTTGGTTTATCAGCTGGTGAGGTTGAAAAAGTAAAAAGACTTTTACTTCAGCATGAAGACATTTTCTCTTCAGGGGACACAGATATAGGCCATTGTACAATCTCAAGGCAAGAAGTAAACTAAGGGTTATTTCTTATGCCTTAGAAAGTCAGAAAAAATTATCCAGCTACTAAGTTAGAATTTCTAGCTCTGAAATGGGCCATTTGCAGAAAGGTTACATGATTATATGTACGGTGCGAAATTTACTGTTGTAACTGATAAACCCATTAACATATGCCTTGTCAAAAGCTAAGCTGGATGCTACTGGCCACTGATGGTTGTCATCTTTAGCCAGTTATGATTTTAATATAGTGTAGTATAGATGCTTCCACAATGATATGGGTCATCCAAGTAAAGATCGAACTCTCTCTCTTTTACGTGACCGATTTTGGTGGCCAAGGTATGACATCAGATACAGAGGCCTGAGTAAGTAATTTTGGAAGATGTATTCGACGAAAGTCGAAAACAGATATTAGAGCCTACTTATCCTTTAGAGCTTGTCTGCCTAGATTATCTGACACTTGAACCATCAAAGAGTAAATGTGTTAGTTATAACAGTTCATTTTACTAGGTTTGCAGTTGCAATACCTACTAAAAATCGACTGCAAAAACAACAGCAGATGTTCTTTCAAATGTGTTAGATATAACTGATCATTTTACTATGTTTGCAGTTGCAATACCTACTAAAAATCGACTGCAAAAACAACAGCAGATGTTCTTTATTGTCCGTTATGGCATTCCTGCAAGACTTCACTCAAAGATGCAAACTTTTGAAAGTCAAATTATAAAAGAGTTGTGTGAAGTCATGGGCATACATAAAAGTAGAACTACTCCATATCATGGAATTGGTATGACAGAAAGATTTGACAGGACTTTAATTTCCATGTTGGGCACTTTAGATATAGAAAAGAAGAACAATTGGATATATTTTGGTCCAAGCAATACAACTGCATAAAACATGAAAGTACTGGTTTTTCCCCTTATATGCTTCTTTTTGGCCGAGAACCATGACTTCCTGTTGATTTAGCATTTTGAATTAATACCAGAAGTGACGAAACATCTGCAAAACAAACTTAAAGATGCTTTTAAAATAGTAAATAAAAACGCTACAAAATCTAGAGAAAAGCAAAAGAAAAATTATGATTTAAAAGCACGTGCTTGTAGGACAGTTTTAGTTAAGATATTGGCACATGATGGTAAGCATAAGTTGTCAGATAAATGGACAGATGAACAACCAAACTGACATAAAAAGAGAAGACGGTGAGGGAATTGAGAAAACGTTGCACAGGAATCATTTGTTGCATCTTGGAAATGCTCTTCAAGATGAGACAAATGATCCAGTAAAACCTATTCCCAAACCAAGAAAACAAGCACAAAAAACTAGAAAAGTTTTATCTGAAGGAACTGTTGAAAAAACATTCTGATTCAGAAGATGAAGATATCGTATTTGTCACTACGACAACTACAAAAGATAACGAATGTGATTTTATTGATTATGATGCAGCTACTTCAGGTGATGAAACTGTTCTTGAAGGTGGCATCATTGAAGAAAGTGGTACCTCCATGGATGTTGATATGATGGTTTCTGTGGACGCCCAGATTAACAATTAAATATTTTAGGGGAAGGTGACACTGAGGCTGACACCTCAGATACCTGAAGAAACTGATTCTTCTCCTATATCATATCGAGCTGGAGGCAATACTTCAGTACGTAGAGATGATGGGGATAGTCAAACAGAAAATGAACCACCACCGGTTACTGTCCCAAGACGCTCTGCAAGAGTCCGAAAGAAACCTGCATGGCAGGAAAGTGGTGACTTTTGTATGAGCATAACAAACAAAAGTTTGTCCCTTTTATCGTCCGATGTAATGTCGGGTATGGATCCATCAGTTATTTCAGCAATAGTGAAAGGTATTGGAGAAACTTTATAGATGACGAGGACGTCATTTCTGGAAGAGTGAATTTTATTGTTTTTAAAATATTTTAAAATTCAATCAGCTATGCTGACATTTGATAGTAGTTAAACTAAACTATTAATTTGTGATATTTGTGATTTCATATTTTAGATATTTTAACAAAAAATGCTTGAAATAATCTTAAAGAGAATCTCTCTTTAGGAATACACAAATATATCACAGAATCAAGACGCTTCGTGACCAAGCTTTATGACAGTAGATATCATGCGATGAGAAACATACAGATTTTAACTTGGTCATTCAGTTTTGGTGCACCAAACTTTGTGTTTTCCCAAACTATCCAAATTTCTGATTATTCCTTTTTATTTTTTGCCCTTGCGAGCTGGTTACATGGTTTGTTTTTTTTTTGTGTGTGTGTGTTTTTTTTTCTTTTCATTTTTTCCGTGCCATCATTCTGTATGCTTAATTTTGGTTTAATTATCCCGACACTCATACGAGTATAATTCATTTTTGAATTAACATTTACAAATATATACTGCCTAATGGCAATATATTGCCACTTTTATCAGGAAAGGAACTAAATCCTTTGAATGTATTTAGCTTTGTATGTATATTGTGTTCTTATGGGAACTTATTGAATAAAATAAGTTTAAACCAAGATTGCTGAAACTTTCTTCATCTGTTATTACAAAAATATTACTTATATTGCATAAGCATGTAATAAAGGGTTATTTCCCCGATAGTTGGAATCATTCCTTGTACAAAGGAAGAAATAAATAATTATCGCCCTACATCTATATTACCAAAAACTCCTGGATTGTCAAAATTGCTTGAGAAATTTATTCAAAAGAACTTAATGGAGTTTTTAAATAAACACGATGTATCACATCAATCTCAAAGTGGATTCCGCTCTGGTCACTCAACGGAAACAGCATTAACGTGGATGGCCGAAGGCAATTAATGATGGTAATATAGTTGGCACCATAATGTTGAATTTAGAAAAGCTACCTTGTAAATTAGGTGTCTATAAATGTAGCGAGCATTTTATTAAGTTTTGCACTTTATTACCTTTTGTCAACGAACTCAGGTTGTATCAATTGATGGAAAACTTTCCAGGATATGCGATATTAAGTGTGGTGTTCTGTTAGGACCTTTGATATTTTCAACTTTCATAAATGATTTACCATTGGTTTTATCTGAAAAAGTTCCTTCGATTGATTATATGCTGATGATGATTTATGACATGCAGTCTAATTTACAACATTCTCTTATTAAACTGCAGAAATGGTGTAAACAAATGGCATTCTTCTTAACGCTGAAAAAAAAAAAAAAATAATAATAATAATGTTACTATAAGGCTACATTAAGGTCTTTTCAATGATATCAATTTACAACTTACAAAAGGTGATAAGATCAGAATTTGCTGTGGACTAATTATTTTCAATACGTTTGTAAAAAGATTTCATCATATATCTGGCTTCTATCAAAGATACATTCGGTATTTAACTATGAAGCAAAGATTGTTGTTTAATAACGCTTACATCCAACAGCATTTTAATTATTGCATGGGGAAATTCAGCTACTAAACTTCGAAGGCGAGTCTGCAAAATTATTTTAGGGTCTGAACCTTGGTTGTGCACGGAGACGACTTAATATTTTGTCTTTGATCAAAATGCACTTGTCAACAAAGCAAAAATAATGTATAAACTGGTACATGGTATATATTAAAGATCTTTTTCAGCATTACGATCTGTCTCGAATCAGAATTTTTATATCCCCAAACCTAATTTAAGCTTATTTAAAAACAGTTTATCATACTCGAACACAATTCCATCGGATAATATGAATTCGTCAACGCTTAATATTTTTACTAGGAAAGTTGTCGAATGAATTGCAAACGAATAACTCATTTCATGAATTACACTAGACTTACCCCCACCAAGGATTTGCATTGTAAATATCATTTTCATGTAAATATATAAATTTTCTGTTATTCTATTTTTCACGATGTTTTTCCTCTAACTGTCATTTTAATGTGTTTGTATATATTGTTCATGTATATGCTTTTTAAAAAGAGGGCCCCATGGAAGGCCCGAGGGCTAACAAGGGTCAAGTGTTGATATGGGTTGATATGAAAATTGCCATATCATAATCTATTATTCATACATTTTTCTTTGCCTATTTGATATCGTATGCGGAATCAAAGGTAAGACCGCCGAGTGCTCCGAATGTGGTGATACGATTTTTTTTTTTTGCCATTGCAAAAAAAAAAAAAAAAAAAGCCGTATCACCCACCTGACCTGGTGATAAGGGTTTTTTGCCCAGGCCTTCTCCTATCTCCAGCAGAACGTATGTTGTGATATTAAAATCACCACCTCGACAAGGCGGTTTTAATGCATAGTTGAAATGCCCACAACATATGATTTGATGGAGAAATAAATAGAGGATATTTACTCGTTGGCTGTGAATACCATAAATATTGTCATCGAGTGTAATGAAAATATCAGTATTTTCACGAGTGCGAAGCACGAGATGAAAATTTTTATGGTATTCATTGAGAAAGTGTGAATTTTCTTTTTATTTTACACGCCAGTGAGCGTTTCTGACGTCATAATTAACGTCACCAAACAAAACATGAACGTCATAGTGTCGACGCTCAGTGCTTAACATGTACGCTGGAGAAACAAAACCAAAAAGTTTCGGCAAATCAAAATAATTTTGATACCAACATGTTTCTTCCATTCTAACTAAGAAAATGCATACCTCCTGTTTTACCATACTGTTTTACTTTTTAAGAGAGTAGGTTTCAAGTTTCGGTATTACGATAATCACGAGATATGTATGCTAGGGGTGTCTATATACTTGAACATTGTATATTCCGAGTGAACCTAGGTTCGGTGATCAATATCTTCACTGTTCTGGGATTGATTTTTATCTCAAGACTATCTTTTAAATGAGGAGACAGTTTTGTAGCGTTCCGAGAGAAAAAATGTTTTTTGCTTCAGTTTGAGCAGTCGCTGTGTAAAATTTTGCACGTTCGGACAATCGAACAGGTTATTTTAAATCTTGACTATCACGGTATTCTTGTGAATATTATGTTTAGATCTTAAATCAAGGGTTTCTTGTGGACACGTGCTCAAAACGTGTCACATTACTATAAAAGTTCCCCGGTTTAGTAGAACTGTACACACTAAAATATTTTTCATTTGAAGACTTATGTTATAATGTTGTGCTGTCTCGGGGATCTGACCATGGTAATAATTTATTTAATTTTATTCTTGAAATATTCTTGCTCGTCTTTACCACAGTTAAGATTCGAGTAGGTAAATTTATTGCTTTTAAACATCTAAGTTGCGATTCATATATCGTTCGTACTTAATAACCCCGGCATGATATGTAGATCTTAATCAGGTGTGCAAGCCATTTATGTAGACCCTGATCAAATGTGCAAACCGCAACCATTATGTCAACCCTGATCAGATGTGTACACTTTGATTATATGTGTAGACCCTGATCAGACGAATAAGCCGTGTCGGGTGTGTAGACCCCAACCAGATAGAAATTAAATTTGGTCGATTCTATAGATTCTGGTCAGTCAGGTGAGTCTGATCGGTTCTGTAGACCCTGATCAGAATGCATACTTAATATTCTTACTTGAGTAGAGAAATAAATGGATCAGAGCAATGATAGCATATTTTAACATAACATATTCTGATCTGACATGTACATAATGTTTAGGTTTATGATTACCTATAGGTAATTTTGTAAAATTGCATTTGTATGTATATTAACACTTTACATAAATGACACATATCTAGACACCTATACAGAGGTTCTTTTTTATTTGCTTATACGCAATTCTGTTTTCTCGAGTTTTATATTATGAAATGGCTCAAGCAGCGAGGAGCTATGACGATGGCATATTGATATTGTACCCAATGATTACGTGGGGACAATGTGTGATCGTGTAATCATTGTGGTGTAATGGCAGTTATAATTTATTGTAGCCTTTAGCGTTCTAAAGGGATTCTTACAGTGGAAGACGCATGGGTTCTTCCTGAGATGCCATTCCTCCGATTAATGTAGAATTTGGTCAGATATGTCCTGACTGTTTGTCTGCCTATATTATATGTCATTAACAGCGTCCCTATTGTTTTTGGATCTGATTTTGCTATATAATAATCAATTGCAACGGACTTGTTGAATTACAACATTTGGCGTACACACTCTGTATATCTAGTGAAAATTAATAAGGCAATGTCTTGAAATGTTTGATATCGAGATTTCTAGGACATGATACTTATTTTCAAGTCCCGTATACGTATCTGTTTTCGTCACTGTGTGTTACCTACGTCACCCTGTAACCCTGATTTGATGTCTACGTCTGTACGTAACTGATCTGAAGTTTTTTCCGCCCTGTCCACTTTACACTCAACTCAGGGCACGTCGTATGAGCGAGGCGTAATAATGGTCTGAAAATTGTCTCGACCCAAGCGATTCGAACCCACGATATCCCGCTTGAAAGTCGAGTGCTCTAACCACAAAGCCACCCAGCCCACTCTCATGATCTCTTGTACAGAACTAATTTTAAAAAAATATTGAGAATATAATGTTTTAAGACTCAGTGTCACCAGAAAGTGTTATTCCTTCCAAATATAGAAAATTGAATAAAGTATAAGTCAACTTTACTTGTTACTTCGAAGAAACAGTATTTTTACTTCAAATGATTTTTCTGAAAACTGTGTTTTAAGGAGGTAATTACGATACATTATACTTGATAAAATCCAGACATATTGATAACAACCAATCTTGCTTGCAGAACTTTTACAACTGCAATTTTAATACTGTAATATTGTGGCAAATTGAAAATAGCAATGTGTTGCTTCATAAGTATTTTAAATGTTGATCAGTGATAATTTGCCATTCCGAGGATGATTGTTATGTCAATTCAGGTAAACATAACTGTTTACCCGTTAACAATTACATTTATAAAGTCATTTCTTGTTTCCCGTAAGTTCTCTATTTAGTTTAACAACCAGTGTACAATTTTTAATTGGAAAACATTAATGATGTCATGAATTACGCAGGTCTACGCTATATTCATAAGCTGTGATATGGCTCCCTAGACTAGCTACATTCACGAATTCTTGTATACTGCCCTGTTAATTCTCATTTTAGCAAACTGTAAAATATGCTTCAGTTTGTAAGTTTTTATATTATATAATATTTCGTCTTTACAACTATGTATGAAATATTTGGCAAAATCGCTTTGAATCTTTAAGAGCACTACCAAATCGGACCCCCTAAAGCACCAAACGCGACATTTTTTTTGTGTAAAAGGCAGCTGAAAAAATATGAAGCCCCGTATTCGACACCATGATTTTTCGTGCAACGTTTCATAAACGAATGAAGAATATTTGGTAAAAAAAATCAAGGTGTTGAAATTGTGGCTTCATGTTCAAATAAAATAAAATATAATTGAAGAGATCTCGATAAGACTCTTCATTGTATTCTGTTTGCGCTACTAAGTTTTTCTGCTTTTTGAAAGAAAGATAATCAAATAAAATGAATTTCGTCCAGAAAAAAAGAAGAAATAATCATAGGTAAGCAATAAGTACGACATTTCATCCAGAAAGCCAATGAAACCATTGTTTTTCGACAGCAAGAGACCCGGCTTCCGAAATTACGTTACATGCGAAATTTGCGTTTTTACAAGGGACGCCACTCCAATAACCGCTGAGGGGTGACAGTTCTGCGTTGTTGACAGGGTTGTTGACAACGGTGGTTTTACAATTAAAATCGGTGTTTTGCGTTCGTTTGTTCTACACTGGAGTTTTCTATATTTTTTCTCTCGAATGATAATTCCAATGTCCAAAATTCGAGGTTTCAATGGAAATAAAAACGACTTCATTCATGCGTCGCGGGCGTTTTTTTTTTTTTTTTTTTTTTTGTGTTTTTTTTTTTCTAATGCTGTCTGTAAACGATAAAACCGAGCATTTGAAAGGAAATGTGATGTACATATAACAAAATGGTACACAAAAATAAGATTTTTTTTTACGGGAAAATTATTATAATCGGCTTGTGCATTGAAAAATCCAACCTATTACTATTGTAATTTTGACCTTTTCCATTGGGTGGGTCCCGAGTTCAAAACCTGGAAATGGCATTTTTTTTTTTCTTTTTGTACTTTTTCATTTATTTTTCAGATAAAATGTCTTGACATTTCATGCAATTTGCAGACAATTCACATGAAATGTCAAGACATTTTTATAAAAATTAAAAGAAACATGAAATTGTTATCTTTCTTTTATTTTGAAGAGAAAATAAGTTGACATTTCCTATGAACTGTCCCAAGCAGACAGTTCACATGAAATGTCAAGACTACCCCCCTCCCCCACCAAAAAAAAATCAAATTGTCGTGTGCTTCAATTTTTCATGGCGCTTAAGGAGTTGATATTACAACAGGAGAGAAATTACTGAGCTTGTACACAAGTTTGGATTTTAATTTGCTTTTCTTTGCAAGACAGTTCCATGCATGTATATGGTAATCACAAACATTAGAATTTGCGAAGCGGCCGTGTGGCGGAGTGGTTAGTGCTCCCGACTTTAGAACACAATGTCTCGGTTTCGAATCGATTGGAGGCGGAATTCATCGAGCTTACTTACGATACTCAGGCCAGTTTGCAAATACTATGGCGTCTGATCACAATTTTCGCATTGGAGTCTATGCTGAAGTAAAGACCCAAAGTTTCTTCCTATAGACAACGAAGACTGAATATGCTGTGCAGATGCATAAGCTAATCTGAGTCCTTGCTACGTACATGTGTCAGTTTTCAGGAATACCTGTGCTAAGGTTTCTAGCGGGCACATGACGAATGACATTGCATCACCTTTACTGCGACATTGTAGTCATGTCCTGCTGGACTTATATTTGTTCACAATAGGGTGTACCAGCTGGCCTTGGTTTCGTAAGGACAGATAGTTAAACACTACTAAATGGCTGCTATCAGTGTTGAACCTAATATTTAAGATGTTTCTATTTGCATACATATTTGCACTTGTATGTACAAAGATGACGTTTGTTATATTATGTCCAGCAGGTTTATAGTGCTCTACTAAACTGTATCTTTAGAATGAATCCGGAGCTTTTTTCCCAGTCTGTTCAGTGTCTAGATATGTTCGTTGTTTATTTTTGCATACTTGCACTACACATAGCAATATATTTGGCATGTCAACTATGGAAACCAGAGGACCAACAGTCCTGTAGCTCAACTGAGACCTCCGGTCCTGGGCGGGGACAGACATCTTTGTGTCGATAGAAACCTTTTGCCATTACGACCACTTTATATAAGTTTCAAATAAATCCTTTGAACTGAGATTTTATACATTTTTTTTTCAGGATTTTATACATGTACATAGCCCCAAAGCAGCGGCAGATAACCCCTAGGGAACATAATTTTTATGTCAAATGAATTCGTTTGTCACTATGGCCAACTGATGCAAGTTTGAAAGAAATCTCTTTGAAATGTGATTTTATACATATTTTTTTATACATGTTGGTAGCCTTAGGACAGGGGCAGATCACCTCCTTGGGACAGAGTTTTGATGTCGGATGAAACCTGTTGTCACTGTGGCCAACTGGTGCAAGTTTCGAAAACAAATCTGATTGAACTGTGATTTTTTACATGTACATAACCCTGGAGCACGGGCAGATAAGCCCTTGGGGACAGAGTTTTGATGTCGAATGAAAGCTTTTGCCATGATGGCCAACTGGTGGAAGTTTATAAACAAAATCTCAGTGAACTGTGATCTTGTACATTGTTTTTTTCATGATTACATACCTGTACATAGCACAGGGGCATATCAACCCTGGGGATTGAATTTTTATGTCAAATTAAATTTTTTCTCACTATGGCCAGCTGGTGCATGTTTCATAAAAATAATTTTGAACTGTGATTTGTGATTTTATATACAATTTTTCCTTGATTTGATACATGTACATAGACAAGGAGCAGGAGCAGATCACCACCGGGGGCAGAGTTTTAATGTCAAATGAAACATTTTGTAACTATGACCAAATAGTGCAAATTTAAAAGTCTCTTTGACCTGTGATTTTATACATTTCTTCCAATGGGATCAAATATGACATTGCCATAAAATAGAGCAATGATGAGCTGGCTGATCTGCGTCTTCACTGGCTCACATGTAATTTTGTAGCAGTCGGTATGCCGCGGCTGTTATCAGTACTAGCATGCCAATTAATGACATTCATGCCAAATGTTATGTGGTAAATTTGTTGTTGGGGATACATAACTTTTGGTGACATGATACTTAACATTTTAACTGTATGCTGCAAACTGTGACAAACAAAAATATGCAGTAATAATACCAATACAGCAAAAAAAAAAAAAAAAAAAAAAAAAAACATCAATCACTGAATATGGTCAAGCAAAAACAACATATTCTTATAAGATAAATGTATCCTTTTGTTTCCACGGCAACAGAAAGTTAAGTGATGCGAATGCCACTTTTTACGCACAGTCAAATACTTTAGAACACATTTAAATCAATGAAATAAAACACACTTTACATTTCATGATTCAAATCAGTCAAAACCACATATTGTTTGGCTGAAGTAAATGGTTTTACAGTTTTGTTTCCATGGCAACAGAAACTTTAGTCTAGTGTTTTTCTTTTCTTTTTAATGTGTCTCCCATTACTGATAATCAAAGTTTTATGTATGTAGTGATAAAGATAGAATCGCATAGTAAACAGAATAAATTAAGTAAAACTGCGTGCTTTTTTGTAATAAATTTGACATATTTGTTGTCATGGTAACAGAAATTTCTGTGTTATGGTGATTTTTATTCATAACTTTGTGCTACAGTATTTGACAAATATGAAACTAACAAATGGGAATGCTTTTAGTGGCATTGCTCTTAAATTTCAGCTATGAAATTGATTAAAACAAACAGTTTTACAGTACACCATGTAGTGTGTTGTTGTTACCATAGCAACCATAATGATTGGTTTTCAAACTTGTTGTTGTTGTTTTTGAAGATGTCCCATGCTGACTTATATTTACAAGCGTTTTGATCAATATATTGAATAGGGCAGATTTTGGTCATTCGTGAACCAAGCTGTTTTTTTACTTACTTGAATTCACCTTGAATAAATAGGTATAACCAGTGAAGAAATGCGAAATCCGGCTTTTTACTTCACATATCGTGTACAACAAATATTATGCAAGTATTCAATATAATTCTACACTAATTGCCGTGCACTCTGTAATAAAAATTGTCTACTTTTTTTACAATAATATATAAACAGTTGTTTCAGGAACTATTTCTTCTCGCAATTTCTGTCAAATACAATATGGGACTCTAATGTTAGTATACGAGAATCGTAACTCCCAAACAATATTAGTAGACTAATCAATTCCATGCAAAGTTGTCTGCAGAATTTGAAAATTTCATCATGATTCCCACGATCACAAAAAATGAATCAATAAAATTGGTTTATAGGGCCCATTTTAATATGCCACATGACCATGTTCTGAAAAAAAAACTTAGCTTTTGACCCATACCGACCCTCTAAGTGTGACCCCAAGGGAACGACCCAGGGGAAACAATCGAAATCCTGTTCAATATGTTATACATCTATCATTTTTCTGAGTATATGTGCAAAATGTGGTATATTTTGTTTTAAAAATTGACTTTGCAATTGAATTTTATTGTTATTTGACTATTTGAACCCTCCTCAGGGCCCCTGGGTGTGTGGGGGGGGGGGGGAGAGAATGTGCCTTATGCACACCACTCATGTAAGGAAGCAGCTTGGCTGGATTCTGTCCAACGGTTTAGGAGGAGATAGCATAACAGACGGACGGACAGAGGCAATCACAATATCCCCGACGCTTTTTATGCCCCCGTCATCGGCATGTTGCCAGAGCATATAGTTGTTTTCGGTTTTCCGCATGTGCACACGTATTACGTCCTTCTGACTCTGTATGAGTGCACGTGATCCTGTAACCTCAGGTTAAGGCATTTGTACCAGGTAGAACCTGAAGTTTTAAGAGTTCGTATTTTCCAAACCATATGATGGATTTGGTTCATATTTAGTAATTATACATATCTGTCCAAAGGTTTAATCGGCATTATCCCCACATGCACATGCTCTCAAGGACCATTTTATAGGCGAGCTATGCTGTCTGATGACACCTGTTGTTGCAAAATGCTTTTTTTTTTACTGGGTGAGGAGGGCCCTGGGCGGGGGAATCTGTGTCGTTTTGACATATTTCTTGTTTTAAAGAAGCGTGGGACCAGAAAAAGAAGACCAGAATCATCTCTCAAAATATGTAAGTGCAGCATTTGAGCTATACAGGGTAACTTTGTCCATAATTGGAACTCAGAAATAAATGATTCATCACGAGCAGTTTGTTTTCAGATGTTTTCGAACTTAAGCTTTCAGACTTATTTAGATATTGTAAATGTTAAGAACTGCATTATCAAAATAAGGGTTTCATCACACAGTAGAGGCAAAAGCGATAGACCAGTAAAAATAGATTATGATAACAGAAAATGTCGAATATGTAACAAACTAGAAGACGAATTTTATTTTATTTTTGACTGTCTACTTGATAATATCTCAGAAAATTATACATAAATAACTATTACATTATAAGACCGAGTATGTCTAATTTAATAGAATTACTTTCTACAAACAGAAAAAAAAAAAAAAAGATTCGTAATTTAGGCATTTTTATACATAAAAGCATTCGAGGAAAGAAACAAACAGATGTATATTTCAGAAGTAAACACATACCTTTTGTATAGCGGATCTTACATGAGCGGTCATTTCATATGAACTTTATGAAATGAGCCTTCGGCGAGGTTCATAAATTTCATATGAATTGACCACGAGTGTAAGATTCTGTTTATCATATGACTATGTTAAATAGGATTTTCTTGCTTTTAATATTGACAGTTATACAACAGAAAATGAATGGTTGACATGGACGTCGTCATGACGTTACATGTTCCCGCCAAAGTGTTATATAACGTGCAGTTATACGATTTTTAAGACATGACGTTATCCACTGATTAACAGCGACGTCATATTATAAAATACGGGTAAATATTCTTTTTTTCTCCATTAGCGTGTGTTGTGGGTGCTCACTGGAAGTGCTTTGCCGAGGCGCTTCTAATGGGTGCTCACGGCGTATGGTTCGTGGAGGAATAGGATAAGTGTCAATAATTTTGGATTAGAGAAAGCATCTTATCAGGAGCTATTATATATGTATGTGTGTATGATCTTGATCTTTGTACTGCGTTTCGCTTCGGCAAGACATGATCGTGGAGACCTATCCATGGGTGTATACTTAAAGGAAATAATTTGCTCCTAGAGGACTGAAGAGTCACTTCTTTAAAGTACCACTGAATTTTGCAATGGATTTTTGCGTACCGGTCGTTAGGTACTCCTGTCATCTGGCAAGGCTCCTGGATCAGATGCAATATCTGTAGAGCTCTACAAAGCAGGAGGTCCTCCAGAGAAACTGAGAGTTATTTCACATTATGTGGAGAAAAGAAGCCATCCCTTAAGAATTCAAGGATGCAACAATTATCCACCTATTCAAAAGGAAAGGGAATCCTCAAGTCGAGGAATCATCAAAGCATCGCTTTATTGTCAATTGCTGGGAAGATTCTTGCTAGGGTCCTACTGAACTGATTGAATGAACACCTGGAACGGTCAGGGCTTCTACCAGAAAGCCAGTGTGGATTCAGGAAAAACAGAGGAACATGATCTTCACAGCACGACAGCTTCAAGAAAAATGTCAGGAACTGAATGTGGACCTCTACATGACCTTTGTCGACCTTACCAAAGCATTTGACACAGTCAGTCGTGAGGGACTTTGGAAAATTATGGCAAAGTTTGGTTGTCCTGCCAAATTCATAGCAATGGTTCCTTGATGATATGCTTGCAAGGGTCCAAAATGATGGTAAGTTTTCTGATCCATTTCCTGTGACAAATGGAGTTAAGCAAAAGTGTACAACACTGTTCAGCATGATGTTTTCTGCCATGCTTACAGATGCTTTCCAGGATATACAATGGTATACCTATCGCTTTGATGGGAATCTTTTCAACCTAAGAAGGTTGCAAGCTAAATCTAAGGTGCAGACAGAGGTGCTAGACGAGTTCCTCTTTGCTGATGGCAAACAGAAGAGAAAATGCAAAAAGGTGTGGATTAAGTATCTGATTCATGTGACAGCTATGATCTCACAATCAGCATCAGAAAGACTGAGGTAGTAACGATCGAGCTATCCGTCTCTGAACTACTTGAAACGCTGAGGCCACCACCTATTTTGTTTCGCCGGCCGTCTATATGCAATCTTTTGGGCCAAAATCACCTTATGTATGAACAGTAGGTCAAGGGGAACCTATTCTTTGACAACAGTCCTTGCCTATAACAGTATCCTACCTGGGCATCAGGGTAGGATTTGAGCTCGATTTAAAATGGTACTTTGGAAAATAAATTAAAATGCGAAGAAAAGAATGAATTTCATGATTTAATTTGCTCTGACTGATTTACTAGATTAAAGAAATGATTTTTAAAACATATGAAGGAGAAATTTATGGATTGATGGGGTGTCAGTGACTATGACTTTAATGTTACATAAACATGGTGATTAAAATGATAGTTTAAGCTCAAAATGAGAATGGTGTAATGATAAGATGGCACAAATTCAGCTAATAAAAATTCTTGCTGCCATTTGGGATGGTTTTGGTGAGAGTCAGACTTCAATAAAATTTAAATCTGTAATTGCAAGGAAAATTTAGGTCTGAATATGAGCCAAAAAGTTCAAAATCACTATTTTTATAGCCAAATTTTCACTCATTCATTAAAATGATGTAAAATATGATCTAATTGAAAATATGATGAAATGAAACTAATTTAACTGCCCAAAATGCCAAAAAACAATAAGTTTTGGACTAACCAAAACACAACTGGTCTCTACAATGGCCAAAAATGGAGCTCCCGCAAAATTCTGTGCAGGGACTTAAATATCCAACAACATCCCAGATCCCAAATGTCCCAATTCTCCCGCAAAAACCATCCCGCAACGCTTCCCACGAAGAGTTCCAACAACAAATCTTGTGGGATAAATGTAAACAAATATATATTGATTATCTTTTATCATCAAAATCCGAATAAAAACTTTATAATATTAAAAATACTTTTAGATTCCTATTTACCTGAGTAAATATACTATAATATGGTAGTATTTAGAAATCTGTAAGGTTTCTCGCAATATTGGAATAAAATAAGCTGACTAGGTGTATTAAAGTTTTTAAAATATGGCGCCTCTAAAAGACCTTGACTGTGGTTAAAATTAAATACAATTATTGGAAAAAACTATAAATAGAATTCCTAGAATTGATCAGAATGTAATCAAATCAATAATCATTAATTGGAAAGGTTCAGTAATATAATGCTTTAAAATCCATTCTTCAGACAAAATAAAGTAAAATCTTTGAAAAATTCTACTTAACATATTCAAATACAGTTATTCGGCAACAGATAAAATATGATAGTATTGACAATTCCTTATGTGATGAGCAAATGTAAGAAAAATGGACAAAAGGCAGAAAAATTGGCATAAGAAACAATATGAGATGATTTGTAACATTATCCACCCCCCACTTAGATAGTAACACTCTTCTTAAACTTTGTCAAACTTAACAGTTAATGACTAGGTGAAAAACATCACACATAAATTTAAAGAGGTGAAACTGGCACTCATGCCAGTCTAAAATAGTCCTATCACTACATTTACACCCCCCCCCCCCCCACCCCTCACTTTATGTGTTAAAGCCCCGATTAACACAAACTACATTGATGAATGAGTAAGCCACAATAATTAGCCAAAGCGAACAGTTTAAAAAAAAAAAATATTCAGACAATGCCACAATCATTATATGAAGCATACAGATCAAGCTTACACGTAAAGCCCAGAGGAAATGTAGTGAGTAAGAGTACACTATTAACAACATTATTTATCCTCACGATAATATCCTTTTGAATGAGTTTTTCCTTAAATACCTAAAGCAAATGCATGTTTAAAAGTTTCTGCAACTGGTGTTCAAATGTTACTAC
The DNA here is from genome assembly GCA_964016985.1 of Anodontia alba. Classification (NCBI taxonomy): domain Eukaryota; kingdom Metazoa; phylum Mollusca; class Bivalvia; order Lucinida; family Lucinidae; genus Anodontia; species Anodontia alba. The sequence continues at coordinate 97,875,879 of OZ024822.1, read as the reverse complement.
TGACACCCTCTGGAAATGAATTTGAATTTAAGTTCTCCTGCAATCCTGTCAGAATTTTCACTGTTTTTATTATTTTTACTATTATCAAAATGCTCCCAAGGTTCTGGACAGATGTACAAAATCAAATAGTGTAGATCAAGCCCAGACTGTCTTATTGAAAGACAGCTGAGCCAGGTCCCCACTATCAAGAATTACCTTGAATAAATGATTTCCAGAATCCTAGGACCATAATGGTAAACACTGTCACTATTCTTTCAAGTTTTCATTCCTGAGTTTTTAAACAACTGTTCCACTTTCACCTTTTTGATTTTTTGTTATTTGGGTAGCATTGGGCCATGACGGTCTGTAAGGTTGGCCCATCTTTCCCTCCCCTCTTCCTCTTTCCTGACTCTGAATGCGTGTTTTCCTTCTCCCTCTTCTCCCTCGCCTCCCTGAGTTTCTTATCCTCTTCTCTCTCCTGCCGTCTCTGTTCGGCCCTCTTCTCAGCCCGTCGCCTCTCCTCCCTGTTGTAAGTCCTTGTATAATTGGTATGTTCTTTGTGTTTGTGAGTGTCGTCAGACGCTCCCCATGTTCCTTAATTGCCATTTCCAGACAGCGAATGGCCCGCGAGTTCTTTTCCATTTCTTCCATCACCGCCTTATTGCTGGTAAGTATCGCAGTTCTGATGTCCTCTAGCACCGAAATGCAGGAGCTGGAGCTTGATGTTGTAGAACTCGCAGGTGATGGATGATTTCGAAACTCAGGCTCTGGGTTAGAGATCGTCCCGACTTTCCTGATGTCTTCTAGGGTGGCCACCTCCCCAAGAAGCTGCTCCCTCAGGTCCTCGGTCTCCACGTTTATGTCCGGGTGACGAACTTTATCTGTCTTCTTAGGCTCGGTCCTAAGGTCCTGGGGTGGTTCTGGCACTGACAGTGGTGGTCTCGAGAGGTTCAGTACCTCGCCTTCACCATAACCGTCTGATCCTCTGGTTGCATTGGCACTGTTAGGTTGAGGCGGGATGCCACGACCGTTTGTTGCTGGTGAGGTCCACTGCCTCCCTCTCTGTCCCTCGGGCTGATTGTGTGGTGGTCAACTGAACTGCCACTGACTGGGGACGCAAGGACAGGTAATCCGTCGGCTCACCATAGACCTTCTTTTCCCCCGCCGCATGGCTCGATGGAAAACTGCTTCCATGGACACTTGGCTCTGTCATTGACTCTCTCAGTGCTGTTGTTGGTGACCAGCCTGGGGGTACCAGTCGTCCTCTAACGGCGTGCCCTGTGGAGAATGGATGGTAACGCCATCGGTCATACTGGGTGGTTGGCTCACCATGGTTGGCAGAGCAGCAGCTGCTGTACCTATTGCGCTGATGTTGAAGTTCGGCCCGAACTGTAGCAGCCCCCCGTTCAAAAGTGGTCAGCACTTGGATAGTGGAGTCATGTATGGTTGGCTGGGTGGCTGAAACCCCACTCCCTACGGTCAGCCTATTCTCTTCCGGCATGATGGCTGCTGATGTGGATGGCCCAATTGGCAGCATGGCGCCCTGAATGGTCTGCCTACTCTCCGCCTGGGTGGTGCCACCTGGTGTGGTCGGCTGAGTCCCTGGGAGGGGACTCTCAGCTGCTTGCCCGGTCTACTCAGTCTGCGTGGTGATTGGTTTAAACATATTTTATTACATAATACAAGTACAACAAAGTAACAAATTTGACATACAAACGATATAGGATTAGAACGAAAGCATATAAACTTAGAGTTCTTCTCCTCAGCGTGGTGATTACCGACTCCAAGGAACCTGGATCTTTCAGAGATTCCGCAACCACGCTGTCGAGGAAGGAGTAACTGTCCCGAGCCCCTGTTCTTTTCTGCTTGACCTCGTACCACATCCTTGGAGACTCCTCGGATGAGTACACATGGTAGTCTGCCTCAGTCATGCACTTTCTTTCAGACAGTCCTCTCTAATGCCACCCTCAGCCCCCTTGGTAGCCTTTGCATGTGGAGCGTAATTTTTCACATGACAGTCTAGCGTCTCTCTGTCTGTACACCGGAATTGGCAGGTACATCGAAAGGGCACTCGGGAAGGAGCCACATGCTCTTTGTAAATGTGGGCCTCCATTCGACCCTTCTCCAGTATCACCATCTTTCCTTCGTCAGCCAGGCAGGTGTTACAATGATTGGCTCTGCCACGATGTCCCAGCTTCTTAATCTCCTCCTCGCTTAGGTCTTCAAAGCTGGTTGCTGCTCCGGACATATTTTCAGACGTCTCGGTTTTCGAAAACGTCTGAAAGCATAAATTGTTGAAAGCATAAGAAAACAATCTGTCAGCCTTCCATTGTCACTGACCGGAAAAAAAATGAAGGACCTTGGACGAAGGGAGGTAAAGTTAATACCAGACAGACCATATGTTCATGCAATTTATTGATAAACGACAAGTCTGTATACCATCCAACATTGTGTCTCTCAGATGCTGGTTGCTGAACAACTAAATCAGTCAGTTAGCTGTCATCGTTTTCGACTGTGATACATTTACATGATAATTATGAACTGTTGTTGGTGAACATTTAGCCTCTGGGAGGCTGGTGATCATCCCAGGTCCACTAGCTTTGCTTCATACATAACCGCTGGCCGGCTGATGTGTCCACAGATGGATCCCTGTCGCTGGTCGACAATCAATGTTTACACTGTGGCTGAGCCCCGTTTCTAGCAGATCTGTGATACTATGTTGTATAGGCTGGTTTGCCGTCACCCAGTGTTGACTGTAATACGGAACCTCATGTTTCTTCTGTTGTGTGTAACCTGAGAGTTTACTAATAAAGTAAAAATCAGAACAAGCAAGGTATGGTATGCTTTTAGTGGTCACATATGGCTGACTCTTGTGTCTGAGGCTCATCCCAGATGAAGAGGTCATGACATATTCTGTGGGTACATATTCTGTGGCTAAACTTGGTCTTTCAGCAGAACAAGGAGAATTCATCATTTAACCCTCAACTGTGCAGGGAGATGTCAAACTTCACTGGACACTCACTCAAGTATGGCAGTCTTCACCTGGAGCATGAAAAGTAGTATACAAACAACTAGTACAGAGATCTTCCCAACTGAGCTTAAAGGTAGGTACTGTATACAGCCACACAGTGTTTGGTGTGAGAAAATAAATACAGAACAACTTGATTTTTGTGTTTTTTATTTTAATCCCAGGTTTTGGCAACAAGACTGCAGCTGCGATATCGCAGTGACAACATTTACACTTCTCAGGTAGTACCATATGTCTCCATCATCAGAGCCAGGCAACAACAATTGTAGTTCCCCAAAATCACAGCCATTCCCCATATTGACAGCCAGCCCTGGTCATCCAGAAATTAGTCTGGAAAAGACAGACATTTGTACACCATTTTTTTTTTCTTTTTGTATCAGCTCCCGATACTTAGGACTGGGTCTCCATCTAAATGGTTCCTCGTAAACAGTCTAGAGGCAAGAGAGGGAGAAAAGTACACATTAAAGTGATTCTTTGGTCTTACTAATCCACTTTGGTGGACTATTACCAAAGTATGTTTTCAGCTTGTCGTGATGAACCACTTTGCAAATTGAAGCAGATAGTTCTGGTTGTTTAGCCGTTCCCGGATTAGGAATGGCCCAGCATAAGGCATTTGCAATTTCGGGCATACTGTCTCTTTCCGTGTGGCCTGGAGATACCATACTAGGTCACCTTTGTCATACTTTGTAAGACCTGCCGGTGGTCGTAAATATCTCTTCGTCGCTTCGCACTTTCTCCCAGATACTTGCGGCAGAGCTCATGGGCCCTTTGCGTATTGGCCTTAAGCTTTTCCAAGAGGAGACAGTCTCATTTGATCCCGTTGTGCTGCCAAATGCTACCTCAGCTGGCAACCTAACCTCTCTTCCCAACATGAGCAGGTTTGGAGTCATCTTGGAGCTTTCATTGGGTGTGGCACGGTACGCCGCTGCAAGACATCCCAGGTTCAAATCCCATTCATTTTGCTCACCCGTAAGGTATGCCCTCACCATCTGAACCAGTGTCTTGTTAAATCTCTCAGTTTGTCCGTTCCCTTTTGGATTTCGGACAGAAGTTCTGCTCTTCTTTATCTCTAGCAGATCACATAGCTCCCGGAAAATTCTGCTTTCATAGTTACCGCCGAGATTGCTATGTATAGAAATCGGGGAACCAAAACGAGTAATAACTTCATTCAGTATAGTCCGTGCAGTTGTTTCTACACTCTGGTCAGGTATAGCAAGTACCCAGTGGCTGAACTGATCAGTCACAACTAGTACATATCTGTTTCCACTGGGCGTCCTGGGAAATGGGCCTATTAAATCAGTCGACAGGCGGTCCATCAGTGCTCCCACCGGCATGCTCCCTAAGGGGGCTCTCGGTTTGTGAACTGGAGGCTTGTTGGCTCCGCATATGTCGCACCGTGACACCCAGAGGTTGACATCTTCTCTGGCCTGGTACCAGTAGTACCGTTGTAACAGTTTCTCTTTAGTTTTCTTCCGACCCAGATGGCCTGACAAAATACTGTTGTGCATTTGAAACAGCACATCTTTTCTCAAACATCCTGGTGTAACCAGCTGTCTGAAAACACCGGACCCGTCTTTTTTCTCGAATGTCCGCATCAGAACACCATCCTGTAAGACCAGTGCATCCCAGCACTGAAGATAATGCCGAGTCTCTGGACTCGCTGAAGCTGCAATGCTTCCCTCGGGCTTTCTTCCCGAGCTGTATATCCCTTTTCTGCATTTCTTGCACTTCTTGGCTTGTATAGCCATGGCAGCCATGGTTCCTGTGCCTTTGACCGGGTGGTGACTGTGCGAACCAACCGCAGCCAAGTAGCAGGTTTAATGTCTTTCACTGGCACAGAGCATTTTGGCCAGATTTTCCCATTGAAAATCTGCATTGACTCTGTTCCCATACAGTTCACTTTGCCTTGTGAAACTGCACTAACTAGGGACCTGCTGTGTATTGTAAAATTAGCGGGTTCATGACACTACCCACAATAAAGTGGGCATAGTCATTTGTCACTATCATCATCAAGACTAAAATTGCTACGAACAGGGCAGCATGCTTCACTGTGGCTTTTACCAGCGGCAAAACATTCTCTTTCACTGACTCACAGCAAGCACTGCCAGTGCTACATCTTGCTGTCTGTTGTGTTATTATGTCATCTGTTTGTCTGCCAGCACTATCTCTGGTGCTCAGTAGATCCGAGTCCATTTGCTCAGCCCTCTTCAGGCATTTTTTACATGGCCCACACTTTAAAGACTCTTCCTCATCAGTATCTGGACAGGAGCAGTCTTTTGGGTTGGGACATCAACTCAAACTGTCTGCATTTGCATGCTTTGAAACCTGTCGATATTGCACTTCGAAATTGTAGCCTGATAAGATCTCAATCCATCGTGCAATGCGACCTGATGGAGATTTCATGCCGAACAAGAATTTCAGTGGACGGTGATCAGAGCGTACTGTGAAATGACGGCCGAACAAACTGTGTCTAAAATACTTTATGGCAAGTAGCTCTTTATCCGTCACACAGTAGTTGGTCTCAGCCCTGTTAAGGGACCTGCTGGCATAAGCTATGACCCGCTCTTCGCCGTTCTGGAGTTGGCTTAGCACGCCGCCAATGCCATAGTTGCAAGCATGAATTGGCCACCATCTGTTCTAGGAAGAGCCATCACTGGTCAAGTCAAACAAAGGTTTAGCAATGATGCTAGACCCTTTATTTGCTTCCTGTAATAGGAACATAAACCCAAGACTTGTTTGACTCCTATGACGTTGGCTGGCACAGGCCACTGGAGTACTTTAGCCACATTGTTCGGGTCTGGCTTGATACCATTGCCAGTCACCCTAAAACCTAAAAACGTAACCTCACGTTTCAGGAGCTCACTTTTTCGTGATTTGATTTTAAGGTTCGCCTCTCGGAGCCTCTGAAATACCATTCGCAACCTGTCTATATGCTCATCAAAGGTTGATGAAAAAATAATGCAGTCGTCGACATAAATGATGCATATCTGCCACTGCAGCCCTTTAATTGCAAGTTCCATAACTCTTTGAAAAGTAGCACCACTATTGATCATACCGAATGGCATTGAGGTGAACTCGTACAGGCCGTGTTTCGAGATAAATGCTGTCTTTGGAATATCTTCTTCCCTCACGGGGACCCGCAAATATGAGCTTGTCATATCGATCGTGGAAAATATCTTAGCTCTTGATAAAGAGTCAATGCATTCATCGATTTTAGGAACTGGGAAAGCATCTGGTCGGATTTGCAAGTTAATCTGTCGATAGTACACACAGGGGCGTACACTTCCATCCTTTTTCCTTACAAGACAAAGCGGGGATGCCCATGGACTGTTTGAGGGCCTGATCACCCCTTGTTTCAGCAGTTTGTCAATGGCTTGCTTTTCCTCATTCACAAAAGCTAGTGGGACACGTCTGAAAGGCTGTTTGATGGGTTTCGAATTGGTCATTTCAATCTTATGCTCAGCCAAACTGAAGCCTCCTGCTTGAGGTCATATTATGCATTTCATGCATTTCATCCTCGCAGCCTAAAAAGGGTTCTGCAGGACTAGTAAGGATTTCCGCTACACCGATGCAGGTCTCCGCCCTAATAGTGGTGTCTGTTGGGAAACAGCAAAGGAAAATTTTCCTTAAAATTTGTGGATGACTCAACTATGAAAGTTGAATGCAGCAAACCATCGTCACTTTCACTGCGCTGTACAAATGCATCTATTATTTGCTCAGTATGGCCCTGGATTAAGTAGTCCTCGGCAGCCGTAACTTTCCTGAGGCATGTTTGTGGCAAATGCTGACATTTTATCTCTTGCCCATTTATTATGATCTTACCCTGGCTCAAAATAATGTCGGCAGGATTCCCATCCTTGCCTTTTAGGATATCCATACCCAGGAGTACCTCATCTTTGATTTCAGCAATGACTACCTCATGGTTGATGTTCACCTGATCTAGCATTATGTTCATTTTTCCCCTATCATAGACCGTCATTGCCTGGCCCCCAGCATGCATTAGTTTTCCCCTTTTAACCAGTGAAGGCTGCTCCTTCTTATTGATTCGATCAAAAACCTTCTTTGAAACCACTGTTCGCTCAGCCCCTGTATCCACAACAAAGTTGGCCTTGACCCCATTCACTGACCCAGAAATGTATACTGCATCAGGTGATGGAAAGCCTCGTCTCACCGGGTTATCAGACTTTGCCGGGTCTTTATTCAGGCCATTTTGACTTTGGACAGAACCTAGGCCTGTTGGGCCAGTCCGCTCCCATTTAAACTCTGGGCATATTGCTGCTATTATTGTTTGCTGGAGGTGTCTGTTGCTGACGTCTGTGGTTAAGAGGGCATCTAGCCTTATAGTGAGTAAAATCATCGCAAAGAAAACATGGATCCCTTTGAGCTCTTCCCTGGTTATGCTGTGTATTTTGGGGACCCCTGTTGTTAAAAGCCCTAAAACCCTGCTGATTTTGTCTAGGTCTGAATTGTGGGGTATTAGCTTCAGTCTGACTGGCGTTATTCGGCACACCAAGTTTCAATGCCTGCAATTCTGACCGGAAAATATCACGGAGCTTCTCAAAGCTCTCTTCGGTCTTGGGTGCGGTCTCTGAGGAGGAAGCATTTTGTGGCGGATTAGTAATTTTACGATCCTTGTTCTTACCTGGCGCTGCCCGTGATACGGTCTTCTCGTCAAATTCTTTGCCGCTATCAGTGTGATCAACCAACATGGCGGTTTCTGCTTTGTCTGTTGAAAGCATACAACCTGGTAAACAGCGTTGTCAATGTCCGACGGTACTTTGATAAACTCAACATGAAAACGGGCCTTATCATCAGTGAGACCATCAAGAAACCTGCGCAATCAATCGTCGCGCCTTGTGTCATTCTCTCTGCGGACATGAGCTTTATCGTAAAGCATTTCTTGCATGGCGTGAGAAAGCTGTTGCATGTTATTTTGGTTCCTAATGCCCAGATGGTCACCCATGCTCCAGGAAACCGATTCCCTTGGTGTACGCAAAGGCCTGTCTCGCTCAAAAATAACGCTATCACGTGGCGGTCGCCCAGACCCTTCCCTATCACCCATGCCAAGGATAGGCCTGCTGTCGTCAGTTATTGACACATTCTGCTCTGACAAAGCGGCTTGACGTCTCTGCTGCTGCCTAGTGATGACCATGTCGTCATCCATCATTTATATACTCGCACGAAAACTTCGGCAGTAACTGTATAGCATGCAAACTTTGGCAAAACAAAAATCTTCACCGCTGCCACCAAATGTAACGATCGAGCTATCCGTCTCTGAACTACTTGAAACGCTGAGGCCACCACCTATTTTGTTTCGCCGGCCGTCTATATGCAACCTTTTGGACCAAAATCGCTCACCTTATGTATGAACAGTAGGTCAAGGGGAACCTATTCTTTGACAACAGTCCTTGCCTATACCTGGGCATCAGGGTAGGATTGAGCTCCAATTTAAAATGGTACTTTGGAAAATAAATTAAAATGCGAAGAAAAGAATGAATTTCATGATTTAATTTGCTCTGACTGATTTACTAGATTAAAGAAATGATTTTTAAAACATATGAAGGAGAAATTTATGGATTGATGGGGTGTCAGTGATTATGACTTTAATGTTACATAAACATGGTGATCATGTTGATAGTTTAAGCTCAAATTGAGAATGGTGTAATGATAAGATGGCACAAATTCAGCTAATAAAAATTCTTGCTGATGAAGTCAATGCTAGAATTGCCAAAGTTAGTGCAGCATTTGGCCGGCTACGTGGTAGTATTTAGGACCGAAGTGGAATCAGACTTGACACAAAGCTGAAAGTATATAGATAGGTAGTGCTGCCAATACTATTATACGCATGCGAAACTTGGACAGTTTACCAACGGCATGTCAAAAGACTGAACCACTTCCATACAAGCTGTCTTAGAAAACTTCTAAAGATCAAGTGGCAAGACAGGATTCCAGACACAGAAGTCCTGGAAAGGGCAGGGAGAGTATACATACTCTTCTGAAATTGGCAGATGGACAGGCCATGTTACCAGAATGCCTGATGAACGTTTGCCAAAGAAAATCCTCTATGGAGAAGTAGGAAAACGCTCCCATTGTGGTCAGAAGAAGCTCAAAGCCTCCCTTAAAGACTTCAACATACCAACAGAGTCATGGGAACAGATTGCACAAAATCGTACAAAGTGGAGGGAAGCAAAAAGAATCAGCGAAGCCGAGCAGAAACGTGCACAGCGGAAAGCCAGAGCAGAGCTTTCTTCCTCAGACCTCTCTTGTTCTATCTGCAACAGGCAGTTTAGAGCTAAGATTGGTCTCATCAGTCATCTTAGAACACAAAAATAATAACACATCACACAGTTGATTCGGATTGGTCATTGTCAGCAATGACAGACGAACAACAATTACTGTCCTTAACGGAAGAAAAACTAAGAAAGTCACTGGACCGTGAAATATAGGTCATAACTGACCCAGTTCCAAACTCGACCTAGGCACCTTTTTGTGGATTTGAATCTATGTATGGTACAGTTTTTGAATTGCAGTTGAAGAAAAATATGCCACTGTTTCGAATAGAGCTCCACTTCTGCATGCCGAGTTAGGTATTATAAATAAATCCGCATTGAGACTACTGCATTTGTGTCTCAACCTTGTCAATTGGATATAGGAGAAGAAAATCAGGCGGTTTACAGCTAGCCGAAATTATCTATAATGAACCCAAACACGTTACTAACTACTAAGTATTGGCTTTCGGAAACGCAAGTTTAAGCTTTCGAAAGCCTTTCCAAGCAGCAATTAGGGGTGCATTCCACAGTTTCGCACTTGTGAACCTGAGCAAAAATGTAGGGGTAGTGTCTGAAAATACTTTTTGCTGCACATTTTGACCAAAAATGAAGTTTTATGCTTGTCAGTTATTGTTAACACTGAAGAATAAGACTTTTCTTGAGGTCACATGACCTTATTATAAAACAGAGTAGGTAAAATACGAAACTGTTGAATTCTGTCTGGTACCCAGGTTTACCTTGTCAAAAATTGTAGCATGCTTTTCTGTGGATTTTATCTTGAAAACGACATGGCTTACAGGTATTGATTTCTGGATAAAAGTAATATTCTATAGGCGCTCTGTCAAATTTTTAACTGTTCCAGGCCAGTGCGTTATCCTGGAGTTGATGATAATCATTCGAAAACTGCACTTTTTGCATAAAATTGGCCGCAATCGGAGGTGGGTGAGGTATTGTTTGCATTAGTACAACAGCAGGTTTTGGTATATTGCAGTTATTTTCATGATGATTAAATTATTATTTGGTATGTTTGCAATTTATTGATACGGTACCTAATGGACATGTACTGTTATAGTTGCTGTGATTGCATTTTATTTGTGTGACGGTTGTGAACAGGTAGAAATGGAAGTCAAAACTGTGGAGTGCACCCTAGAGATGTGCTACAAATGCACATATCGGATAGATTTGTCAGGTTTTTCTACCTTGTAATAGCGTGGCTAGATGTTTCGCACCTTTCCGGAAGAGGTTTCGCTACTCGGTAGTTTTCGCACCTTTCTCATGGTGGAGAATTCGCCAAGCGGAGGGCTTCGCGTCTTTCCGGCACGATGGGCATTTTCGGTTTGTTATATAAAAAAAGCGTAACCAAGCAAAACGGTGTCAGCTACGTATATATCGTATCGTAATTACCGTAAATGTTCGGACAAGCAGCTGAAAAAAAGCGCATCTTAGATCAGATTAGAATGCTTTCCTTTTAAGCTACTATAACAGCGTGGACCAACAGCCGTAAATAATCGTACAAAAAGCCTTTGCAAAGAGTATGTACTCAAATCAAGACCATATTGCTTTCTTTGCATGCCCTGTATAAATATTGTTGACTTAGGTCAGACCACTAGCAGTGTTTTCCATAAAATATTGTAAATGTTTTTGACAAACAAGCCTGATTAAAAACTTAAACCTAGCTGTAGACCTAGATCAGAATAGACTATTTGTTTTTTATGCAATTTATAACAATATATATCTAAATCAGATTAAAGTGCAGCTGGTATTTCCATACATATTCCAAGGACAAATAAGCTTGAGCAAACGCTTTAGACTGTTTTCATTTTATGCTATGTTCAATAATGAAGATCCGGATGACTTACGAAGCACTATAATCAATATCAGATCTGTTTGCTATTTCATCAGATCAACACGCTTCTAATAATTTTTATTCACTTAACCTTTGTAATTACCGTAAATCCGCACTATTAAACTCCTAAAAATATCTTCTCAAACTGTGATACATCTTTTAGCTCTAATCTACTAATTTGTATTTTGGCTGGGATCTGAGTCCTTTTCAGTAGAAATGAGAATATTTAAGACCACATTTCCATGCCATATTACACAATTACATTGATAAAACCGTGCAATTCCGTGGGATAGTTTTAGTAAGGACTATTTTGGTCTGGGGATCTATAAACTCGTGAATGTAATATCATAGTAATCTTATCATTTTCTTTGCTAATGTATTTAGTACAACAGCACTAGTAAACGTTTGAATTTACTTATCCAAACAGATCCATTTTCAAATTACTTGTGTCCTTATTGATGGCGAAAACATACAGGTAGCGAACTCGCGAATAGCGAAAACGTTAAGGTAGCGAAACCTCTTTCCGCAAAATGTATGAGGTGCGAAACGAAAACTCGCGTCGCGAAACCATTTGAACACCTCTGTAGTTTCTAAAGCAACCACGACAGGAGGCAAAATATTATCATTCTAAAGGACTTCTAAAGCATTCTCAAATGAGTGTTCATTACAATCTATTTGATAAAATTTTTCGTTTGTCCGTTTGTGTAAATTAAAACCAGAGGTTGGAAAAACATGCGTGTTGTATCCAAACCAAAATTTATAGATTATATAGTAAAACGACGATAAAGGTAACAATCTATACACATTGGTTTGGATGCATCATCCATTCTGTTAAAATCTATCGGACCGTTATCGGCCCGACACGAATCATGTCTTGGCCAGACCTGTTGTAATTGTAATCAGTAATCGTGATTACATGTAATCGATTACGTTTTGAGTAATCTAAATCTAATCTGTAATCGTTGATTTTTACAAGTAATTGTAATTGTAATCGAATACATTGCAAAACAGCCTGTAATCGTGATTACTTTGACGATTACAACACGATTACAATATGGATATTTAAATAAAATAAGTCAGAAGGAATAGAATTGAAAAAAAAAATCATTTCTGGTATGACAACTTGACAAGAAACAAGAATATTGGAGATAATTATTTTGATTTGTATACATTTAATGACTTAATGACTCTGTATTGGTTTGTTTAAAACAATCAATACATCTTTGAGATAAAAGAAAATTTAAAAAATACATCTTCGAGATCAAAGGAAATTGAAGTTTCACACATGGATTAGCTGATATGGATTAGCAAATAATCAAAGTAATTAAATTGGCAAACATTTATAGTCGTTCATCTATATATCTCTACATTTTTGTTTGGATATAACATGGTTGTTTAAAGGTGTATTATACTTTCGGACAGACAGATCAAGGCAAACATTGCAGATCCAGATCAGAATTGAATAATCCATGTGATAATGGTAAAGGCAAGTGCCAAAAGAGGCATTTCAGGTGCAGCTTTGAATTTGTGCAGTCCCTGTCTCCACACATGTAATATGGAAAATGAAAATTTTAGTGTTTTTACAGTAACTTATATAATTTCATGTTTATTGTGTGCATGCTGTCAACAATGACTCTCACCTACTGTAAAAGTTATATACATTTGGACAATTGTTAAGTGGCTAAAGTTGACCTGTCATAATTTATAGTTGGAGTGTGGTCTTGTCATATATTTCTGCATCTAAACAATGACATTTGAATTTGAAAGAATGTAGACCCTGATGTACTTTTTCTTCATTGTTTGCATAGGCCTATTTATCAAGTATCCAAATACTTGAAATATATATGGCATTTACTAAAACTGGCCCAATTATACCCTTCTGTAAAGTACCTGTGTTAAGTTTTGACATATTGCCTGAGGACATTGACTGGTTTTGATCTGGTTCTTGCATACAGGCAGGGGACCAAATAAGAGAAGTAAATTAGTGATAATTCAAGGATAATTTTTCTTATCTCTCAATGAAAACATGTTTTGGGTACTCATTTGAACCATCTGAACGAGACGGTTCAAATGAGTACCCACAACATACGTTTTCATTGAAAGATAAGGAAAATTATCCTTCAATTATCAGCAATTTACTCCTCTTATCTGGTCTACTGACTGACAGGTAAAGCAATGTCCTAACAAAACTTATTCACTGCAAATTTTAAACTGTACAGCCCCGGGCCAAGATTGATTTTTTTTTGTCCCACTCCCACCCCCATCCCGATCAACCACCACACTACATTTTTAGATAGAGAAGGGATTGTTCTTTCCTTTGTTCCATGAAACTTAATAATGCTGCTTATGCAAATTAAACTTATTTATAACAGATGAAAACTTGATTTAATTCCATTGTTGTTTTCATTTTTATATATCAATGCTTAAGATGAACAGCCTGACAGAATTATATTGCACCCCAGGGAGTACAACAAAAGCCAGGCACTATAAGTCTTTGAACCAGCTCATGGTACCAAGAGGAAGAGTAAAAAATAACCATACGTCATAGGAAATGTATAGTAAACTGAATATCATAAAAAAAATGGATATATGGTATAAAGAATATGAATAACATCTTGTCAGAAGATATAGCATGCCATGCATGAAGCTTTGAAAGAACAATAAAACAGATTATTAATTTAAACTAGAATTTTTTTAAACATGGAACAACAAGAAAGTAATTGTAATTGTAATCAATTACATTGCAATGTAATTGATTACATTTGTATGTAATCGGTAACAGGTCTGGTCTTGGCCAATAACGGTCCGATATGGATTGCTAGTTGGGGTTCTGGGGTCCAACTGTCATGTCCACAACCGTGCTATAACGAACCCTATTTAAAGAAACGTGTGTTTGTTTCATGCTGGCTAAAATTTCACCAAAATATAACACATTTAATGCTCTCTGCTCTGACCTGCTGCACCCTAACATTAGTAAAAATTGTTGGACTTTCACGAGTATCTGTAAAACATTGTTCAATGGGGGTTTGTTGGTACCCCAAAGTCTAATTGTATAAAACATGCTAAATCGAAGAATTTCAAATGATTTAGTATGATTTAGCATGTATACTTTTCGTTTACAGTCTGCGGCTGTCATGTTGTAAAGTTTTTGCGACGCTACCATTTGAGTATGCGACAAAAAGCCGACCAGTGATACTAGAGATGGCAAACACCTCGAGTTTTTCTCCTGTCCAAGAGAATGCAGCCTGGTTTAATTGCCCTGATACTGCTCAAACTGTTATAGTTTACTTAAAGACGAGAAAAACTAAACCAATATTATTGCTTTTGTTCTTATCCTTTATTATGTATTATCGAAGTATTACATTAGTACTCATGTATCCTTTGTCACAATATTACATTTGTAATGTTAACTTTTTGAAATAAAATTTGTTTAAACAGATGGGTAAAGTACAGCAAGACATCTATTTCTTATTACTAAAAGATCGTCGAACTCATTTTAATAAACTTTGCAAAATGATGCATACAATATTCATGTTCACGGAGCTTTCTCCGTGAACATGAATATTGTATGCCCTAAACCTATGTGGTAATTTTATTTATATATTCCAGTGATACAGAGAAATACTACATAGTGTGATGCATATATGGGATCATTCAACGCGGATGACCAGGCAATTTCTCGGTAATCGTTCTTGTATCATACTTGATGAATTGTTTAATTACATTAAATGCTCGCTGTATATTCTTTTATTTTTATGCAACTAGTTTTGTGCTTTGAAGTGAATTCTACACATCAAAAATTCTTCTACTGACAGGTGACAAGGTGATGTGACCATTAAAATTGGTTGTTGCATTTAAAAGGCAGCACTTGTTTCATTTGGCGCCTTCCCCGTGTGATGGAGACATAAATGTTTAAGCGTGTGTGTGTGTAGAGAAACGCGTTGGAATTAAAATATGTAATTGTTGGCTATTCCTTTTTTCTTTTTCTTTCTTTTTGCATTGATTTTTCTGTCTGTTACTTTCAAAATCTTATTCGTGGGATTCCCTTATCTAGGGTCTGTGTAACATGTATTACAAAATCAAGAAAAACAAATCCACATAATGTCTTAAGTGATCTTTTTGAAACTAATAACAAATGACTAAATAAGTGACTAAAGGTTTCTGCATCAAACAATAAACGCAGACGACATTGCTCTTACCTATGAGCCACCCAATTACGCTCGTATCGTAGAATGGTTTACAAGTCATCTAAGTAACAGAAGCCAACGTATAAGGCTGGGTGTATAAGGCTGGGGTCTCCAAAGGATCATGCAAATTTGAAGCAATTTAAGATTATTTTGAAATGATACCAACCTATTTAAAAATTGTAGAGCAATTGAGCTCAATATTGATTTTCAAACCTTATTTGCCTGGGCAAATGACTAACTCCACTAAAACTAAATATACGTGGCAAAAAAAGTTAGGTATATTTTTATTCTTGAGTGAAATGTATAACAGGTATTAATCCAATCTATTATATTATGGTGTAATAGTAAAGTTTATTCAATAACAATAAATTTTGTAGAATTTTGTAGAACTGAAATCAGTTCACTCTCTTGTACTGAAAAAAAAAATGCTCAATACAACAGTAGGGTTGAGTGAAAAATGTCACAAATACACAATGCTCAATTTTCACCGGTGAGCTTTGCTCAGCACCTGAATTGTACGCTAATCTTTTCAAAAGTGAACAAATTTCTGGTTAACAAATCTATTACATTGCTTTACTATTGATAACATCTGTTCTACTAGCGTTAAAATGCCACAACGTGGACATCTGCCAAAAGACGCGCGCTTACGCGCTATTGGAATGCTCGAAGCTGGCATGAGGCAAGTCGAAGTTGCTAGACGTTTGTGTGTTTCACAGAGTGTGATCAGCCGCCTACGAACGGTTGGCACAAACCAACAGAACGTTAGATCGACGTCGAAGTGGGCGCCCAAGGTCTACGTCGCAAGCCCAGGATCGGTTCCTGCGTACGTCAGCCTTGAGATCACAATCAGTAAGCGCCGAACAACTGCGCGAACGTCCCTCAAGAACTGGAACTGTTCAAACCGTGCTGAACAGACTTCACAGCGCTGGACTTAGAGCTCGGCGACCTTACGTTGGGGTGCCACTTTCCCAGAGCCAGGCTAGCATGGACAAGGCAGCATCGTCGATGGACTAACTAACAATGGGCGAATTTACCGACGAGTCACGGTTTCTGCTGGATATGCTTGACAGACGACGTCGCGTTTGGCGTCGTAGAGGTGAGAGGTACGCGAACTGCGCCATTGTTGAACATGGCGGGTATAGAGGAGAAAGTCTTATGGTATGGGGCGGCATATCTGTTCGTTCCCGTACAGAGCTGCTTGTGCTTAACGGAACTCTGATAGGCCAATGCTAGATCAATGAAGTGCTACAGCCGGTTGTTCTGCCTTTTGTTCAACAACACCACGTAGTGCTGCAGGATGACAACGCAAGTCCGGGCGAGGATAGTACAGCAGTTCCTGCAGCAGAACAATGTGGATGATCTCGATTGGCCTGCTCGATCCCCTGACTTGCCGCCAATCGAGCATGTTTGGGACATTCTCGGCCAGCGTGTACGACAGAGAGTTCCACGACCAAGAACGCTCCAAGCTTTGGGCGCAACCTTGCAGATGGAGTGGAGGAGGATACCCCAGCTACAGATTGCCAGACTCATCAGGAGTATGCGTCGTCGTTGTGTGGCCTGCATAGATGCAACAGGTGGACATACGCGATATTGACAGATTTGTGAGGTTTTATTGGTGACCCTAGTGATCTTCCATACAAATTTTCTCATTCACATCTAGTGCTACAGACTCCAACGGATGGATTTTTGTCTGTAAATGAAATGATGTAATCAAATATATCAATTTCAGATATGTCTTAGTTTCCTTTTATTTCACCGTACATACTTCTTTTGCCACGTATATCTTATAATCAGCAAAAGGCGAATAAAACCCAATCATCCAATGGGTAACTCAAATAGTAAATATTAAAAATCGTAAGAGGAGGTCCAGGGAGTGCCACAATCACAAATCGCAGCCCTTCTCAGACACTAAGAAAGATCACAAACACTTTGGCATTGTCTTCTCTGATAATGGACCAATGATATAAGTAACATCTCTAGCAAAGCTTTGAAGAGAACAGCAGATATAATAGGATTCCTTTGCAATCTGTCCCCTCCTTGAATATTGAAACCTTATATGGGATAACTGGATGGCTGAAAGTAAGCATGCACTAGAAGACATATAATCGGAGACCGCTAGTAACAGGCGACACCAAACTTTGTAGTATCCAAGGTGATAAAACAAAATGGGAAACATTGCAACAGCGACGAACAAAACACATTATGACAAACATAAATGTGCAGTTAAGATCATGAGTGTTTCATAATGGAATAGTTGAATAGGTATTCTCTGAAATTTCATTTGAAATTCTGCATCAGGAGTTAGCTACACTTAAATGAGCTTGCCTTTAATATTCTGACAAGGCATGTGGCTATTGATTATAAATGATCATGTCAATTGTCATTTTTGGCATAGAAAAAAATCTAACTTGTTATTAACAAATTTTAGTAGGGGAATTTTTCAATGCGTATTTAAAATAAAAGCATTAAATGGTTGCTAAGATGTACTAACTGTGTATAAAGTAAGCACATTTGCAATCTTCAGAGCCAGTAAATGAGTACGGAGCGATAACTTGATACAAATCTTTACTGAAAGTGCAGGCCTTTTCTTCTGAAAAGTTTGAATATACGTGTCAGCGCATTTTTGTACATCAAATAATTGTGTCTATAAGACGAGATTTTACAAAAATAATAAAGTATGTACACGCATGAGCTGAGGTTGTCAGGCCCAAAGAGAAATTGAAAATTGACACAATTGTGCTGAATTTAGGGCCTATTTGCCATCCAAATCAAGTGCTCCTGGTATCAGAAATGTGGCTACCAGAACCAGTAATTTTAGATTTTGAAAATGGGAGAAACGAGAAACTGTTATTATTCAGTTCATTTAAATACTACTCAAAGTTTGCTAAGGATCACATTTTATAATGTCTACTAACGATTGAAACGACATGAGAAATTAGATCATTTTTGGAAGCGTTATTCATTTAAGAATTCATTTTTAATAAAGTAATGGCCAAGTAAGTAACGTTCATTGATGCGTGAATATGGCGATGTTGGTGATGCGGGCCCTCCATCAGAATGAAATCAGGACCTATAGCACCTGCATATGGGCGAACATGAACATCCAAAATTTCATTGACGTACCTCTCTGCCATCCGTGTGCCGTTATCGATGACGTGCAGGTCCGTTTTCCCCTGAGCGCTAATTCCCGCCCACACCATAACTGAACCCCCGCCATAACGATCATGCTCTGCAATACAAACTTCAGCAAAACGTTCATTTCGCATCCTCCAGACCCTAACCCGCATGTCAGTGGTCCACACAAAACCTGGACTCATCAGTGAAACGAATAGGGGTCCAGTCATTAAAGGCCCACGTAACATGATCTCGTGCCCATTCTAAACGCTCCTGAACATGGTGTCGTGTCAATGGGATGCGTATTGCAGGTCGTCGTGACCTCAAGCCAGCTTCATGCAACTGATTTCTAATGGTCTGCGTACTTAAACGAACACCGGTAGCGTTCTGCAATTCGCTACGTAACGTTGTAGCGTTGTTGAACTGGTGACGTCGGGCTTGTAGAGCGATAAATCGGTCTTGAGCTCGAGTTGTTGAGCGTTCACGATCTCCGGCATGCTGATGCATTACGTTTCCAGTCAAATGGAATCGAGTCCCTTTTTTTTATCATTATATGTATAACTCAACTTATGTCTTTATGTAGAAAGAAATAAATATTGTTTAAACCAAGGTTTTTGAAACAGTCAATATGTGTCCCTCCGATGTTATCTTCCTTTGACCCGGGTTATAAACATACATAAATCATAGAAAATCTACATAAATTCAGAGATGAGTGACCAGCGACAACCGGTTGAAGTATCAGAAGATTTATCTTATTCTCAAAGTTTGCCAGTGCTGTGTCGTCTGCTCATATGCGAGGTCATACATGCATAAAATCTTTAAAAAAAAAGTGCGCAAAGAAACGAGTTGAAAGCGACACTTAAATATTCAACAAATCAACATAGTCAGAAAGGTTTGAGAAAGGTTATATCCGTCGGTTGATATCTGTGCATCTATCTAATTCTAATTAAAATAAAAGTCAAAAAGGATTAACACACAAAATCACGAAAATCGGAGAATCGGTTTGATTGAGTCTAGACATAGGCAAAAAGTGGCTCCAAAAGTGGTACCCTTCACTAATGATTTTATTGCCCCTACCTACCCTACGCTATGCAAGGTAGATCAAAGACATGTTCTAAAGAGGTGATTATGAATTATCAGCACGGGGTTGTAAAGAGTCCTCCTGAAGGGTAATCAATATTTTGAGGAGATAACAGATAGTTTGGAAAATTGACTTATTTGGAGAACATATTTCAATGGTTTTGTATAATAATTAATTAATACTATTTATTTAGTTTTATTTATTTTATTGTTTGTTTTTTGTTTACTTAAGAGGCTTCTGTAGGGTAATAAATATTTTGAAGGAATAAAACATAGTTTGAAAAAATGATTAATTTGAAGGGTTGATTAAGAAGTTTTTTGTTTTTTTGTTTTGTTTTTTTAATTTATAAATTTATTCATTTCATTTATAAAATATATAAAATTTATTTAAGTTGCCTTATGAAGGGTTATAAATAAGTTTGGGGATAACAAATATTTTTTGAAGGAAAAAAAAATAAATAAATAAATAAATAAAAAATAAAAATAAAAAATAAAAATGACTGGTATTCTTTTTTCTTTTCATTTTCTTTTTTCTTTCAAGAGTAAGAGTATTTATTTGTTTTTCATTTATATCTTTAGTGACCTTCTAGAGGTCAGTATGAGTATTTTTAGGAATACTAAATATTTTTGTGGCCAGTGAAGACTCGATCAGCCATAGTCTGCTTAGTCTTCTGATCAGATGTGCGGTCTCCCCTCAGCCAACGTGTAATTTTGTAGAACAATTGCTGTGCGCCTGCTCATATGATATTATTTATGAAACAGATAAATAAGTCACTACTAAATTCCCCAATATCATATTCCCCCTATTGAGCCTCTACCTGTTGATCTTTCATTGGCAGAATACCAGATTTTATAGCACTCTGTCCCACATCAGAGATAAAACTAATGACCCAGACTCATCAGATTACGTAAGACTCAAACCTACCCCTCGCCTCCTGGCACACACCATACACGATACACTTACACCTAGGGCTGACTTGAGCAAACTTTCTTTTCATATTTAATAGGATTGACCCATGGCTCTCAAAGGATCATTAAATAGAAATAGATTCTAATGGTATGCCCTCAAGAACAAAGAATACACACAAACACATGAATTCTTATCCAGAGTAGAAATTTTCTGGATAGATTTCGTTAATTATATCTCGTTATATGGATTTTTTTTTACCAGAAAATAGCTACAGTATAATTAAGTACAAGGTGATATTTTACGACACCCAAACTACACTTACACCAGCTGTAGTGAAGATATATTCTCAAAGAAATGACTTGAGAGCGTTGGACACGCTAATAAACAATAAATAGTTTATTTTACCATCGGTCAATTTTACCTCATCAGTGACTGTCATATCACAGAACGTTTACAAAGGATCAGAAATAAAATGACTACATTATGGTCAAAATATAAATAAAGTCCGGGGAGACGTTTTACGGTTCCATGCCACAACTGCTGTAGTGAATAAAGATTTTCAACGAAATGACCCTTGATAGCATTAAAAACACACACGTGCATGTAGGTAACTGAAGGATCGAAATTTTCTTGCCAGATTACTGGTCGAGCTAACTTAAAAGTTCTCTCTAGTGCTGTTACTACTAGTACAGCGATCAAAATCATTCAATACCGGATACTGATGTTGAAGTATTGTTCCAGGGTATTGGTTGTCAAGATGTTGGTTCAAAACTGACGTTTGGAAAAGGTATATACCAATACATAATGTCTATTACGTTAGGTCTACAAATGTGTACAGCTTCCATGCTTATCGCTACACCACAAATCCTTGAGTTGCTGGGTGAACACTTAGAGTGGGTTCAGAAGTGCAAAACACTGAACCTGCTCATATTTCTTTTTTAGCTAAGAGGATAATATGGTATGCATAATATGTTATCCTCTTTATTTAAATAGGATTTAAAGACATTATTATTATTAATTAATTACTGGGTGTCGTCACACAATTCAGATTTCCAGGGCAAACACTCGCGATATTTTGTACTTCTGGACACAGACCAGACAATCAGTCTAGTTAAAATTGGTCGACGTAGACTCATGATACACAGATAGCCTCGCACACCCTTCGTGTGTGACCAAGGTCTCACTGTTACAAACCGTCCAGCCAAACATGAAAGCTAAAGATAAAATTACTTGAAGAAAGTATAAAATATCATATATTTAAATTAAATTAAAACAGGCATATTAAGCATACAACCTAAGGTCAGGGTGCATTTGGTCATAATGAAAAACTTGTTACTGTACTAAACCTGTAGGCTTAAACAATCATACACTACAATTAGAAACTAAGATGAGCAAATGATATCAAGACAAAATATAAAGGTGACGTTAAAAGCATATGAACTTGACCCTGAGGTCTTGACAAGGTGGATGTTGTGCTGAATCCATGTGTAGTAAACTGAATGTAGCTCAAAGGAGCTAAACACACACGCGCATTCACACACAAACACTGAGAGAATTGGCAGATATGTTTAATGGCATATTGTTTCATTGCAGCAAGAAAATGGAGCACAGATGGTTTGTTCTACTAGCTTCTGTGTTTGTTTCTACGTTTGAATTCGGTGTCTTGTTTTCCCTCTCGGCATTGTATCTACCAATACTGAATACGTTCCAGACAGATCGAGCCATAGCGGCACTAGTACAGTCAATCAGTTTAGGAGTAACTATGTGTATTGGTGAGAATTTATGGGAGACAAAGTCACGCAAAATGGAACCATTTGGGGCAAAGAGGGAAACCTTCTAAAACCCTGATGAAACTGTGCAGGTTGAACTGTGCCGAAATTCGGCAGTTTGTATAGGTGCAAGGATCCGTTTTACGTGATGTGTCGTGACGCTGCTGATTCACCTTTCATATACATATACAGAGAGAGACGGAGAGAGAGAGAGAGAGAGAGAGAGAGAGAGAGAGAGAGAGAGAGAGAGAGAGAGAGAGAGAGAGTGAGTGATCTATTTCTTCCTTCATTTACCAGACAATGTCTACTATTTAAGTATTCCTTTATTGTTGTTCGGTACGAACAACAGTTTTACCGTTTTCTGAAGCCAGACCGAAAAGCAGTCCACTAGAGGCTGCAAACCTAACAAATTTATCCTTCCGCACTGAGTTTTACTTCTGTTTGATTTAAATTTCGAAGGGTACGAAATAAAATAAAACAAGCAAAAAATGTACAGATGTATTTTCAATATGAGGCATGTGTTAAATCGTGGATTAGACATGGTTTCGGAGACATTTTTTTCGAAGCGTGGACACCTTTGCGGCATAAGGTGCCACTAGGCTTATCAATATCAGCAACCATTCCTGAACTGATTTTGCCCTGTTGCCCAAATGGGAAGCCCTAAATAAGGTCACGATCGGGGTTAAAGGTCATCAGGTGCATTTTATTGTGATGAGTTGAAAGGGTAATTTCAGTATTTATGTTCGTTTCGCAAAAGAAGGTGCAAATTGGTTTATCGATATCAGCCAACATTCCTGGACTGATTGTGCCCGATATACAGTGCATTCTAACCCCATATAAGGTCACAAAAGGAGTCAAAAGGTCATTAGGTGCGTTTAAAGTTGGTGATTTTATATATAAGATAAGGATTTGGACCGATATTGTTGGAATGTTGCATCTTGTCTGATCCATATCCGTGACTATATTTGAACTGGTTTAACATTTATTCAAATTCTTATGACCTCACAGAAGGTAAATGGTTGGGTCTAAGGTCATCGTGCAATTTCAGAATTATCGTCTAAGTGATATTTCGGATTTGTGTCTACATTTTCGGGACAAAGGGCACCTGGACTTGCAGTTAGCAGTTAACATTTCGTAAATAATCTTGCCTTATTGTAATGTCAGATGCCTCGTATGAAGTCAAATAGGTCGCAAGGTGCATTTTATGTTTGACTACATCCCTAAAGCATCCTATGCAACATTTGCATCTAAAGTTCGAATTGACTGTGAAAAATATCTTGAATATCGTATGTAAATTTACAGTTGAAAACTGTTAGCTTTCACCTCATATAATCTTATATGACAAGATTTCTTCTTTATAATTCATCCTCTGTATTGGGGTCTTCCACAACATTCAGTGGATTGCCACATGTAATCGTACCACAGCCGCAAGATGGAAGACAGTTGAGATTATTGAATCTTCATTTGCATCGTCTTGTTGCACATACTTTGCACCTACATTGCAACAACTCCATACATACTTTAGGTATATAGGTTCTAACAGAAACAGTTTTGGTTTCAACTGGTTGTTGTAGGGGTCACGCTCTCATCTGCAAGTTTCAGGGTCAATGCGTTATGTAGCTGTTTGAGGCGTAATTTCTGGGCTACATGATACATGTAAAAGGGAAAATAGACATTAATCTACTTATAACAGTTTTTTTTTTATATATATTCACCGGGATCGTCACAAACCGATATCCCGGCAAATATAAAACGTCCTTAATGAGCTAATCGAGTAAAAGTCCAAAGCTATATTAAGACACCGGCGCGATTCGCGTGCCGGCCAATAAAACATGTATTCAGAACCGACTCAGATTCATGGCTTTCTGATGGTTCATCAACAGTTTTCGTTAGTAGTTGAACGATTTCTCCGGATGATTTCAAGGGGAAAACTAAAAGCGGTTCACGTGGACTTAATTGTGAAACAAACTGTAATTACCCTGGCATTTGGGTTTCGAATGCAGCTTTGAAACGCCTACGATTATCTCAATAGGACCCAGATGTTTCCCCAATAGCAAGTAGCAAATCCGCATACTGTTTGCAATGTATAGATTTCTAGATTTTCAAAGCCAAAAGCAATCTTCTCAATTGGTGGAGTGAAACATCTTCTGATTAGTTATGGTTTTCAAAACGTCTGTAGGTAAAATTTTCATATGTAGGATGGTACAGACAATCTTCTGCAACAAGATCGTGCATTGCTGTAAACCTGACCCGTATTTGCAAATCAGACTTTGCCAATGACATTACCTTTTCTGACTTAGGCAATGTCATTATTTGGCTTAAGTCCTCCCTTGTAGCTTGTTGGCAAAAGATGCATAGTGATTTATCTAGAGGTGGTAATGATCGCCTAGACAACCTAGTCTCATTAGAAGTGGAAGTTTCTTCCGAAGTATCCGTATAACTCTCAGTACTTCCCTTTGGTTTAGCTATGTGGAATGCAGACGTGAAACAATAATGTGTGTGATATTTAATTAACCCTCTTTTTCTGCGTAAGCTGTTTGAGGTCTACCAGTCGCAATCAGTCAATTACATCTATATTTGCCGTAGTCGTCATGACAATACTCCCATCGTTCAGATGCTGTTTGCAGCAGATTGTCACACCCATCTACGCGAAGAACAGGCAACTTCTTGCTTTTAACAAACGTTTGGCAAATAATGTACATTCGGTCATCAAATGAGCTGTCTGTTGTAGGTCGTTTGCTGCCCACTTTGAAACAATTTTGTTTATCAAAGAAGAAATTTGTAATCTTGCTTTTTTGTTAATTCAAGACAATATTGATTGCTTTTACTCGATCAAGGAGTGTTTGTGACGAAACCGAGGGTGGCACAAAGAATGCAGCTACTTTCGTTTTCTTTGTGTAAAAGACGCTTTTGTAGGGGTGTACCAACCTGATCTAGAACCTTCAATTTCATGTACTGGCCACTGTGATAGACCAGGCATTTTTTCAGTAGATTGATAAATATCACGTCAGTCTTAAAGTAAGAAAATGGTTCAAAGCACGTTTAGTTCCAAGAAAAAAAAATGAGCCGCATCATGAGAAAACAACATGCTGTTTGCATCTGCGAACAACAAAGGCACAGATAAGCTGAGCATCCCTGCGGGTTGATCAGCGTATAGTAGTGCGTTGTAAAGACAGCTTTATTTATCCAAAATTTGTTGATTTGCTGTTGCTAGTCTCTGCAGTAGAGCAGGCTGGTATGTGTCTGACCTGGTCGGGTTCTCTGAAAACATGTTTTCTTGCGATGGGGCTCATTTGATTCAAATACATGAAGGGCTCAACAACATATTCTCCTTTAAAAATAAATTTTTGAAAAGACCATTTTTTTTTATCTGAAAATCTTCAGTAAGCAAAGGATAATTGTATCGGACATGTAATTGCGCATCCTTGACTGAAATTACTCATAACTGTTGATAGCGCGTCAATTCAAAAGCAGTTACTACGATCGTATGTAATTCGATCATTTGTGACGTTGAATTCGATTTAGATCAGGTTAATTGTGGACGAATCTTGTTTCATTCTATGTTCACCAATGAATTACAACTACTTAAAACTGCATTTTGCCTAAAGTTGAAAACTGTCACAAATGTACATATCCGACCCAAGCTCTGTACAATATTTTGTACAGACATACAGACATCTGATTCTATGGTTGCAGATAAGTAATTTTCAACGGTAAAGCTAACTAGGCTTCAGCGTTTCTGTTTTTTTAAAACATTGCAGTAAAATGCTGGTTCTGTGTATAATACATTTTACATATTTTCGCACTGATGACCTTTGACCTCATTTATTGACCTTAATAATGATCTTTTGTTTGGACAACAGGCAGAAATTGAAAGAGGGCCTTGGTTACTTAGGCAATGTTGCCTTTCATGCCGCAAAAGTTTTCTAACACACTTATCTGCCGTTTAACGCTTGACTAGATGATTTTGTTCATATTCGGTGCCTGACAAAATAGGTTGCGTGTAAAAAAAAATAAAAAGGTCCACCGCAGCCCTTCCCAGACACCAAGAGGAAGAGGAAACCGACAAAACCAAATAAGCACGAAAAGCACTATAGTCCGGGTGCCGACAGGAGAACCCAAAAAAGTAGTCCGTACAAATGTTTGATGCAGATTCTTATTATTTAGGATGTCCTTAACCATAAACTGCATGATGCCACCTTGGCATCATTGGGGAAATTAAAATATTCAAGATGGTGGACAAGATGGCCGCCGCAGCATAAAATCTCCATATCTTCTTATACATGGGCTAGAGATTTTTTTATCGGTTTTTGAGGTCAACGAATTAATTAAGCCTGTTAAAATTGACTTTTAACCATAACATCAGTGTTAAATGGCTAAAATGGAGGGGAAACAAAATGAAATTAAGGCCTTGGTTGACAAAACGAAATGCTTTTGATGCAAATTCTCAAATTTTCTTTATAGAAAAGAATATATGAGAATATGTCATACCTATAAGATAAGGTCTTAAATCCAACAATTTTGCAGGTTGTCCTGAAATCCTCGTCACTAGATTGTCCTACAATGATATGACTCCAGACAGGGAAAGACTGTGTCTGCTGTGATTGCAGCAGGTGCGGGAACTGGACTGTTAATATTTCTTTCTTATTTACTTTTCTTCTGTTTCACTGAGGTTGATATCAATTCAGTTTTACCCCATAGACAGTAGCTTTTGTTATGAAAATAACAGTTTGGGAA
The DNA here is from genome assembly GCA_964016985.1 of Anodontia alba. NCBI lineage: Eukaryota > Metazoa > Mollusca > Bivalvia > Lucinida > Lucinidae > Anodontia > Anodontia alba. The sequence continues at coordinate 97,848,960 of OZ024822.1, read as the reverse complement.
ACAAAACAAAAATAAGGGAAGAAATACAGCGTACCAAATTATCTGAGTCTTAAAAGCATATGCTTATGACGTCATATCATGACAAGCGTCATAATCTAATAGCGTGTCACAGTATACTTCTTTCATATATCATAGTAGTTTAAGTGAAAAAGTCTTTGCGTAGGTTTAAACAGTATTTCCTGTTAATTATGGTGAGTGTGTATATGGATGCAGAGAATCAGGGAAAGACTACGGCTGGCTTTGATCGCATAAGAAAAATCATTGAATCCAGCAAGCGTAGACAGGATGACATTCATTTAGACCGTGAAAAGAATCTAACCGACAATACAAATTCAACAATATATTGTCATAGAGACTGCGTATCTTCTTACACGTCATCTTATCATATAAACCGCTACTTGAAGAGGACTGGGTCTTCGAGCTCTTCGAACCAGCCCCTACCAACGACACGCACATGGTCTGCTATAAAACAGTTTGAGGATAGCGGCTGTATGTTCTTCTGGCTTCAGGGGATCAATGCAGCTGTCAAGCTTCTCACGCAGATTGTGCCTGTCAACAGCATCGGAGTCAATTCTTGGAGCTGCTTTCTCTTTATGTTTAGTGACAGTAAGGAACTCGGTGCTGTCTCTCATATCATCCAAATCTAAGAGGCGACTACATGTATGTAGACTGAGAGCCCAGCGCTTTAAGGCACACTATTACTATTAGTCCACCTAGACCATGTCCATATCGCATGAATGTCATTTCTATGAACATGTCAGACCAGATGGCATTCCAAATATCAGCCGTGAATATAAATAAATAATAAAAATATGAATTTGCTCTATTTAATTTGGAGTTCGAATTGAAAGCCTCATTAATGTCAGCTTGATTTTCACGTCAGAGAGAGTTCATGAAATCGCTCTCATTAACAAACAAAAGAAACAAATCTGCAACAAGAAGAGCACAATTAGTTCCTATCGGATTACTAATAGTTTGTCTATAAAGTTTAGTTCCAAATCTAATAAAAATATTATCCAAAAGACTCTTTGACACGACTATAAATTGTGATTATTTTATACATCAGAAGTGAAAAAAGCACATTCTTCGTTGCAAACCAATTATTGGGTATTCACCCGAATAAACGTTCGGCTAATTAAATCAATAAATCTTTTATAAGATGATGAGGTAACGTAGTAGACAGTGTAAAAAAATCATATGTAGACAATTTAGAAGTCTGAAAGTTTTTAGATTTAAATTTATTGAGAACTTCATTGGAATTTTTAATTGGCCAATTGACCCTTTCGTAAACAGTATAAAGTCTTTTACTGTCGAAGATAGTTTTTTTTTTCCTGTACGTTTTCAGAATATTTCAAATTAAACGGCAGACGACTTTAGGAAGTTATGCTCATGTATACAGAGGGCTAGAGGACGACAGCAGTGTTGCAATTATTACTGATTATGAAGAGTTTCAATAAACCGAGATTCCCCATTTTCTAATCCGTAGTGTGCTCATTTGTATAGAAATTTGACTGTGTACTCTGTTATGCATTTGAAGTTGAAACATGTCTTAACAGCATTTTTATCATTCTACCGACTGTATGCAATACAAATGCATAAATATAAGTTTCTTTGACCGAAATGCACTTTTAAAGGGAAGCTAGTCATACGCATTGATCGTTTCCGTAAATGTCATTTCCTTGCTTTTTGATAGAATTTCCTGAAAATTTTTGCAAATTATGCGTAATTGATTGTTCTTAACTATGATATCAAAAATTAATGTACATATGTAAAAATTCGGTGACACTGTACCATGCTATCTTATGATCTTGCGCACCTAAGCATTTTTCCGATATGTTTGAAATCATACAAACTACAAATTTATGCAAAATATATTTAACTGTACAACAATATCTTGAGCAGAATATTACACTGAATATAGGAAAACCACATGCAAATCTTCCGAGATTTTTATGACAAAGCCACTAGGCACCATGTTTCTCCAAGAGGTCAAAGGTCTTAAAATCTTGTGCACTTGATATAGGCGACGTCTCTGTTGGTCCATTCATGCAGAAACTTAATTTATTTTTCCTGTTTGCAATTAAGTTCTAGGGAAAGCATAAACATTTTAATCGAGTGAGTTTCTTGGGAAAGAGAGAAAGGCTGGCCTTATGAATAATTAATTAGTCGACAAAAACATAAAGCAGGTACATTTTCACATGTTTTCTTTGTGAAATTATGTTCAAAGACTTTCCGAGAGTCTGAATGTAATTACGGCAAGTTTGATATCGAGATTTGTTCACTACGAACGACGGTCGACCAGCGAGGGGTTTTCCAAAATATGAAAACTACCGAGTTGCGATGTGCAAGATCTTATGACCTGATTATTTTACTTACACTTTCTTTGTGAAACTATACTGAACAAAACTTATAACGCAACTCGTAATAATACGATTTCTGTATGAACATGTAGTGTAGGATAATATCTGAAATATATTGCTCAACTACCCGCAAAGAATCTTCGGTACACAGTGAGTAACGTCTCTTCTACACGGTTCGCTGAGCTCTAATCTGATTGGTCAAAACGGTTTTTGGGTCCCAGGCGCTCGCCAAAGAGGCTAAAATTTAATTTTTTTCAATATTCCTTACTCCAACGTAAGCAAAATGGTGTCTGTCGCTTGGAAATCTTGAAAATTTCACAAAATTTAACATAGGTGAAGTAAAATCAAAATCAACACAGCAGTAACATCAGCTACTGCAGCGACACGGCTTGTCGAACAAACCTATCGATCAGCCCCTCCTTGGTGGGACCGCGAGAGTCAAACATTGAAACAAAGACAGTAATCATTGTTACGAAAATTTCGTTTAAGCAACTCAGATGCTGATTTTATAAATAAGCAGTCCCGAAAAGAGTTCAAACAGGAATTCAAGCACAATAAGCAGTCATATCAACAAGGTCGCAGACAGGAACTTTTTCAGGCACGGAAAGACCCGCGTAAATTTTGGCGAATTGTTAAGGACACGAATCTGTCAGCTGAAACTTCCAAAATCAAAGCTTCTGAGTGGTATGATTAGCTACTTTTATTCTGTAACGATGCTATTGATATTAGCTCAATTTATGACACGGAATTTGAGGCAGATGCTTCAGCGAATATAATAAATGAGAAAATTTCCCTTTCTGAGGTCGTGTCATTATTAGAGAAATTCATCTTGGGAAAAGTTCGGGTCCTGACGGTATTGGGGCTGAGTTAAAATTGTTCTGAAACGAGAGTACGGTTGCAGAGACAAATAAATTTGATCGGTGAATTCTGTGATACCAGAAACATGAAGGTGAATTTAGGTAATATCTAGACTAGCTACTAGTCGGATATCAATATTATTTTCATCAATCAATTATAATTATTAATTTACTTAATGAACTAAGGGCCATCTACTACTTACTGCTTGCCTCACCTCTTTGATAGCAGCAACTAATCTTGGAGATATCCGACTAGTAAAATGCGAAATGTACTCTAAGAAGTGATTGACATTTATTGCCTTTCTAATGTTCCTTATCTAATTCGCCATCTTGTTAAAATCATTGCCTCTCCAATAAATTGTTTATATATAAGAAGCTGACCATTAGAGTTCAAGGGATAACATAAACATTGTACAAGAAGCCTGTGTACTGCATGTATTACCAGGTTTTGTTTTGTGTATTAGTAAATTTTAGATAAAATAGAAGAAAACAGAATCATATTTAATAAGTATTTCATATCAAAAACTGTTGTATCAACATAATTTATGGAACATTGTATATTTATTTTGCTTTGATGTCTGGATAAGCTTTTTCTATAGCTCTAAGATAAGCAGACATATGAGGTAATAATTTAGAATAAATGTTGTAGGTAGTGTTTTCTGAGACAGTTCGAAAGAGTATCTACATTCCATATATATTTTGATGGAGAAATACATTAAATAAAAAAACGACTTTTTTTCTATAGCTCCAAGACAAGAAGACATATGAGGTGATAATTTAGGATAAATGTTGTAGGTACTGTTTTCTGAGACAGTTCGAAAGAGTAACTACCTATCATATATATTTTGATGGAGAAATACATTACATTAAACAAAAAAAAATTCTATAGCTTTACGATAAGAAGACATATGAGGTGATAATTTAGGATAAATGTTGTGGGTACTGTTTTCTGAGACAGTTCGAAAGAGTATCTACATTTCATATATATTTTGATGGAGAACTGCATTAAATAAAAAAAAAACCCTGACTTTTTCTAAAGCTTCAATATAAGGACATATGAGGCGATAATTTAGGATAAATGTTGTGGGTACCGTTTTCTGAGACAGTCCGAAAAAGTAACTACATACCATATATTTTTTGATAGAGAAATACATTACAGTAAACAAACAAACAAAAAAAAATCCATAGCTTTACCATAAGAAGACATATGAGGTGATAATTTAGGATAAATGTTGTGGGTACTGTTTTCTGAAACAGTTCAAAAGAGTAACTACATACCATATATATTTTAATGGAAAAATGCATTAAAATAAAAAAAAGCAAATCATTCTATAGCTTTGAGATAAGAAGACATATGAGGTAATAATTTAGGATAAAAGTTGTGGGTACTGTTTTCTGAGACAGTTCGAAAGAGTAACTACATACCATATATGTTTTGATGGAGAAATGCATTAAATTAAACAAAACAAAAAAAGAATCTATAGCTTTAAGATAAGAAGACATATGAGGTAATAATTTAGGATAAATGTTGTGGGTATTGTTTTCTGAGACAGTTCGAAAGAGTAACTACATACCATATATATTTTGATGGAGAAATGCATTAAATTAAACAAAACTAAATTCTATAGCTTTAAGATAAGAAGACATATGACGTAATAAGACATATGAGGTAATAATTTAGGATATATGTTGAAGATACTGTTTTCTGGGACAGTTCGAAAGGGTAACTACATACCATATATATTTTGATGGAGAAATGCATTAAATTAAAAAAAAAAAATCTATAGCTTTAAGATAAGAAGACATATGACGTAATAATTTAGGATAAATGTTGAAGATACTGTTTTCTGAGACAGTTCAAAAGTGTAACTACATACCATAGATATTTTAATGGAGAAATGCATTAAATTAAACAAAAAACAAAAAACAAATATTTCGCTTATTTGATTCAGTGGTAAAACCTATTCTCTGTTTTGGCTCCGAAGTATGGGAATACGAATACTCAAATGTTATAGAGTCAGTATATAATGACCTGTAAATATTTTCTTGGGGTAATGCGGTAGGAGAATGCGGACGATTACCTCTATATACATAACAAACTGCATCAAATATTGGTGTAAATTATTATGTAGGGATAACCATAGATAGCCAAAGAATTGCTATTAAATGTTGAAAATGCTTGATGAAGCTGGAAGACAAACATGGGGCCTCGAAAAATCGGAGTGTCAGTTCGCAGTACGGATTCGGATATGTATGGGGCGCTCAAGAAGTTGGCACTCATAGAACAGTTCAAACTTCGACTAACAGACTGAAGCAAACTTGGCATTCTGATATAAATGAGTCTCCACGATGTGACTCATATAAAGAGTTCAAAACATAATTAAATGTTGAAAGACCTTGGACATGCCATTTTATCTGCGCAAGGCTAGATTTCGTTCATCTAGTCACAAATTAAGTATTGAAACTGGTCGTCATCACAACATTAACAGAGCTGATCGAATCGGCAATTACTGTTTAAATAAATCTAATCTAGGACGAATTCCACACATTTTTCATTTGTCCGAAATTTGATGTACTTCGTGAAAATTATCTGTCTCCCTGGTGACAGCAGACCAGAGTTTTTTGGAATGTTGCAGGAGACAAACCCGGACATTATTAAGAAACTGTATATCTGTAAACGAAATCCTGAAAATTAAAGACTGGCATTAGGCCTAGATAAAATCAATTTCTCAAAGTGAAAATGATCCTATCTGACACAACTACTAATTCTGACAATCCTGTATTCTCTGTATTTTGGACCATTTACTTGTTCTTGTTTCGGATATATTCCTTCATCAGACAGTAAACATAATAGATAGATAGATAGATATTTTATTTTCCTCCAGTATAGGAGAGCATACATGTTAATATACATATAAGAAAATAAGAAAAAAAAATTCAGTGTAAGCCGAACATAAAACAAACAGAGGAAAGAAATGTAGACATGGCACTGTAAATGCATTCATAGAACAGTTCAAATACAATAGATAATTCAGACAAAATAACCATATAGAAACAAAACATAGACAATAGACATGCAACCCTCTCCTCTATCTCCCCAGGGAGAACTAGGCTTGTGTGTATCACTAGAATAGTCACGTCGTCGAGACAATTCCAGCGAGACACACATACCTAAACATATTTTGAGAGGAAACATGTTGTCCGCTGCTTATCGACTCCCACGTATTTCCACCCTTCTCGCTCTTACCGAAACGAAACGAAACGCAAGAACATAAATATGAAGGCAACGGAAACACGCGTGACGCTTTGCATGAGATTATCATATTAAACTATTGGGTAAATATTAATTATTGATTTAAACATTATAGCATATTATGATTACATTTTAACTATATTTACCTACCAAATGATCAAATGTATATCATTCTCAATTAGAAAGTGATGCGCGACGCAACCAATGGTCCCCAGCGAAACGCATTTGGAGGCAGCGAAGACCTAGCTCAACCTGAGTCTATGTACAAGTGCAGGGTATTCCGGGTACATTTCGTCGACACATGGGTCCCTTAGCCGCGCTGCACATCAAGTACTTACATAATCGGAGATCAATGGACGTTAGATTATTTGTAAAAAAATCACATCTGCTTGGTTGTTTATAAATTTTAAGGACGACATGAACAATTTCAAACAATCATAACATTTACTAACATCATCCAGAATTTCAGAACACCCAGATAACATTGCATCTACTTGGGAGGCAGGCGTTAATGCTTTTAAAACATTAAAATTTCCAATACCAAAGTTAGTTACGAATCTGCTCCAGAACTGAATTCGAAATGTTTCGGTGCAGGAGCAGAATAATAATATATGTTCTGTCATGTTGAAATTTGGTTCGTTGCATCTTCCACAATGTAAAAGTCTTCTGCCACAGAATAACATACCAATTAGGCGTACAGCCATTTGTACAGACTTACGGTAACATGGATATGTTTTACTGAACTGCCATAGTATGTGTGGCTCAATACTTATGACCGTATGTACCCTAAGGATACAGCTCAAAGAGTCTGAGTGTGTAATTTTATTTAGTAATTGGGTCTTGTAAAAAGTATCTATTTTTTCACGTATAATTTTCTTCCATTCAAACCTAGACATGAATACACCACTCTCGGTGTACATTGTCTAGCACGTCTCCTAAGGAGTATTTATTTAGGATATGAAATAAATCGGGGATGAATCCGTATTTAGGACCAAGTGAATTAGTGAAGTTGAATAGCCTATGCAGAAAAACCTCTTTTACTCTATAGCAAACTGGCAAACGACAGAGTTGTCCAAAAAATGTAAGTTTTCTATAATCGATATCTGCTTCAATCGGATTAATCCCAATAAGTGACAAAACTACTTCAGTATTTGTATTCCTTGGTAAAAACTGAGTAAACTTTGCACAAAAGCGATGTGCACGCTCTATGTTTAAGACATGCCAGATAAGATGTATTGTTACAATTTCTTGGTTTACCATCTTCGAGCCAAGATCTGCGCTTAGTTTTCATATCTTTGTGTAATGAACTTAACTCCGTATTCCAATAGGGTTTTAAATAAGATTTAAATTTCTTAGTAGGGAAGATTCTTTTTGCAGTATTTTTAATTTCATGGATGTTATACGTCTCATATTGATAAATGTCTTGAATTAATATCTTTATTCAGGACTTTTTGTAAATTACTACTGCTTGAGAGACTTAGCCTGTACGCATCGATGGATTGGTCATCGGGCCTTTTCCAGTTAATTCTGGTATCAATAGAAGTATCCGGGGGACTAGGTTGCGATATAGGAATGTTAACTTGACAGGGCGGTGTCTTGAGACATTTAGGGCATCATCATCACATATTTCACAGCGGCTTACGAGGTCAATATTGTCGACTGGAAATAATATGTGATCTATTAGGGACTCGTTGGAGCCATCATAAGATACATACGAAGAACTGGCACCTGTACACAGCTGTTATGTATTTGCAGACATCATATCGTTGTCTGCTAAAAATTTCAGATGTTGACTGCGGATATTGAGGTTTCTGGAGAATTTATTTGATAAGATATTGGCGTTAAGATCTCCCATAATTACAACACCTTTGCCAGAATATAGATTTAAGATATTGTTCAGTCGATCAATGTAGTCCTGAAATATTGGGACTGAGTGGTTTGAACATGATAGATAAATGAAAAATGTACAGACAGGCGTCGGAGTTTATCTAATGTCTTATACCGATAATTCTGTCATCATCATAGGTAATTGGTAATATGCTTACTATGTTTTCTGTGCTACAATAACGCTACGCCACCTTTACCAACGCGTCGACGCCCAGGTAAACGTAATGCAGCGTCAGAAACTGCATGGCTTTTATAATTGGTATCGATTTGTTCTAGGAAATTCAGATTCTTCTCATAAAGCCAGTGCTCTGAGATACCACAGATATCTATATGCTTATCATTTAAGGAATTACAAAGGTATGATTGCACTGGACATTATACCTGTTGCTTGTTTAGCCCGCTTTTAGTTTTCCTTAGTTTTCGGCTGCTAGGAGAGGCAATGGGGAGAAGAAGCATTCGACATACTATCTAATGTCACGTACAATGTATTTCAATATTTTGTTCGTTTCTAAGAGCTTGTACCTGAGATGACCTTGCTGTTTCCGAAGCTAACTGTGTTTGTTTTATGTTAAGAACGTCAGCTTTGACATTGTTCATGCTCTCTATTATCATTTTGATTTCTGAGGTATATTCACATATGTTCATAGTCACGTTACTAAAGCCAGCTATCGATTGTGACCTTTGATTTTTGCCAGAACTTAACAACTCTTTCATTTCGGAATAGTCACCACCCTCTAGAACAGCCATAAGGGTGTGAATGTCGTACCCAAGCTTTGTCGCCACAGTGTCGCCATTCCTTGTTTGTACTCTACGTTTTAACTCAGACTGCAAACCGTAAGGGAAGTCCTCACACTCTTTTATGAGCTCAAATAATTTTAATCTGTGGCTCTCCAGTGAAACTTCACATGATGCTTAATATCAATGATAATAGCAAGGGCCTTCAGGGCAATGTTAGTTGGACTCACGCACCATTTTGCACTTCTATTGTGAATTCGTTCTTTGAAATTATGAGAAACGATTGAACTTTCTAAATCATAAACATTTTACCAGCTTCAGTGAGAAAGTCCAAATATATGTTATCATCTAGTTCCTGACCAAATTTTATTGTCCAAAACTCCATAGACGTTACGAAAAACACATAAATTGTTCTTCAGAAAAACAACACAACTTTCCGATGTCACGTGACCTCACATGCCAAAACGACGTTGACGTTATTGGACGTTATATGCTTTAAAATGCTAATTGAAACACTATACCTGCATAATAGGTCCTATAGTAGTGCGTAACATGGAAACAACAGTTGTATCTATAGTAAAAATCAATTGAGCCTGTGTGCATCAATTTCCACAAAACACGTTTAGTACCCCCTCCCCCACCCCCCCCCCACCCTCCCCCCCCCCCCCCCCCCCCCCCCGCACACACACAAAAAAAAAAAAAAAAAAAAAAAAAAAAAACCGCACACCAGCACAGTCTGATGTCCTATTAACTTGGACTAAATATAGTCCATTAATTATGAACAGCGAGGACCTCTATCAGACTGCGCAGCTGCGCAGGCTGATTGGAGTCCTCGCTGAGGGCACACATTTACCTTTAGAAACTTCCGCGCCCCAGCTCAATTAAAATTTGTAGAGCACTTTAGCATTTAGTCCTTTAGGATATAAAGTATCCAACTTGTGGATCCAGTATGTCTGATGATCTTTGCATATTATCAGAAACTCGATCAATAGGCATAATGAATGTTCATCAGAATTGAAGTGAATCGCAACATTTGTTGAAAAGTTGGGATCATCCATATTTCTAATGTTAAATTTATGACTGTTCATACGCATAGACAGTAACTGATGTGTTTGACCAACATACTGCATTTTACATTTTTTAAAAGTAATAAGGTAAATCACATCATTGGATGCACATGTACCACTGAAAAGTAGTTCAAATGTCTCGTTGGTGTTAGTACTGGTAAAATTAGTACCTTCTATGATAGACTTACAATGTGAACATTGGCGTCTATTGCATTTTGTAGTTTCACTCCTTTCCTTTGGAACGTTCATTGCCGAGTTTGTTAAACAATCTTGAAGATTTTTAGCTCATTTATACGCTACAACTGGTTTATGTTTATGAAGAAAGTTTAAACTTTCCTCAAATCCCAGTATTTGTTTATCGTCAAGCCTAAGTTTGGTAGCGAAGTGTTATATTGTACAACAAAAGGAATAATGTTCTTTTGCTTGTTTTTTTCACTGGAACTCACCAAGGCTTCTTTTTGGGTTATTGTAGATACCTTTTGGAAAGCCGTTTTGATGACGTTGTCTAGGTAATGTCTATTTTGAAAGTATTTACCAAGTTCCGAAAGTGATCCATGGAAGCTGTCATCATTAGATATGAGTCTTCTGTACCGTTTTGCCTTTTTTTCGGGTGACACGAAGAAAAATGCAAATACTGATGCACATCCGTTGGTTTGATATGTATGTCCGTAGATAGGGAATTTTCATTTTTTGTCACATTCACGTCTAGAAAAGACAGATATGTGTCTGATACCGTGTGTGAATTTATGGTTTGATGATAACTATTTAAACGGGTCACAAAATCCTCGAGTTCAGCCAGTGAATGGTCCCAGATCATAAAGATATCGTCCAGAAACCGAAGCCACACACTAGGTTTTCACACTGTTCTAGAAAATCTCTGTCGAGTTTTCCCATAAAGAGTGATGGAGCCATTTAACTTCCCATAGCCGTCCCGAGTTTCTGAATATAATTTGTCCCGTTGAATTGAAAATGATTATTTTAAAGGGTCAGTTTGATCAGGCTACATATTTCTTTTGGCGATAAGCTGCTGACCCTCTTTTCTTGGTTCAAGTAGTAGTTACAGGCTTTTATACCATCTTCATGGGGAATTACGAACAATGAATTTTTTGACAAGTTAGGTATTGATTTTATTTTGCAAATAAAGTCTATACTGTCTTTTACATATGATGGAAGAGTTTTCATGTACGGTTGCAAAATGTAATCAAGGTACTTTGAAATGTTTTCTGTATAACTATTGCAGGCCGAGACAACTGGGCGACCTGGAGGTTTCCTGATACTGTTTATGTATTTTTAGAAATACATAAAATTGTGGAGTGGAATGGGATCAAATTCACGCTCAACAGCGCTGTTTGTTTCACTGATTTTGTTGATACAGTTTATAATGTTTGTTCAACTCTTTTCGAAGGATTTTCATCCAGTCGTGTATAGTATTTTTCTTCACTTAACTTGTTCATAATTACAATCATATTTGATTTGTCAGCTTTTTTGATTACAATTGAATCATCCTGACTGAGATGTAATGATTCCATTTCCTCTTTTGAAATATTGCTGTACAGTTTTCCTTTTGGACTAGTTTGGAGTATTTCTTGTGTTACAGCTTCAATGTAAAAGTCTAAATAAGTATCACAGCCATTTGGAAGAACAAATGTTGATTGTTTTTTATTAAAGAATGGCAACTGTGTGTAATTATCTGACCTGCATAGACTCATCTTTTTCACTGTTATTTTCATAGAAATATTCCTAAAGTCTAAGTCTTACGAGTATCGTGCGATTTTGGTTTTGGGCAAAATTTCAAACCCTTGCCGAGGAGAATGTTATCATTATCAGACAATTTTCTGTTTGATAAGTTCTTTACAGTTTGTTTCCCTCTTTGATTTTTTTTAAGTGATTTAATTTCATTTTCTCTGCGTTCAATCACTGCCGGAAGAACAGATGAAATATTTCAGATGTTGCCTACATAACATCAAGCAAATGGGACTTTGAATGGCGATCAATTTGGTTTATCAAGACTTATCAACTACACCTCGACAGATCCTGCCAGGTGGAGTTTTCCAGCCCTGAACTCCATGTTCACGTCCTGCAGTTATTTTTTCTATATATATCCAAAATATTGGGACACCTTTACTCCTTATCATATTCGTCCTAAAGTTTGAGCATGTCCTTTTTACTACCCGTTTATGTGTCTTAAGTACTGCTGAATTAAGTGGCAAACAGTGTAGATCCTGATCGAACACCGCATAGCCCTGATCAGATGCTGCATTGTGCGGCGTCTGATCTAGGTCTACATTGTTTGCTCATGTAGGCTTGTCCAATACCCTCAACTACTGAGTATCCATGCAGGTCTTCATGCATACTAAACAGAAGTAATGTGGATTAAATGTCTTGCTCAAGGACTCAACACCTGGTGCTAGCAGGGGTCGAACTCGCCAACTTCCTAACCCCTCCGCCAGTTGTAGTGAAAACCCCTCCGCCAGTTGTAGTGAAAACTTGCACTGATTACATCGATACTGCCGGAAAGTCTTTGAACATGTACTGAGCCAAAGTTATAACGCAACTGCGTTTTATTTTGAGAACATCTCTTATCCAGTGCATGTATCAAACCAACTGTTACTCTAAAACAATCAGCCAATCATCTATCAGCCACTCATCTTACCGCGAAATGATTTTAACAATCTGTTTCCAACTGTTGAAAGAACAAACCATTTTACGGAGGAAGAGTGGCTGAAAACAAAATGAAATGCATGGTAATGTACCAGTATTCGACATACTACATGCATTTTGTGCATTGTAAAAGATGAGTTGATTACTGAGCTTCTTTTTTTTTTTTTATTTTAAGCGAATTCATGTTTAACAAATGTTCTTCTTTAATTTAGTCGAGCGTAAAGTACACTTGTTCACCAACAAACAATAATGTTTATTGCATTTAAAGTCTTCAGGGAATATTAGAATTTGTCAGAAGTAACATGGAGCCGTGACGCTGAAAATTTGATCGAATTATGCTTTGTTGCATTTCTAAGCAACAAAAGATTCATATTTATTTTTGAATAATTTTCCCGTCTTCAGAAATTATTTCGATATCCATTTTGCATTGCGGTAAAAACCTAAATGAACTGAAATTTGATGTTAAATTTTGTGAAATTAAAACTGAAGATTTTCAAGCAACAGTCCCCATTTTGATCTAACGTTGGAGTAAGGAATATTGAAAAAGTTTAAAATTTTAGCCTCTTTGGCAAGCGCCTGGGACCCAAAAAGCCGTTTTGACCAATCAGATGAGCTCAGTGAACCGTGTAGAAGAGACGTTTTTCACTGGGAACCGAAGATTCTTTTCGAGTAGTTGAGCAATATATTTATCCTACACTACATATTCATACAGAAATCGTACTTTTACGAGTTGCGTTATAAGTTTTGTTTAGTATAGTTTCACAAAGAAAGTGTAAGTAAAACATACACAATCGGGTCATAAGAACTTGCACATCGCAACTCGGTAGTTTTCATATTTTGGAAAACCCTCCGCTGGTCGACCGTCGCTCGTAGTGAGAAATCTCGATATCAAACTTGCCGTAATTACATTCAGACTGTCGGAAAGTCTTTGAACATAATTTCATAAAGAAAACATGTGAAAATGTACCTGCTTTATGTGTTTGTCGACATATAAAGTTATACTAATTAATTATTCGTAAGGCCAACCTCACTTTCCCAAACAAGAAACTCAATCGATTAAAATGTTTATGCTTTCCCTAGAACTTAATTGCAATCAGGAAAAAATTAATGTCCGTCATTAATTTGCCCGTCATTGTAATTAAGTATTCATAAAATGAACCCATAGGGCCCATTTTAAAAAAAAAATGAATCCTAACAAGACACTCGCTCGATTGAAGTATTTGTGTTTTCCCTTGAACTTTATTGCAAACAGGAAAATAAATATTTATGTTTACTGTTTTGAATGAGCACATTTTAGTAACATCACTTATTACTAAGTGCACAAGCTTGTAAGACATTTGACCTCTTGGAGAAACATGGTGGTAAGTGACTTTATCGTAGAAATCTCAGAAGTTTGCATATGTTTTTCGTATTGTCAGTGTAATATTCTGCAAAATATACTGAGAGGCAAAAATAAGTATACAGGTAACTATTTTTTTTGTCACCGAAGTTTTACATATGTACATTAATTGTTGATATCATAGTTAAGAACAATCAATTACGCATAATTTGCAACAATTTTCAGGAAATTCTATCAAAGAGCAAGGAAATGACATTTACGGAAACGAATAATGGGTCTAAATCAACATTTGCGTATGACTAGCTTCCCTTTAAAAGTGCATTTCTGACAAAGAAACTTACATTTACGCATTTGTATTGCATTCAGTCCATAGAAGGATAAAAATGCTGTTAGGACATGTTTCAACTTCAAATGCATAACACCGTCAAATTTCTATACCAATGACATGACGTTTTGACATTTTCGTTCCTCTTCTGATGGAATGCACTGAATTTCTATTAATACTGTTCTGTTAAATAAACGGCTTTAGGAGATTTCATCAAGGAGGCTAAACCAAGCACTACTTTTCGAAAAATTCAAGTAAAAACGACCAACGCCACCTCAGATATAGACCCTTTAAGTTCCCTATATTTTTCATTCAGAGGGAGATAATTTGAGACGGGAAAAGAAAGACAAACTGTAAAGCCTGAAGAAGTCAGAAACACATTTCTGCTTCACAGCAGCTTCATGTTGTTGAATGTGGGTGGGCATCCAAGAGGAAATTGAATAGTGGTAAATCAAGAGGCCAACTTTAGAAGTTTGAAGTTGCAGTGTAGGACTTAGACTGTGCCACACGATGGGACTAAACAGCCGTCAGGAAGTGTGGAATGGCTTTCAGCCCGACTTTGCCCTGTTACAGCATCAAACTACAAACGTGCTGCCTGTGGTACATCTAAAAGAATTTCGGGACTTCTAAATCGCCTTCTTAGGGTAAATTAAACAATGGCTTCTCTTGCAGCTGAGTATGGAAAATACCATGAAAAGTATTGGACTACAAAAACAATTTTCCAAGTAGGACTGTGTTAGAGACGGGACTTTGGATTAATCCAACTTTCTCTTAACTTGGATGTAGCCCTGATGCTTTGGTGAGAAACAAAAATAGAGAAGATGGTTTTGGTAGAAGTTAAGTGCTTAGCATTTGCTAAAGAACAGCTAAATAAGAAGGAGATGAATAATTTCTGCTGTTCAGTTTTAGAAAATAAATCTTTAAGACTAAAACGGCAACATAAAACATAAATTATTATCAGGTCTAAATGCAGTTAGCAGTGTGTGAAAGAGGAAACTGTGACTTTGTAGTATGGTCAAAACAAGGGATATCTTTGGAAAGAATATTACATATTCTAGAAATACACAGCCCCTTAGTTTTCATCAAGTATACCTGATACCAGAGTACTATTTAATGAGACTGCACTTAAACTGAAAATGTAATTCAAATTCAACCGGCGGTTTGTGAAATTCTGTAAATGGTCTCAGTGGCCGAGTAAAATCATGCCAAAGAGATGTTAAAGACTCATAGCTGTTTAGCGGTTCGTATCAGGACTATGTTACAAGATAGCTGGAAATGTTTGTGGCCAACCATAATATCCCATTGGTGTGAATTCTGCCATTGAAACTCAGGTTTCACTAATTCAAAACTGGTTTAAGCACCACCCACCCTACCCCGCATGTTTTTTTCTTTTAACGGTTCCTCGTTGCAGTTCTTCTTTGTGCGTCGGTTGATTCATATATGGCGTTTGTTTTGTCATTATTTGGCCTCATTCTTTGGGGGCATTGGGAAATTGTGCATGTGCACTTTCTGGGCATCTTCACTTATATTTTTGTGATTTGATTAGAAAAAGGATTCAAGAATTTTAATACTGATTAAAATAAGATTTTCCAAAACGATGCACATTGCCAGAAGAGTACAACCAGCATGTACGTGCACATACGTAACCAAGCGTTTCATTTATTACACTACGGGCCAGTGTGCATAATTTAAGAATAGTGCGTTGCAAAATAAGAATCCAATGTGGGCATAAAAAAAGTGCATTCTTTCTTTTGCATACGTATCAACAGCTCGGGCAGCATGTTCTTTCCCTCGACAACAATACTGGCAATACTTTTCTTACGGAAGAGTACTTTTTTCTTCGAAGAAAAACACAGATCAAATACTCTAGGCTTGACTGCAGGCAGAGCCATAAATGGAAGAAGCGGAAACTCCCATGAAGGAGGTCATAACAATTATTCGATATTGAAGTATATCACATTACACTGTTTTACATTATTTTCTTGTCTTAGCTCCACTAAATTCAACATATCTTTACTACACTCAGATAAACCTTATAGAACAACAAAGGCCCGTAACCCTCACAATGTACTGGCAACGGTATAAGCTTATATAACCTTCACCTAGGTGTTCGAATACATAACATCACTTCTTTTTTTTCTTCTTTTTTGTGACAGAATTTAGTTTTACATGTCATCATGTATGGCATAAGCGTACATGCAATTGTAGACTCCCATGTTCCTCTGAAATATATAGTGAAAAACAGTAGTATATATCTACATACTACATTTTTTCAGATTTTTGTTTTATTTTGATCCTTATTTCAATGTTATCAAGAAAATATTTTATTTGCCAATAGTGTTATATTGTGTTTGCTAATTTATCGAGTAATTGGATATCATACATTTCTATTTTACACTCTCCAAAGTACACAAGTTCTTCCGCTCAGCATCAGAACTATTGTTTGTGCGTTTGTAATTTCACCATCATGAAGATAATCTATTGTTAGCCAGTTGCAATGCAATGCAATGCTTCTCTTTTGTTGGTGGTCAGACGTGTAGAAAATAGAATACAGAAAGGCGAAGAGGCGGCGAAACAATCTGTATAGAAGTTCAAATGTTGTGCATTGTAGCATTGGTGGCTGTTCTTGAGAAATGTATACTTTTAACTTTTTCATTTTTTTTAATCACATAACAAAAACAGCTATGTCCGTGTTTTGCTGCGTTGCTTGACTAAGTAGTGTACAGGATTGCTTCTAGTCAATTCAGGACTCACATATTGATTGTTCTTTAAAAACCTTTTCCCCACCATTTATTTACAAATGGATGCCCCAGCTTTTATTTTGTATAAATCATTTATATTAAAAAACGATAGCAGTGTAGCTACTGATTCTTATAATTAATAGTTTTATCGGAATCTACTCTTTTAGCCTGTGGGGCTGAAAACACTTTGCTGTGATTTGAAGACACAGCCAGAACTAGATACATAATTTTAATCATGTGTTTTTTATTCCAGGAATAATAACAGGACTACTCATAAAAATATTCGGCTGCAAAAAGATATCAGTTTGTGGAGCTATTTTAACACCACTTGGTTACATCATATCCTATTTTGCGGATACGGTTTTGTTTCTGATTATTGCATTAGGACTAATATCAGGTAAATATTATTTCATTGCTTCTGTCTAAAAGACAGTTCCTTTATTTTCTTATCATTTTGTTTTGGCGGTATATGTACAAGTAACGTTTCTTTATATAACGTTTCCAGAATCATTTCAGTTACAAATTTATGTGGGTTGTTCAGGACAAATGCTATTGAAGTACGAGTAAATACGAGTACCGTCTGTCAAATACAGGCAGTTTTGTATCAAAAGGTCCCTTATAAGCTAAAAATACAGAGTACTCGTACGTGAATGTAACTGTACCAAATTTAGAGTTCCGACGAAACACTCCTTTCTATTTATAACTTTATCGACATCACTAAGTCCAGTAGTCCATTTCACTGCGAAAAAACCTGAGCCAGTACTGAAATAAACGATTGTTTCGATAATAAAAATATCGACAAATCAAAAGCTTGCGAAATTAAGCTGGAAGCACCCGTAAACAGTCAATGAAATGGGAATACAAATTGATAAATACAATACTTTTTCAAGGGCTACAAATCGTATTCAGACAGCGGCATTTCCACCGTCTACCATTGAAGAGCGTACTGGGAAAAGCACTAGCGAGTGCAGATGATCGAAGTCTACGTGATTTATTTCTGATCGGAATTACGGAGAATTACTAAACCGTTATGAAATCGACTACACTCTTGAAACAAAAAAAGCTTTAACCCCAGGTCTCACTATAAAAGGGCAGGCTCCACCCGCTAATCATAATATGTGGCAACACTTTTCTGACAGGTTACAAATTTCTTTTTTTTTTTTCAGTCCTTGCAGCTTACAGATTTTTTTTTTTCAAATTAATTACTGAACAACCTTTCATAAACCTCTACTGATCTTTTCAAATCATAATCTGAGAAGCCCATAAAAATAATCCAAAGTTCGAAAATCTACTTCTAACTGTCAAATAATTTGAAATTTCACCTTTGACCCATGTATTGGCTGCAGACAAACTATAAATAGAAAAGCACATGGCATGATTTCACACAGCTGTGCATGCAGGGGAATCAAAAGGTAAACAAACATGCAAAGCTCACCACTCTGTTGCAAACAGACAACAACATACTTTGATTTATACATTATTTTGTTTTCAGCAGAGTATTTCAGATTCAACTTTTAATCTATGTCTTTTCTTTATTTTCATTAACAACAATACAGCAAAAGTTTATTAATTGGATATCAACAAGGCTCTTCTACCATTTGTGACCCATATAAGCTTGCCCAGGTGGATTGGGCCCCGCACTAAGTCTAAAATGCACTGTGGCATTACTTCACGGATTGTCCAAACTGTAGATAAATCATCAGTTCTTAGAAGTCTAGCCTTTTTTCTTAGATATTTGGCATGCCTCCAAGCCCCTTTAGTGTCTATTATTTTCCAATACTTTCTGTATTTCTGCTTCCTTAGTTCAGGATTTCTCACATGTGCACGAACCGTCTCATTTAGCTGCCGATAAACAAAAACATTCTTCATTCCAACTCAGAATCACTATCACTATTATCATTATCCCTACCACCGCCATCATCGCCATCATCGTGTCTGTGACTACTAGTTTCTTGACAGGAATTACTATCAGAAGACAAGGTAGCTTGAAGGACACAAAGGACATCAATTATGATTCAAATGCTCTACTTTTAATAGTATGTGCAAAATCTGTGTCAAACCTTTGCTTACATTGATTTAAGCTTCACTTCGTCGCTGTCAGTATCTATAAGCTCTTCACTACTTGCAGACAATGTTTCCTTGGTTATTTCTGCCACAATAAACAGCTATTTCACCATGAAAGTTGTATGAAACCGTTTATTCATGATTGTTGTTTTGTCAGGCTTTCGAAATATTATTTAAGACAGAAAACAGTACCACCTCTTCAAGTAAGTTTGTCATGAGGATCGTTTATAAAATAAATCCGCCTCTCCCAAACTAACCTGCATGAGGATCGACAGAGCCCAGAATGCAAACATCTGGACATGTAACTGAAACAATAGCTTATAGAACTGTTGAGTGTGTTGTCATTCACTTCTTGTGACAATCTTTTAGGATGAAAACTGTATTCATTTTACGCAAAGAAACACTGAAAGTTGGCCAGTGGATACTCCATTAGCTATAGCCTATAAGCAATGGCAAATGCAAACAATTATTATAAACAAAACATATAGATCTTTTTATTCCATTCTAAGAACATAAAACATTTCACTAATCTGTATCGGAGTCTTGCCGGCCAACAGCACCCTCTGCAGCCTGAAAAAGGAAAACATGATGCATTACATATCACAAACATCATGAAAAAACTTAAAGGGGCTATAATAAGCAAGCCTCTGATTGTTTATAACTGAAATAGGCTTGCTGAAGGCAGCTGCTTGTTTAATGCGGGTAAATTTCAGCGTATTTGCCTTTTTGGGGGAAATGATGGCATGCTTGCTTTATACAGGTTGTTTGCTTAATAGAATAATATAAAAAAATAAATGGTGTTGCTTTAACGTTTCAGAAACGTTGTAAAAACGTTGGTGTGCGACAAACAATTTGGACAAAATTTAACGTTTCAGAAACGTTGTAAAAACGTTGGTGTGCGACAAACAATTTGGACATAATTTTAAGTAACTTCTGACATTTATTTTGTTACATGCAACTCAGTTGCAACAGAATTAACATGATTTAACCAAGCATGCTTCTCTGACTTCTCTCTACGTACGTATATTATATAGCCATGCAATATTTTTGAATGGTGCATTTTTGAATGGCGCGAAAACATATGTCAGTAGAATATTTCAAGCAAACATGCGGTTATTCCATCATTATTTAAGACATACAACGGAAAACATTACAGATGCTTGATATAAAGATTATCTTATGTGTTGTCAGAAGCCGCACGAGTAGAAAAAACACTCGAATTATTCTCGTATCGAACTTCTTTGTTCTGGACTTCTAATCCAGAATTAGCGAATTTGCGGAAAAGACAGTGGAGTTGTTGGATCAGAGTTTCGTATAAACATTTTCTTTATATATAATATTTTTTTTTCATCTAAATATTTGATAATTATAACATGTTAAATGTACAATAATCAGCAGAAAAAGTAACCACTGGCACTGACAAAACTGTGCCAAAACAACAGTAAACTGGGATACGAAACTGCGCACGAAAGTTCATACTAAATATTGTAACGAAACGTTTTCAAAACGTTATCAAGAGACCTAAAGTATATTTCAAATCATAAAACATCATAAATCATTGCAAAGTATCCATACAGACATTTTGAATTTGACAGCATATGTCAGATATATATTCGATTATGTTGACATTCAAACGTTGCAACAACGTTTGCCTAAGGTTGGTTTCAACATAACGTTTCTACAACCCATTGCAAACGTCATGGTTAGGTTTAAGCGACGTTGGGTTGCAACCAAACCTACATACAACCAAATGCTAACGTTGTGGTAAC
Source organism: Anodontia alba (assembly GCA_964016985.1). Taxonomy (NCBI): domain Eukaryota; kingdom Metazoa; phylum Mollusca; class Bivalvia; order Lucinida; family Lucinidae; genus Anodontia; species Anodontia alba. The sequence continues at coordinate 97,827,902 of OZ024822.1, read as the reverse complement.
GTTTTCTCATAGCTGGGTTCATAGTTTCCTCTGCTATGACTTGTATTCCAGAATGATAGCAATAAATGAAATCTTAAAAAAAAAAATCTGGCGGGAGTTTTCTGCAAGTGAAACACACAAGGGCCAACATATAGGGCTCCAAAAAGGATGAAATTTCTTTACACTGGATAAAAAAGATTGAAAACAAAATTATTTCTCTTATAATTAATCTTTTTGGATATCATGTGGTTTTTTTTATACTTTTAAAACATAAGATATTTTGTACAAATTTCTCATTGCATATAAGCCTTCTCCACCTCCTCTCCCCCACTAATGTGTAAGAGCTCTGGAGGAATTTCAGGGCCACTGTGTGGTCAAACTAATCATAGAAGTTCTGGTAAATTATATGGATATCAAAGGCAATTGAAATAATAATTATGGCTGATAATCAGGAAATTTCACGGCTGAAAGAAAGTCCTTTGAAAGACCAAACGTAAGGACAATTCTGAGGATATTATGAAAGAGAGAAATAAAAGAAGAAATCTTCAGGAGAAAATAGCTGTTTCTGGTAATATCAAGATTTATGTACCCAGTGCAGATGAGAAGACTGCTCTTTTCAATAAGCTGGACGAAGCAAAATTATGTATGGATGAAAAGATCAGTAGTGTTAGCAATTATTCAGTGTTGTCTAAAGTGCTGGACAACAGCAGAAATTGCAGAACAGTCAGCTTCAGAGGCAGGCGCTAGAGAACAGTACAAACCATGCCTGTATAGTGACAAAGATGACACTAGTGAGGACATGGTTTTAGCAGCCCACACTGCTCTGAAAAAATCTTGTTTGTGGTGTCCAGGAATATGCACATAGCATGTATATCTGATGTCATTTGAACATGTTGGGAAACTTATTCTGACATGTTTAGAAGGATACGCTTTGAGATGTGACACTTCTCCACGTTAATTGAGTAGTGAGTTTCGAGAAAGAAAAGTGAGTTTCGAGTAAGAAAAGTGAGTTTCGAGTAAGAAAAGTGGGTTTCGAGTAAGAAAAGTGAGTTTCGAGTAAGAAGTGAGTTTCGAGTAAGAAAAGTGGGTTTCGAGTAAGAAAAGTGAGTTTCGAGTAACAAAGTGAGTTTCGACTAAGAAAGTTAGTTTCGAGTAAGAAAAGTGAGTTACAAAATAATCATTCAGAATAAATTCTGAACATACATATGCATCAAACTGACGCCAGAGGTAAATAAGATAAGATTCACTTTGCTCCCTTGATGCAATTTGCGTTCACGTCACATTGTTTACACCTATAAGGGCACTAAGGATTCCCAAATTAAGATGGTATGCCCAAAACCAATTTTCAATAGGGATTTCGCATTGGCAGGGGAGATAATATAAACGCTGTTTACTGCGCACGGCGTATGCGATTCACATCAGCTTGTCAAAAAACAAACACAAAACAAAAAAAAAAAAAAAACATACATTATTTCCATCGTGTACACAGTAATCAATTAATTTACTACTTTTAATTTGTTGTGGCTGCAGAACTTTCTCTTTTATATTTGAACGGACAGTGCACCCTCCTCTACATTTTCATATGTCTGATCACTGCAAAATCAAAGTAAAGATGCAGTCGATGTGAGGTTTGTCAGGGTCTTCATTGCATGGTCTCGTTCACGTGATGTAAATCATTTAAATGATGATTTCAATCGGCGCATTAAAGTTTGATGTTGTAACTTAGCAGTATCCGGATTCCCGTGCCGTATTCTCCAGAATTGAAAAATGGGAAGTTCATAAATTTAGACTTACTTATTTAGCGAAATGCACAAGCCATTTGTAAACCCTGCCCCACCACCTACGGGGATGGGAAGGGGATAGCGGGGATAATGTGCAGGGCAGCTCCCCGCAGTGCCGGGCTTGTGTTGTTGCACAAATATGCCCCGGTGGAATTTACTTTATGAAAAGAGCGGTGCTATGACTGTCAGCAGGTCCCCGCAGTGCAGGGCTTTCAGTGATTTCAGTGATTTCGAGTAAGACAGGCGAGTTTCGAGTAAGAAAAGTGAGTTTCGAGTAAGAAAAGTGAATTTCGAGTTAAAAAAGTGAGTTTCGAATAAGAAAAGCGAGTTTCGAGTAAGAAAAGTGAGTTTCGAGTAAGAAAAATGAGTTAGAGAATAATCATTACAGAATAAATTCTGAACATGCTTATGCATCAACCTGACATCAGAGGTACCTTAAGTAAGATTAATTATGGGTCCACTAAAACACATGCTACCTTGATCCTATTTGCGTTCAAGTCACATTGTTTTCACCCACAATGGTACTGGGTATCCAAATAAAGATGGTATGCCCAAAACCAATTTTCAATAGGGATTTCGCATTGGCAGGGGAGATAATGTAACACGGCATATGCGATTCATATCAGCTTGTCAAAATAAAAACACAAACATTATTTCCATTTTGTACATAGTAATCCATTTATTAATTTGATTTAATTTATTGTCGCTGCAGAACTGTCTCTTTTACATCTGAACGGACAGGCCGGCCTCAGTGGCTCAGTTGGATGCGCCGTCCGAATGGAGACCAGGAGGTCGCGGGTTCAACCCCCGCCGAGGTCGGCAACATTCTTTCGTTGAGATTGATCATGAAATATTTTCTACGGTCATTCTCTCCTTTCCGCTGATTCAAGAAGGGCAGTTGTCAGTTTCTGGCGAAAGGATGTCTACAATACTGGTTAACCGCTTAGAGGACTAAGCCTGCCCAGTAAACGTGTGGTTAGGTAAACTGACCGCGCTCGACATGACCCCATTGGGTTGACTTGGGCCGTAAAACCTCAACACAAACAAATCTGAACGGACAGTGCACTCTTCCACATTAACGTGTCTGATCACTGCAAAATAAGTGTAAAGATGCCAGGGTCTTCATGGCATGGTCTCGTTCACGTGATGTAAAACATTTAAATGATGATTTCAGGGCTGGACCCAGAAGGTCTGATGACGGGGTTGAGGGGGTTATTGAATGCCGAAGGCCTGAATCGAGCGGCATAAGCCACGAGAAGGGGGAGAGTATGAGAGGGGTGATCTCCCCATCTCATAGGGGAGGGGGGTCCGTGGGTCTCCCCGGGAAATTTTTTAAAAATTGGATTGCCTGAGAGTGGATTTCAAAGCTATTTTCAAGTATATTTCTGTAATTTTGCAAGCTAATTTTATTTTTTTTTTCTGTCATTTCCAGGAGGTCTAGGATTCGATACCTGCTGCATGGGGTCGGCAACATTCTTTCGTGGGTCATTCTCTCCCTTCCTCTGATTCAAGAAGGGCAGTTATCAGTTTCTGGCGAAAGAATGTATAAGCCTGCCCAGGAAGTGTGGTTTAGGTAAATTGACCGGCTCAAAAATGACTGGGCCGTAAAACTCCAAAACAAACAAATAATACCTACCGCCTTATGCAGGCAATTTCTAAGCTTGGGGTGGAGTGGCGTAGGGGGGTGCATATTGCAATCCCCTTCTCTAACCAACCCACCCAACGCTAAAAAGTCACTCATTATTCTGCGATGCCATTGCTAGTTAGGACGCCCATTTTTTTCAGTTTGTTTGTTGTAATTTAAAGGAAAAGGGAAATTGGCACCACCTATATGGGTAATCATAAGGTCACTTCATGATCGATAATAAGAAATCCAATACCGTGTTTACTCGCCAGCCGTTTAGTTTCCCAATAGAGATTCTAATGTTTTTCTCGCAATACAAAATATCGAAAAATACCGGGGCAAGGTATGACTAGCGGTCGCTTCGGGGAGGGGGTGGGGGTGGGGACATGTGCCCCTTTTGCCAACCCCTCGATCCGGGCCTGTCAATCGGTGCATTAAAGTTTATTATAACTTAGCAGTATCCGGATTCCCGTGCCGTATTCTCCAGAATTGAACAACATATGGGAAATTCATAAATTTAGACTGACTTATTTAGCGAAATGCACAAGCCATTTGTAAACACTGCCCCCACCACCTCTAACCCACCTACGGGGATGGGAGGGGATAGCAGGGACAATGCGGACAGCTCCCCGCAGTGCCGGGTTTGTGTTGTGGCTGCGAAAGCTTCGAGACTGTTCTATGCGGCTTCAGAATAATGGCCGTGATTAACAAATATGGACATGGACATGCCAAATGCACCCATAAGCAAGCATCTCATGTTTCAAGAAGCGTATTCTCATGCCAGTGGTAGATAACTTTCAAACCCATGAATTGTCATTCTTGTTGTAACATATTTTACTTTCTTTTGGGTCATTGAGTTCATTCTAGTTACTTTGAAATTCGAATACCGCTTAAGCCGAAAGAAATGAAAGTGAAACCAGCAACAAGCTTTAAATTATTAATAATATTTATTAGTACGCACGCACGCACGCACACACACACACACACACACGACACATATAGAATAATTTCCGATGAAAGCTTTAAATTATTAATAATATTTATTCACACACATACACGCACGCATGCACGCACACACACACACACACACACACAAGACAAGATTCAAAACAAAAGAATATAAGTAAACAGTACCTTTCAAGTTTATGTCACAAAGGCCCTCACGAATTCAGAGTTTAAGTCCAGAATGAATAAACTATTAAAGTAATCCCATATAGAATAATTTCCGATGAAGGTATACAAAGATGCCCATATGAAAATCTTTTCTCCTTATATAATATCAAAGAACATTCTAAAAAAAGAATTTACTTGAGACATCACTCATTTTCCAGGTTTAGTCAAGAATATTCTAAATGACATACCAAAAATAACTCAGTCCAGAATCAAAAACAACATATTATTGTAAACATGATTTTCCAGAAAATTCTTTTTATATATAGAAACTTGTAGTAAACATGAAAATAATGATACTTAAAATAATCAAACACCTTATATGTAACACTTCCCCTCTTCAAGGAAAAGAAAGATTTATGTTGCTTTTGCCATAAAATTATTATAAAATAGAATACTGATAAAGGCAATTATTATCTTATATACAGCAAGTTACAGGAAACCACAGATCAAGACATCATGCTCTAGAATCAGGAATAATAATATCTTTTCCTCTGATATGCCTGATATCAAAATTGTATTCCTGCAACAACAGGCTCCATCTGAGTAGCCTCTGATTCTTGTTTTTCATCTTATAGATGAAAGTCAGTGGATTGAGATCTCTGAAAACAACAATAGCTGAGGATGAAGAAGTTAGATAAACTTCAAAATACTGAAGAGCAACTGAGAGACAAACATTTTTTCTTTCTCTACTGTATTCTTTTGACATTTGCTAAACTTTTTGGAAAAGTAACAAACCGGATGATCCACACCATTGTCATCTTCTTGCAACAATACACCACCTGCACCAATATCACTTGCATCTACGGATAGCTTAAACTCTTTATTAAAATTTGGCGCCAAGAGAACTGGCTCACCTCTCAAGTGGCTCACTTAAACTTAATAAAGAGTTTACGCTTTTAGTGGTCTACTTAAACCTCATTCTTTTACTAAGTAAATAAGTCAGTGGCTCAGCAATGATAGAAAAATTATTACATACCAAGAACCCTCATCAGTTTTCTTTTGCATGTTGGGACCGAAAAATCTGAAATTGCTTCAACTTTAGCTTCTACAGGTTTAACCTGACCTTGACCCACAACATGTCTTAGAAATGTTAAAATAAACGTCAAAATGGTTGCTCTTGGAAACAAAGAACACACTACAGATAAGTAAATGGGAGTCCCGTTTTTATTGAGACGATAAGCAGTAATGAAGTTTGCAACACTGCATAAAGTTGCATGACAAGAATTCACTTTTAGCAAGGTCAGTTTTGCTTCACCTAGTTTATCAAAGAATGCTTTGATAGTCCCCAGATGGTGAGCCCACTCATAATTGTATATGATGGCATCATCGATTTAAGCCTCGCAATGCTCGATTCCAGCCATTATGGTGTTGATTAATCGTTGAAATGTTGCTGGAGAGTTTTTCATTCCAAATGGCATTACTTTATAGTGATATAATCCATCAGGAGTAATAAATACTGAGATCTCTTTGGCTCTTTCTGTGAGAGGAATTTGCCAAATCCTTTCAGAAGATCGACTTTAATTATATACTTTGAATTTCCAATTTTGTCAACACAGTCATCCATTCTTGGGATGGGAAAAGTGTCTGTTTTACTCAAATTATTGACCTTCCTGTAACTGGTGCACATCCGATATGTTCCCACAGGTTTGGGTACAAGAACTCTATTCACTTTGGCTTGGTTCATTGAAATCATTATCCAGCAAATACTGAATTTCCTCCTTATGATATTTTTTTTTGTTGGATTCATTCTATATGGATGTTGTTTTACAGGTTATGAATCCTCATAATAAATTTTGTCAGTCCTTGTAGGAATGTCCGGAAATAAGTGTTCATATTCATGAATAAACTGTTTCAATTCTTTTCTTTGAACTGTATCTAGGTGTGAAAGTTTCTGGTCGAGATCCTTTAGAATGTCAGAATTCTGGCTTTTGATGAAGCAGGATCAGATTTGATCAAGTTCGTGTCTTCAGAATCCATTTCACTTTGTTTTTGATGGACTGAACTAACAACACTAATTGGTGTAACAGAAGGGCTATTCCTATCTATGTATTGTTTAAGCATGTTAATATGACAAAACTGTTTTTGTTTGCGTCTCCCAGGAGTGTTTACAATGCAATTTACATTATTTTTATCTTTTATCTTTTTATCTTTTATCTACAGTGTAAGGGCCGTCTGGCTTGCAATGGTTTTCCAGGAATAGGCAAAAGAGCAAGTATCCCGTCTTCAGGCATGAATTCTCTTTCTTTTGCATTTTCATTATACCAACGTTTCATTTTCCTTTGTGCTGACTTAAGATTGGTCCGAGCGGACTCACAAGCTTTTGATAGTTGGTCTCTAAAATCTGATACATACAAAGTGGTTCAAAGAACCGTCGTCATTTGAGAGAAATTTTTCAAAGTTTCAAAGGTCCACGCCACAGTGTTGCCAAATACCAGCTCAAATGGGCATAAACCCAGAGATTCTTAAATAGATTCTCTAAAGGCAAACAACAACAAATGAATGTCTTCATCCCAGTCTTTTTCAGTGTCAAAGCTGTATGATATGATAATATTTTTCAATGTTTGATGAAATCTTTCAAGGGCACCTTGACTTTCAGGATGGTAAGGTGACGATTTTATGTGGGCATTACTCAATGCCCAACTCATGCATGACCTGTTGAAAAATTCCAGACATAAAATTTGAGCCCTGATCCGACTGAACAGACTTTGGGAGGCCTACAAATGTGAAAAACTTTATCAAAGCTTTAACAATAATTTTTGTTTTAATATTCCTAAGTGGAATGGCTTTTGGGAAACGTGTAGAAGCACACGTAAGAAGATACTCATAACTTGACTTTGTTTTGGGCAAGGGACCAACACAGTCAATAATTATTCTGCTAAATGTTTATCAAAAGCAGGTATGGGAAAAAGCTTTTGGTATTGTCCGGCAGGGTTTTCCTACCATCTGACCAGTATGGCAAGATTTACAAAACTGAGAAACATCAGATTTTAACCCTGGCCAGTAAAAATGGTTAAGAATTTTGTGATAGATCTTGCTTACAGATAAATGACCTGACATTTGAGTCTCATGGGCCAAGTTCAAAATTTCAGTGCGGTAAACCCTTGGAGTTAACAGTCCACTCGTCTTCTGCTGAGACATCAGTAGGACGCCATTTTCTCATTAAAATGCCATTTTTGACATAGAAACAGACTGGAAATCGATCTATTTCTTTCTCATCAAACCCTTTCAAGTAAAGGCAAAATTTCAGGATCATTATGCTGTTCATTATAAAGTTGTAACCTTGACACCAAAGTCATGACCTTGACCTTGGTCATTTAATATTGAAGAGTAATGACTGGGTTCTGACTCTCTGACGTTGTCACTTAAATCTGTCTGCTTGCCAGACAGGCTGGATGAAAGAGAATTTCTAATCTCATGTTTAAAAGACTGACCCAAAAAGGTATGTTAAATCAATGTCCCCATCATTCTGTTTTGCTTTCTTTGTCATGACCCTTGTAACGGCACAAGATGGATGTCCTGTTCAATGGTATCCAGTGGCTGATCTATACAAGGTATTGTAGTCAAAAGTGGATTGACCACAACCTTATCTCCTACCACAACCTTATCTCTTTGCCTAACAGTAAGTGAACACCTTTAAAAGGTAAAGAAAGCACCTTTAAAAGGTAAAACCGACAGCCACTAAACCAGTAACCATGTCTGAGTAAATAAATGTTATGAGAGGAACATTAACAAATCCACACTCTACACCCGGAATAAAGACACTTGTCCCAGAAGAAGTCTTCTCAGTAAAAGGCAGAGTATCTGCTAAAATAAGGGATTGAGAAGCTCCGGTATCTCGTAAGATTTTAATTGGGCATAGTCACTGGGCATAGTCACTATTTAGTGACACAAAACCGTCTGATAAGAATGGTTCATAATCTCCATAACAGAATCAGTCTCAGACCTTTCGGCCTGTGTAGGATCTTCCTCAACACAAGACTGTGGTTTTTACCGTAAAGCGGTACGGCCTGTAGGTTTAAGCCCTTCTTGTTTTTTTTTCTTTCTTTTCAAAATAAAAAGAAATAATATGTCCTGTCTTTTTGCAATAATTGCAAATTGGTTGAGAGATAAGGGATTTTGAATCTTGTTTTCTCCAGAAGATTTGGGTCTGGGATTAAATGTTTGGCTATAACTGCCAGATAGATTACTAGGACTATGTTTGGATCCTGATTGTTGAGGAAATGGTCTTCTAGAGGGACTTGACTTATTAATAAAGGAAACCTTAAAGCATAATCGTCTGCATGTCGAGCTGCAGCTTCCAAAGAAACATGTTTCTCATCTAAAAAGGACTTCTAACGTTTCTCATCTAAAAAGGACTTAATGTCTGATTTTATGCATCTTTCTGCAAGAAAAGAGCTGCCTAAGTTTTTCATGACCAGAGCCAATTTTCTTCGAAGAGCACCACCTATCAAATAACTGTTCTTTAGTTCTGGCAAATTCTACATGGGTTTGCTCATTTTCTTTCTTACAGTTCCTAAATTTTTGCCTGTAAGCCTCCAGGGACCCACTCATAAGCCTTAAGAATCAATTCCTTTACAGTATCATAACTGGAGCTCTGCTCGACAATTAGCTGAGTATAAATTTCTCGAGCCTTACCAATTATAACACATTGCAAAAGCAAAGTCCAATGCTCTTTTGGCCATCTTAAATTTTCTGCTACTTTTTCAAAATGAAGAAAATACTTGCCAACTTCTTTTTTCTTGAAATGGGAGAACTAATCTGATCTGTTTAATGACATTAAAATGAATGCCAAAGTCTAAAGGTTGCGGTTTTACTGTCCTGTTTTGCAATTCTAGTTATTTCATTCTTAATTCTACATCATTTTTTTTTATTTTTCCCTTTTCTATCTTTCTTGTTCAATTTTAAATTTTTAAATTTAAGATTTAAATTTTAAATTTTAAATTGGCTTCTGGATTTCAAGCTCTTGCATTTGCAAAACTGTTTGTGTAACGAGAACAAGAAGAATCAAGTATTTCCTTATCAACCAAAAATTGAACCAGAATATTTTTTATTTCCTATTTTAGCATGGACGTTAGTCAGTTCATAGTGAGCAGCAATATCCAACAAATCTGACTTTTTTGTCAAGTTTAACAGCTCCTGCGAAGGCGTAGTGATAAAAGCATTTGAGGTTAAAAGACGTGATGGCTTTTTGCTGGTTTTATCAAGCAAATTTATCAATCTAAGTTTATTTATATTTTTCAAAAGTCAATACTTGCTTTTTTTTAAAGTCAATACTTGTTTTCTTAAAAAAAGCTCAGTTGTTTAAGCAGAAGAAAATGTTCGATCCCGGACGAGACCTCTATTTACGAGAAAGAAATGAAAGTGAAACCAGCAACAAGTTTTGAACAGTCCCTGAAGAATGAATAAAGTATTAAAGTAATCCCGAGTAGAATAATTTCCGATGAAAGTATACAAAGATGCCCATATGAAAATCTTTTCTCCATATATAATATCAAAGAACATTCTAGAAAAAGAATTTACTAGAGACATCTCTCATTTTCCAGTTTTAGTCGAGAACATTCTAAATGTTCTATGACATACCAAAAATAACTCAGTCCAGAATCAAGAACATAAACAATATGTTATTGTAAACATGATTTTCCATGTTTACAATGACATTCGGTTTATATATATAAACTTGTAGTAAACATGAAAATGATACTTAAAATAATCAAACGCCCTATATATAACAGTAGCCTCGGTAAGTAAGCCCGGTATCATTTTTCGTACGTGATGTACAAAAATTGATACCGGGTATCATATTTCGTATGTAATATACCGGGTATCATTTTTTGTCAAGGTATCATTTTTTTCTTCCTGTCAGTGCTCCAGTACAGACCGAAAGTCAGAAAAAAAAAACACCAGTAGGACCACTGGTGAGCCCGATAATAGGCGAGTGAGCTCACAGGTCCTAGAAAAGGTTAGACCATAATTGAGTCACTTTTTTTTATTTAGACTAAACATGTGTTTAAATATCATAAATACATACATAATGACAAATATATATAGGACACAACTATTTCAAGTACATTATCATCTGAAATGACAATTCGAAACCTTTAAAAGATTAGTGTAGAAAAAGAGAGAGGGGGTTGTCGAGAAAAGTTGGTAAACAAGGTTGTTGGAATACTATTCAGATGTATGTAATATGTGGAAAAAAAAAAAGGTAGTTTTCTGCCTGTCTAGACTGGTAGGTAGGTACCACCTACCACTAATGAGACCATTGCTGTATCGAGACCACGGTAGTCAATTTAAAAAAAAAAGAAAACAAAAGGAATTCCTTAACAGGACAGCAGAAAACAAGTTGTAATATCAATATACGTTCAAAATTATTTTGTCTTCTATAGCTGCGCTTCTATATCCAGTCTGCTTCACCATACCCGTGGCAGACAGTCAGCGGAAAGCAGACATAGAAGCGGAAAGCTAACATAGAAGTCAAATTGGGTCTCACGGGTCACTCAGTGTCCTACTTGGGCATCTAAGAAATAGATGATGATTTTTTTTGGGTTACTCATTTCAGTAACTACAGGCCAGATTATCAGTTTTATTAATTTTAAAAAGAAATGAATTTTTCTTTTAATCCTATTCTATCTTGTCCTGAATTCCACAAAAACTTGTAGAACAATTTTTTCTAACTCCCTTATTATTTCGTTTGGTGGCGCTGGCAGTGAAATAAAGAGATATACAAATTTAGAAATAGGAGAAATTTAATAACTTATTAGGGTCAATTTTCTTCTGGACTTAGTATATTTAGTATATTCTTCACTTTTAAAAGAACTTCTTGGCTATTCAGGTCCCATATATTAAACACTAGGGGTGAGAACACTACACCTAAGGCTTTTAAAGGTTCTTGCGACAAATCTAAAGCGTACTCATCACAAAGAGTTTCTTCTGAATTACTTAAACTACCTATCCTTTATAAGCCCTTATTTTATCTACATTTATTTTTAATCCTGATTGTTTTAATGCTGTTTTAATCCGCATATTGTGATAATTTAAATTCTTTATTATTTGTTTGTATACCTTGTAACTGAGTCACCTTTATGCAATTAAACAGGGTGTGAATACTGTTGAGCCTGAATAACCCATTCAAGCATGCAGTATGTTGCATGACATGATTCTCATCAATTGCTTTCATAGATATTTTAATTGTTCTGCAAAATCAGACCTGCCAACAACTCTTTTGCAGTTTGAATTCGTGTTCCGGCTGACCTTGTTTAAGTTTTTGTGTGTGTTTGTTTTCAAGCCAACCTTCTAAAAAATTAAGTTTTGCTGATCATGTAGATTTCTGTGTTTGGTGATTTTCACATCTCTTGCAAGAGAGTCAAAATGTCTTTAATGAGTGCTCTGGAAATGGAACCTTTAAACAAGCAGGCCGCGCACTACAGAAGTAGCCGGTTATGTCCTTAGAATAACGTGGTATTCTGGAAATAATGTTTGACGCTATCATAACGTGTATACGAATTTCACAGACAAAGCAGACAATGGTTTTCCGTTAAAAATCAATGCTCCGAATAAAAAATTGCGATTGCGCACTTTATTTGTAATTCTACTGTGCTGTCGATTTTTTTTAGGAAAGACGTTTTCCGCGTGGCGTTTTATTCTGAATGGACAAACTGACTTGTGATTGACAATAATTAATCAGGAACCATTTGTCTGTTTCTGATTTTCTCTTCAAATATTCACTGTAATATTAATATTACAACCAAGAATGGGTCTTACCTATACAATTTCTATAGTGAACTAGATTTATAGAAACTTTTATAGTAAAAATGTTCTGTTTACAAAACTTCTTTTCATAGATGATGTAAATTATGCAGAATTGTACACAGATTTGAAAGTAATTGAAATAAATGCGTTTATTAAGTAAATCAAACTTTGTTTTTACTGCTTGCTCCTCTTGTAATAGTTTAAGCACATTTGATTCGTATCTCATCAATTACATACATGTATAATGACATATAATAATGGAATTAAAAAAGCCTTGCGGCTTATATGAATTCGTCTTGCAATACACCACAGTATCTTATAAAGCAATACACCAAAGTATCACGTAAAATACAACCTGTTAAGTTGTTAAGTTATAATGTCTAATGTCTGCGGCTGTCTTGCGTTTAGAGTCGATGCGACTGCAGTGGCTGGCTGCTTATTATCTCTTCTTTCGTAAGCATAATAAATTATGTCAGTATTGTGACTGCTCTTTTTCGCATATGTACTCAGTGGGGCGGCAGTGCTTGTCAGCATTTCTTCAACATGTTGGGGTTTACTACTAGAGAAGAAATCTGTTCAGAAATGCACACGTCCAGTACACTAAATTTGGTATCGTTATTGTATGCTTTATCAAAATTTATTGAAACAGACTATAACGTCATCAGAAATTAAAACAAGGTGTCCTCTTGTGTTCTGGCTTCTGTTCGCCATTGTTTCATCTTAGTGTTTATGATTCTGAGTGTTTCAATGTGATGTTTCACTGACAAGGTAGAGGATCCCTATGTGGAACGAACATATGTTTGTAAGCTGGAGATGCATCGAAATTAAGGGCGAAGTTTCGCGCGAGTGAAATTGGGTTAAGCAACCCAAGTAGTTTTTATAAATGAACACTGAACATTCCTCTTTGCAGTTTGCAGTTTTTAGTTGTTCATACGTCAATATTGGTTTTTTATTGACGTGTGAACAACTAAAAATATAAACGACACAGAAATATATGGTTATGAAAGAAGGAACATCAGTTTCAACAGACATATATTATAAAGCCACAGATTCTAAACAATATTTAAATTTCAACTCATGCCACCCGAAACACACAAAAATTAACATACCCTTTTCTTTAGCTCGTAGACTTTGTACAATTATTTCAAGTAAATCCACACTCGATACTAACTCGATATTCGTTTAAAAGAACTAACCACAACCTTAATTGAAAGAAAGTATCCACTGCAAATAATAATGTCAGGAATAACTAGAGACTTGGAAATACCTAGAGGAGATTTATCAAGGTCCAGGAAAAGAATGAAGAAAACATAACACCTTCAACATACAATCCAAAGAATAAGGAAGCTTTTGGCATCTTAAAAAATAATATAGAAATTTTAAAGAGAACAATTTTGAACAATACTAAGGTGATAAAAAGCAAAAGAAAACTTTAAAGAGACTTCTGGTAAAATCTGAATTCAAAGAAATCAATATTTTATCTCTCAGTTAGTAAATGCAACGAACCACGATGCGGACTTTGTAACTATATCATAGGAGGATCTTCGTTAAAACTCAACAATAATGTAAAAGAAAATATTAATTGTAACGTAAAAAAAATTGCAATGGTTGTCGTGAATATTATATCGGACAGACGGGAGACAAACTTCGAAACGGACGGACAGTTCATGACCAACAAATCAGGGACCCATCAAATCAAGGACAATTACCTCTCAGTTCTCATTTAGAGCAGTGTTCTCTTATAAATCCTAAATTTTCCATTTTCCCTTTTTACAAATTTCACAACAATGTTTCAGCGAGGAAAAAGTAAAAGTACTTCATAAAAATATTTAACCCCAAACTTAACAAAGACTAACGACGCCGTTTGGACGCCGTGACGTTTTAACGTTGTGTACTATGTACACATATTTGTTGTTACTAAGTAACGTCGCCATTTTTAACGCCATATTGCTATTGTTTATTCCCCTGATGAGTTGCAAACGAAACATGTTGGGAATATTATAATTATTTAGACAGACCACGTGATGTTATTTTTCTTTTCAACATAATCTACTTTCTCCGGTATTTCTACGCTTTATATATATATATTTATATGTATATATTTGTATATTTCTGTGTCGTTTTTATTTAGCGAAAACGATCGGCTAATAGTTATTTGGTTTCTGTTATCATATTGTTTATGTATCAGTTAATCTGATTTTAACTCCCACTGTATTGCTTATATTCTTTTTTATGTAAACTTGCAGTCGCAATTAAATAAAGTATTAAATGAAAATGTTACGGAATAGCCACAATCACTGAACATAACGTACAAATTACACCAAGAAGAAGAGTAATTAGAAGTGATGACGGACATGAGAAGCAAACAAAAAGCAACCACCTCATTCACTCCGACGAGCCGATCACAGTATCAGTATCCCACTTAACACAACAGAAAATAAACAGGGCAAAACTCTGAAAAATCCCCTCAACGAGCATCAACACTGACGCACAAAGTCTAGACAACACTAGAATCACCGCATTTGAACGATCAGTAGTCAACAGTTTTAAAATAAAGTGAAACTCGTGTTGTGTAAGTAATCGTTTCATTTTAAATTACTGACTCATATTTTAGTTTTTATGTGACTTTTCATTTTCTTAATATTCCAGGCATTGGTATATCGTTCATGTATATCAGTAGTACTGTTATGGTTGCTGAGTATTTTGAAGAACCGGGAAAATCGCTGGCACTTGCTGCAGTTCAGTCAGGTGTAGGGGTAGCGGGTGTCTTTTATCCATATTTGTTGACATTTCTTCTTGATATGTACGGTCTCCAAAGTACATTTCTTATCACTGGAGGAATATTCTTGAATAGTATTGCCGCTAGTTTACTATACAGGCAGCCACAACAAAAGGGGCAAACGCTTATAAAGGAAACAACACCTGTGATCACGGATTCGGTAATTTACCGCGACCATTCACACGCTGAAACACCGAAATGTCTTGAAATACAGGTGAGCAAGTCTTCGTTATCCTGCGACAACCACTTCCAAGATGAAACAACACCCTTGATTGCAAGCGATGCAGCGCAAAATAACCACGCATATTTGAATGATAGTGATTTATTACACTACAATGAATGTAAAGAACTAGATGTACAACCGTGCATAAAAACACTGGATAGTTTAAAACAGTTGTTTCGAAATACAAATTATATGCTTTTTCTTTTTGGTGACAGCTTGGTCGTAGCATTTGCCAACGGTTTCATCGCCGTGATTGTTGACATTTTTACAAGCAGAGGGTACAGCGCCGACGAAGGTCTTTTTGCATTTCTGCCTTACTTCTTAGCTAGCATATTCGGAAGACTTCTGCCGGGTATTTTACAGCAAAACAAACAAGTTAATCCTCTTATTTTGCCTGTTATCTGTGCGTTACTTGGTGTTCTGGGACAGCTGTCCATCTTTATATCGTCCGCATACTCTGTAATGATGTTTGGCTCTTGTTTGTCAGGATTATCAGTAGGCGGGGCAATTTCCTCGTCATCGGTAGTGGCTATTAGATTAGTAGCCAAAGATGCCTTCCCTGTAGCATTCGGGCTGGTCACAACTTTGTCTGGAATTCTTTCTGCAGTTTCAGCTCCTTTAAATGGTAAGTATATTCAGTTTGTCTTTTACAAGTATGCTTTACAAAGCATACTTGTGATAGTGAATTTTGCAGAGAACAAGTAATTGGTATGTTATTTTCTGACAAAAAAGCGTACCTATTGAACTTACGGCGAATATTTAAATATAAAAATATAAATGAAATGACTCAGTAACGACCACAATCACAAAACATATCCTTCTAGCAAGAGAAAATGACTGACAAGACACAGTGCAATAAACGACATACAAGCAAAGAAGAACTGCAACTGAGGAACCGCCCTGGATCGGGTTGGGGCTTAAACTATTTTTCGATCCCCTTAATTCTAATGTAACTTTAAATATATAAAAGTTTGTTCCGTCTGCGTAGGGTCCTCTACCTTATCAATGAAACAGCACAGTAAAACACAATCACAAAGCTGCAGTAAAATAAAGTAGACGGTCAATGGCAATCTGAAGTCGGGTAATCTGAAACTCTTTTTTTGCTGAGAAAAGATACTGTGATATCAACTGTGATATCAACGCGAAACACCGAAAGGAACCGCACTAGTGCAAGCTTGGTGCTTAGAAGTATGGGAATAGATATCATAGAAAATAAGTGTAAAACTTGAGGTTAAAAGTGAAACCTTTAAAAATCATTCAATGTTGTAGTTGTGAAGTGTGAAGCTATCAGACATCCGGGGTTGGCAGCTTCGACTGCCTAAGTTTGTGTAATTGTAGAGTTTTGCTTTTGTAGCTCACCTATCTCCGTATGGCATTGCTCTCTGTGACAGGCACCTATCGTTTTGGTATACAAACCCAATGTAACAGCCGGTTTTCCGTTTTGCCTGGGGAAGAATTTGGCCTTCCAATTCTGAGACGGATCACCACTACCCCGGAGAAGGAGCTGATACGACACATATTGGCCTGGCACGGTCCACGCGGTCTTAAAAGCAAGAGGATTCTCAAGAGGATTCTCAATTTGGAATATAATCATCCTTCTATTCCTTAACACCATACTCCATTGTTAGGACTTAGAGTGGGGCCTAGGGGTAAACAATTAGGACAAACTCACCTTTAAATTTACGACAAAGTTTTTAAGCATTCATAGCAACCACTGCCCTTCCATATTTGGAACATAATTATATCATAGCATAACCTTACATTCTGTTACACATACCTCCAAGTTTCACCTGGGAGCGGGTCTTAGGGTTAAAAAATAGGTCACACTCACTTTAAAGTTTTACGATATATCTCAGCAACCACTGGATAGAACCCTACAATATTTGGAACATAACCATATCATACCACAACCCTACATTTCGTAACATCATACCCCAGAGTCAGACCTTGGAGAGGGTAAAAAATTAGGTCACACTCACTTTAAAGTTTTACGACAAAGTGATTTGAACATCCATGTCTCAGCAACCACTGCACAGAACCCTTCCATATTTGGAACATAATCATATCATAGATTAGATTATGTAGACCTTATCTCAGGGTCAGCTGATTAAAAGAGTCCACTAAACCATATCATAACTAGAAAAAGCGCGACAGGCGAGCTATGCTGTCTTCCGACAGCTCTTGTTCTTAATTTACTGTGTCTGTTCTCAATACCTGTATAAACTTGCCAACACTTCTCTCAAGGAATCGACTTTAAATATTATCTGTCAGAGCTATTTTGCCATTTTCGTAAAACGGTGAGTCGGGGAGGGTACGAGTCCATTCTTTTCGATAAGTAATGCCCGCTGACCTTTATCGGGTGGTGAGTAATGCTTTGTGAATTTAATTCATTTAGGCATGATACCGTCAATTAAAATGCAGCACCTGCATATCCAATCATCAATAGGTCTTTGCAATGAATACCCTGGAAAATCTCACTTTAGATATTAAGGAAAATTCAGCAGAAAGCGGCGTTAAGGAAATGCGTCAGCATCAATATAATGAACTGACCTATTTATTTATTTATTTATTAAACTAATATATGCACCAGGATCTTGCCAGTAGCAGGATCATAAAAAGGAGGACACAATAACCCGTTTGTCTAAGGGTCAAATCAAACGTTTTATTTATAGACCTGGAGGTTTATAAAAGAGTCTAAACATTATAATTGACATTATTATTATCTATTTAGAGTGGACATAGACATTCTGGCTCACCCTGAAAAATCAACCAAAATTCTTACCAGCCACTCAGTCAATACCTAGCCAATTCCGGAGAACCCTCTTCCAAATGATTTTTACACGTTATTTTACGCCAACGCCCCAAACAGTCTTTTAAAGGCGGGGCGTTTCCAGAACAGCCCAGGTAAAATCAGGCTAAAAGTCAGGCAAAAATAAGGCAAAAATTTTTACGATTATTCCCCGCATTTTTATTATATTTCCTCAGGGAAAATCAGGCAAAAACTTTTATGATTATTCCGGAACTCCCTTTTTTTACGCGTTATACGCCAATTGCCCAAAAATAGCATGCCTAACAACCGCGCAAAGCGCAATATAAAAATTTAGAAGGTTAAGAGGTCAGCCACAGTTTCGGTAATTTCTAACAAAGTCTTCAGTAAAATGAGATAAGGGAAATACCCCGATTACTTTTGACCATTAAAAAAGGCAAGCTACGGCGGAATTTTTGAAAGAATGGGGGAAATTCCACAAATCAAGTTTAAGATTTTAGCCCTAATTTCATTTATTGGATATAGTAACAGTGGACTTTACGCGAGTAATACTCTCAACGCCCTCAAAATAGTCTTTGAAAGTTACAAGTCACCTGGAAGGTTTTTTTTAAATACAGATGTCCTACCATCTTCCAAAATGTACCTTTTATTGTCATAATAAGAAAACATTCTTTTCGTTATTTCAAAACTCTTTATTTTATGATTATGTGATAATTTTTTTTCATGGAGTAAACAAGACATCTAGGTAATCATCAAATAACATTATATTTTTGACAACCCCTTTAACAACACCTTTACATTTTAATACATTCGTCACCAAAGTAATATGAATACATTTTACTTCTTAGGCCAGCAAACCCTTTGATTTCCACCCCAGCGGCTTCATCTGAAATTCCAATAAACTTCAGAATATTTGCTATTTTTTGGATAATCAGAAGTATCAAAATATTTTGATCTTTTTTCTCATACAAATCTTTGTTAAGCGTCTTCGCTTTCATAAAACAAGCTGTAAGTATCTGCAAACATTAAACGTATGTTCTTTTTATGGTACTTATTTTACATGTAATTGTAACGGAAACCATACTTAAATAGTCTAGACGATTCGAGTATAGTCAGTAAAGAGGCCTATTTAAAACCAATTGTTCTTTAATTCGTTAATAAGTTTTCGTTAAGCTAGATATGTAATTGGCTTTTGCGCCATGTTTTTTTTTAAAGAATATCTTCATTGCTAGCGAGCTTAACATTAATTTTCTTTCTCAAATTTTCCATAGTTTTTCCAAAGACAGAGTTATAAAGATAGCTTTTGATCTAATGATTGTATTAAAAGCAATATATTGTTCTAACTAAGCCGATTTATTAAATTGAAGTACTCTATGGGTTTAAGTAAGTTTTATACCAAAAAAGGTAAGAGGTCCAGGGAGTGCCACAATCACAAAAATGTAAGAGAAAAATCCTGGGAATGCCACAATCACAAACCGCAGCCCTACCCAGACACCAAGAGGAAAACCAAACAAGCACAAATCGAACAAACGTACGAAAAGCACTGAGAACAAGCATAAACCACAGCCCTTCCCAGACACCAAGAGGAAGCGGAAACCGACAAAACCAAACAAGCACAAATCGAATAAACGTATGAAAAGCACAAAGCTTTCTCTTCCCAAAGCGAGGTAATAGCAATGCTAAAGGGACCGAAAAAAACAAGAACAAAATAACAAAAGGTAAGACAAAAAAACAAATCGCCCCGCAGAACAAACCACAAAGCAACAAAGAGCAAGACCAACACCGCCCCAGAACGGTCATTAGAGTAAACCACCGCGGAGGGCGGGGGGAGGGGGGTTAAAGCACTTTCACAGCCAGCCAACCACCTTGGGCCCCGATGCTACTCTTAATACAGAAATACATTCGGTTCGCATAAAGGCTCCCCTCAGTCAATGCATCAAGGCGAAAACATAAAAATCAAATTAATCACTATAATAAACAAAGGCAAGTACTCATGGCTAATTCTACTGTATGCGAGAGAAAATGAAAACCAATAGTTGAACGACGGCGGGCCAAGCCAAAGACATATCGTAAAGCCCCAACCCACTGGTTTGTTTTACGAAGAGGCCGTCATTGAGTCTGAGGCCCGAACCGCCGTCGTGCAATTAAAGAGTGAAGCATAGCCATCAACAATGATTGGGTTGACAACTAGGCATGCAGTCTGCCGCATAATGTCCAGGCTATATCCAATTCTTTTATAAAGTTTTCTGATTTGCTCCGAAAAGTTAAATTTTCCTACAATTTTTCTGAAAAGTCATTGTAAAATTCTGATTCCGATATACCTTGTTGCAGAAGTGTTTTCAGACTGACACTATATTTTTCTACCAAGGCACTGTGTCTGCGATAAAATTTCGAAAACGCCTGACGAAGTTTAAAATAACGATAGCACTGCCTAAGAAGTTTGGCAGTAAGGGCTTTATTACGGCAGTTAAAGTCATTAAGATTTGAAGAAGCTTTGGCGAATCTAATAAGTTGAGATATGTATACCCCATATGAGATACGCCGGGTGACATCGCCATCCAGAAAAGGGAAATTGACTATATCAAAATCAAAATCGTCCCGTTTATCATACATTTTGGTGGAAACTGTACCATATACATAGATTCAAATAAAAAAAAAAAGGTGCCTCAGTATCGGAAGAATTTGCTCTATTTAACTGGTGTTCTGTATGCGGTCCACCATTTGGCCAAAGTAAATATTGTCAAAATTTAATAAATCATCAAGGTATCTTGAAGTCGAATTGAAAGCCTCCATAATGTCAGCCTGATTTTCACGTGAGAGGGACTTCATGAAATCTCTCTCCTAACACAAAAGAAACAAATCTGCAAGTAGGGGCGCACAATTATACTACTCAAAGTTTGCTAAGGATCACATTTTATAATGTCTACTACTTTAAATAGATTGAAACATGAGAAATTAGATCATTTTTGGAAGCGTTATTCATTTACGAATTCATTTTTAATAAAGTAATTGCCAAGTAAGTGATTGAGTATGGCGGATGGAACGTAAGGGTCGAAAATCAACATTTTTAGGATTGCTGGCGGAAATCTGAAAATCAGGAAAATCACTAGTCTGTGAGTTTTAGCTTGGTTAATAGCGTGTATGGTGCCCGTGGGCATTGATTACGGCCTGACATCGCCGTCGCATGCTACCGATAAGTCTACGGAGCTTATGCTGAGGAAGCTGGGCCCACTCCTCAATGAGAGCATCTCTGAGCTCCCGGACAGTTGCTGGTTGGACCTGGCGAGAAGAAATGGCTTTCTGCAGCATATCCCATGCATGTTCTATGGGATCAGGGGATCTCGCTGGCCGATCCAATCGCACAATTGCAGCTTGCTCAAGGTACCGGTTGGTGATGCGGGCCCTATGTGCACGGGCGTTATCATCCATCAGAATGAAATCAGGACCTATAGCACCTGCATATTGGCGAACATGAACATCCAAAATTTCATTGACGTACCTCTCTGCCGTCAGAGTGCCGTTATCGATGACGTGCAGGTCCGTTTTCCCCTGAGCGCTAATTCCCGCCCACACCATAACTGAACCCCCGCAAACAAACTTCAGCAAAACGTTCATTTCGCATCCTCCAGACCCTAGCCCGCCTGTCAGTGGTCCACACAAAACCTAGACTATCAGTGAAAAGAATGGGGGTCCAGTCATTAAGGGCCCACGTAACATGATCTCGTGCTCATTCTAAACGCTCCTGAACATGGTGTCGTGTCAATGGGATGCGTATTGCAGGTCGTCGTGACCTCAACCCAGCTTCATGCAACCGATTTCTAGTGGTCTGCGTACTTAAACGAACACCGGTAGCGTTCTGCAATTCGCTACGTAACATTGTTGCGTTGTTGAACCAGTGACATCGGGCTTGTAGAGCGCTAAATCGGTCTTGAGCTCGAGTTGTTGAGCGTTCACGACCTCCGGCGTGCTGATGCATTACGTTTCCAGTCAAATGGAATCGAGTCCACATTCTTGAGACAACGCTCTGCGGCACCCCAAGAACACGAGCAACCTGTGACAACCCAATCTCAAGCATTCCAATGCCCCTATTCATCTCTTCTTCGCTTAGACGACGCCTGACTTGTCGGTCTGCCATACCTTACGTTAAATTCGATCAAAATTTGACGATAACACAAGCAAAACCTTAATCAACGATTTTCACGGGTAGGCCTCTTCCCATGCTTCTCGTGCAAAATGTACATGTCAAATCAATAACTATTACACGTTTATGAGGTCCGAACATCGATTTACCTTTAGTAGCAATTTGATTATATATGGTGATAATATGAACAAAATATCTGACGTCAAAAAAGTGATCATCTTTAGCAACTTTTGAGTAGTATATAGTTCCCATCGGAATACCAATAGTTTGCCTATAAAGTTTAGTTCCAAATTTAATAAAAATATTATCGAAAAGATAAACAAGGGCATCACAGACTTTTGACACGACCATAAATTGTGATTATTGAATACATCAGAAGTGAAAAAAGCACATTCTTCGTTGCAAGCCAAATATTGTGTATCCTCCCGAATAAACGTTCGGTTGATTAAATCAATAAGTTTATGCTTTATAAGATGATGAGGTAACGTAGTATACAGTGTAGAAAATCATATGTAGACAATTTATAAGCCTGAAAGTTTTAGATTTAAATTTATTGAGAACTTCATTGGAAGTCTTAATTGACCAAACATAGTCCCTTTCGTAAACAGTATCATAGTATCTAATCCAATGTTTTTAACAGCAGTAAGGCATGAAGTTAGCAGTTTGGACAAATAGTAGTCGTATATGAACTAGAATTAGCAAAGAACCGTGCTTTATAAGGTCGTTTATGAAGCATATAACGTAGGAATCTGTCTTGTTTTTCTTTAATACTCACCGCAAACTTAGCAGTAATATCGACAGAATGGGTATTAACAATAGATCTCTCGTCAGTAGAAGTCCGTTCATATGTTTTGGTACTACCAAGTTCTTGTATTAGAGTATTGATATAATGAAGTCGTCACACAACAACAACATTATTAGCAGCTTTATCAGCTAGAGCCAAAACATTCTTCCTATGAAATTCTTGGATACTTTGTTTCAAATATCGAAAAGATAATTTAGGCTTAGGAGGGAAAGGGTCAAGATTATTAGAATAAATACACACGTTCATCAGTGCTCTTTAAAATCTTTAATTTCCAATTATTTAAAGCATTAGACTCAACATGATCTCGTTTACATCAATGCGTACAAAAATCATTTAAAGCACTGGCATTTGTTTCCCGACATTTATTGAAATCAATGTGGGCTGGGAATCTATATTTAGGTCCTTTTGAAATAACTGAACGGATTCGTGAATCAGATATAATCTTCAAGTTACCAGTGACCTGCTGGTTGATAACAAAATTAAGAATCTTTACAATCACAAAAATCAGAGGAAATAGTTTCAATATCAAGATCAGAAACTAATTTATTGAAATTAAGGTTATATTTATAACAGATAATAGGAGTTTCCGTGTTTTCGAAATATAAAGGTATAGCTGATGTAACATTATTATCTCGAAATATGCTATGAATTCAATACCTTCATGTCTTAAAATATTTTTGAATATTTCGGTAGAATTAGACTTATGCATAATTTTTTCAACAGGTTGAACCAAACCTCTTCTAGATGATCATGAATGACCAGCTCTCCGGAAATGTTGATAAAGAAACGTATCAATTTTCTTTGCTTTTTTAATTTTAAACAAATTTTCCTTAAACCCAGTTTTAAGGGTCCGGTTGGTCTGTCCAACATACTGCATTCCTCAGCCTCCAAGTACAATTCAAAATTTCTAATATGCAATACATATATATTTTTTATTAAAGAGAATTGGAATCAATTTTGTTGTTTTGTCACTTGCCAGATTAAATTTTTCTTTCATATTTTTGCAATAAGGTGATAGCCGTTCGTCTTGTTTTACTAGTTTTTCAGGGGCAAGAGGATACAATGCAAATTTTCGGGATATTCTAAATCACATTCAACAAAATATCCAATCCCTTCTTTCTTTGTAAATATATCGTCCCGTTTGACCCATTTGAATCCGCCTGTTGGTAGCGGCTGATCATTGCTCACCTATAAAGGTTATTGACATCTAAATACATTAAATAAGAACTATCTTTGTTTTGCGAGGGCGTGTCAATAAATAACCAGCCTATCCCATTTCCGATGGACCGAGACGGTCACGATTTTCATGCTTTGTTTCAATATATGTTTAATACTTGGGTACAAAATTGCACACGTATCGAGTCATTCTTTAATAAGATATTGAATGTCAAACATGGCTAGTGATGCAAAGGCATGCTTTTCATCTAAAGTTGAGTACCGTTCTGTAATTCGGTACGTATTTAAAATGTAAAACAGGCAAGGAAATACACGGCGAGTTAGCCGATGTTTATGGGTCTTCTTGCATCATCTTATGCTCAGGTTATATTCTGGGTAGGGGAATTCAAACGCGGTAGAACGTCTTTAGGAGATGAAAGCCAGGTCTGGACGCCCACTGGATGCCACCGACGAAGAAATATGTAAGAAAGTTCGGGATCTGGTATACTCTGATAGGCGAATTCAGATTAGCGCAGGCATTAGGCATTTCACATGGTAGCGTTTCAACAATCTTACATGATCGTTTAGGTATGCGCAAGCTAACAGCCCGTTGAATCCCCAAATCCCTTAGAGATGAGCAAAGGGCAACCAGAGCATCAGTATGCAGCATCTTGTTGAAGCGTTTTAGGTCAAAAGATGATTTTCTTTTGCGTCTGGTGACTGTAGATGAGACTTGGGTTCATTATTATGAGCCAGAGAATAAAGCAGTCGTCAGTGGGTAGGGCCTGGGTCCCCGAGGCCAAAGAAATTCAAGACGCAACCATCTGCTGGCTAGGTGATGGCCACAGTATTTTGGGACGCAAAAGGCGTTATTATGTTGGACATTTTACACAAGAGAAGTACAATAACTGTAGTGTACTATGCAAACTTGTTAGACCAGCTGAGAACCGCTGTCGCGTAAGATGTTTAAGACCATCAGATGTTTCAGAACGCATGCGCAATGGAAGCGGATGTCCGGTGGGGGAAAAGCCGTGAGAATTGTCAGAATTTATCTGCCCCAATATTGACGTCCTATTTTGCTGTTGTCTATATAAAGTATTTTTTCCCTTTCTCCGTGCTGTGTTTGAATTTAGAATACCCAGATGAATTATGGAGGTGTTTGTCTTGCTTCGACACCTGTAGTATTTTTAATACCTGTTGACAAACGACTAGAATAACGAAAAACCTGCATTCATATTCGCCGTGTGCGACTGTTTACTTACCAGCTTACGGTTTGATACCTACAGAAACGTAGTTTTTTTTTTATGTACTTTATGATCAGACGGCTGCATAAAAATGAACAGAATTTGGAAAATCGTGGATGCGTTGAAAATGGCTGCGTCACCAGCGATGTTCGTACAGTATTAGGATTCGTACACGTGACTTTACTGAACGCACAACTATGGGGTTTGACCTGTATAACTTGTATAGACAGAAATGTTTAGCATGATGGATGAAACATCGTTGGAAGTACTGATCTGGAACACTTGTGATTTTTGACAACAGAAGGTAAGCTATTGTGATTGCCAAAACTGTAGGTCAGCCTGGTACATCAGACAGTTGGTAGAGCACCTGACCTCGCGGGAGGGGGGCGGGGGGTAACTTCCTATATATGGCATAGTACAGATGTGCGTGCCGAATAGCCCCCTTTTTTAGCACTGCCAGGTATATGATTGGCCCCCTTTTATCAACAAAAAGTATATGAATGGCCCAATTTTTCTGAATTCCTGTGTGAAAGGCCCTATTTTCTGACATCCTGATATATGCACATATTTTTCGCTCAGAGATTTTTTGAGGCTGCTTATCCTCTTGGTATTACATGAACTGACTGTAATATTTGTGTAATAACCAGCAAAAAATGGGTACAAAAAGTCAAAGGACAGTATATGAATAGGTCAACATTTTGGATGATCAAGTATATGAATGGGTCCGTTTTTTTGAAGTATATGAATGGGGCAGATTTTGAAATACACCCATACCAAAATTACCCCTAAGTAACCCCGCCCCCCCGAGCACAAACAGGGGATTGCGGGTTTAAATTCTGCATTAGGCATACCTTTCCCTTCTTAAGTTGCTTCAATGGCAGTGAGGTACTTGTGAGTGTGGAGAAAAGCTAAGCACTGTTCAGTTGATGTCTGGCACATAAAAGTTAAACACTGTTAATGGTAGAAGAGTGTTGTAATTGGTGAGTCTGCAGGCCAGTATGCAAGGGGGTTCAGGGGGTACAAACACACCCTCTTTTCTGGAGAATTACTTCAAAATCATGCAGTTTTTAAACCCAGATTCACTTTATATCCCTAATTTTGGCCCCCAAATTGGCATTTTCAAGAAGCATTTGCACCCCTGTTTTCAGAATAGCTAAAATTCCACCTCCCACCCCCTCCCCATTTCAAAAGTCTGCGTATGGATCTGGACTGTCAGCCTGGTTAGCTCAGTTGATAGAGCACCTGATTTGCAGCCATGGGGTCGCGGGTTCGAGTTCTCCTCCTAAGTTTATTTTACTGTTGATTATTGAACATGTTCAAGGGTCTACATGGAAAACAAAATTGAAAATTCCAGCTAAAAACAGTACAGGTCTGCAGATAAAAAATTGCAAGTGAATTGCAATATTCTTATAATATTAAAAGTAAAATGAAAGGAAAACTGCTTGCCTAAGGCGGGACTTGAACCCATGGTCCCCATATCACTAGACAGTAGTGTTGGGAATCAGCCAGAATTTCATTGTCGATCATCGGTTTTGTAAAACTGACTGATCTTTGAGTAATAATTGTAGATAATATATTCACTCTTAATTCAGCCATCTTCCAGGTACGTATTCATGCTCCTGATCAATAAGAGGGGTATCCAGGTAATATTTTTCTTATTTTGCCATAAATACATATGATGTTGTTGGTACTCATTAGAAGTGCCTCTGCAAGGTGCTTCTAATGAGTACCTACAACATCAGTTCTTTTGGGTTGACTTTTTTTAAAGGCTATTTTATCAAATCTTTTCACTTTTATTGACCATAAATCTAGAATGACCCAAACAGACAGCTCTGAACTTCATTTATTGATGACTTGCCTATGAAAATAAAAGGTGAAAAAAATATTTGTTTCAAAAAAAAAAAAAAAAAAAAAAAAACAATTCTGATTAGTTGACTAAAAAAGATCTTTCTGATCTTCAGTCACAAGAGCCAAAAGTGACTGATGAATGATTATAATCGATCATCAATTGCAATAATACTAGACAGGTGCTAAACCTACTGAGTTACACGGGCGGTCCTGTTCTGTCCATTGACTCGAGCCACTACACTCCTCATAACATTTAGGATTCAGGTACCACCCTGATGTCCTGAAGGTATCTGGTCTGCAACCCCAAGTTGCTTGCATTTGGCACACACCTGTGTTTACTAAATCTGATATCAGTAAAGTGAACAGGAAAGGAAACTTTGACTACCGGAGCTGGGACTCGCCAACAAGTTGGCAACAACCCCATAACACTAGTCAGGTGCTCTTCCTACTGAACCAAGCAGGCAGTCTTGTTCAGGCCATGCATTCCAGCCACTACATTAAATTCACAATATAAAAATGTACATTGAATAAAAACAGTTTTCTACAGTATCCATTGTTTAGCTGTAAGATGGGCTCTGATCGGGGTCTACTCTGTTAGCTCAGGACTGTCCAGTGTATACAGTATTCTACAGTATCCATTTATTAGGTGTACTTACATGCCATATTTCACACTGTGAGATAAAATCTCACAGAATTTGGCCCTTCTGTAAGGCAATTCCCATAAAAATTCTAATCTCACAGAATTTTCAGACCATTTTACAACAGATTTTATGAAGAAATAAACATAAATCACACACTGTTGTGGTTTCCACAAGCTTCTCACATGAAAAAAGAAGACTTAAGACTATATTGTGGGAACACCAAAGTGATAATATTAACTAATATTAAATTTTTCGTAAGTTTTTTTTTTAATAATAGTGAATTTTGGGTGTATATCATATAAACAAATACCAAAAAAGTCAATTTTGGCTAATTATTAAGCATTGTAACTGGATAATTATTTAAATGAAATTTTTAAATTTGAAATGTAACACCTTAAACGGAAAATAAGAGCTAAATTCCTATGTATATTAATTTAAAGGAGCTGAATAAATTAAACAATATGAAAACTGAATTGATGCAGGTTAAAGAGCAAAAAATATTGGCAATTTAAAAAAAGTTTAAAATTTTACTGTTCCCTTATGATGTCATAAAAAGGCTCATGAATATTAATGAGGCAGCCTGAATTCAATCCTCTTGGATGTAAATATCAAATTTTAAATCGCAATATTTCAGAAACCGTTTAAGATAATTTGATGCGGTTTTCGGCAGTCACCTCCTTACTGAAGTGCCCTTAAATATTTAGTAGAATTAAAACCTTTATATTTGCCCTTTAAGAAAATCTCACAGAATTTTGTCAAATCTCCCTTAGTATTTTGCCTTATCTCACAAATTTTAGTCCACAGCTTATGGGGTAAATGGGTGTAATGTGACATCTGATCTGGATCTACACTGTTAAACTTAGGACTGTCTGTCCAAAACTTAGAGTATAAATGGTATTCTACAGTATCCACTTATTAGATTAAGGTGGTGTCTGATTTGGGTCTACACTGTTAGCTCGGGCAATCTGGTATATGCAGTATTCTACAGTATCCATTTACATGTATTAAGTGTAAGGTGAATGCTGATCTGGGTACTGTTAGCTTAGGACTGTCTGTCTAAAACAGAGTATAAACGGTATTCTGCAGTACCCATTTATTAAATGTAAGGTGACATCTGATCTGGGTCTACTCTGTTAGCTCAGGACTGTCTGTCCAGTGCTCCTAGTAAAAACGGTATTCTGTGCAGTAACCATTTATCTATGTAAGATGTCATTTGATCTGGATCTACACGGTATGCTCAGGATTGCATGTCCAATACTTTGAGTATAAAGTTCAGTGTCCATTTATTAGATGTAAGGTGACATTTGATCTGGGTCTACACTGTTAGCTCAGGACTGTCCAATACGTTTGTGTTAAACAGAATTCTACACTATCCATTTATTAGCTTTAAGGTGGTGTCTGATCTAGATCTGTATTGTTAGCTCAGGACTGTCTGTCCAATACTTAGAGCATATATGGTATTCAACATATCCATTTATTAGATGTAAGGTAGCATTAAAGCCCTGAATAGACTGTGTGATATTGGGCAACATGTAGGAGAGCTGACGATTACATCCTGTACTTTTAAATATGTGCAGTAAATACTTATTTGGTTCTTTTCTGATTTTGTGTATGTTAATTGGTGAAGTCCAAATGATAATAATATCTTTCATTATAGAAAATCTTAAAAATCCCCCATAAGAAAATTCTATTAAATTACTTTATAGAATTTAGTATCATTTCTTTTCTTTTTCCTGTGATAACTTATGACCAGTACAGTTATTTCTTCCATTTACTAACAATGTGATTAAAATATGTCTGCTGCCATGAGTCAAATGTCATTTGCATGCTGTAATGGATGATGGATACCTTTTTATTGCGATTTATGAAAAAATATCTACCAAAGAAAACTTACCTTAAAAAAAACAACAAAAAACAGCCATTTAAAAAAAAAAGAAATCTTTCTCAAAGTCATTTTCAGCTAAGACTCTCAGATTGACACAAAATCATTCTTTACCAATAAAACAGGATTAAATGAATGAAAAATATTATAAGACAATTTACAGCTCTTGGGTGTGTGTGTGTGGGTGTGTGTGTGTGTGGGGGGGGGTCCTATATATGGCATAGTACGGATGTGTGTGCCAAATGGCTCCCATTTTCAGTGCTGCCAGGTATATGATTAGCCCCTTTTTTCAACAAAAAGTATATGACTGATCCGATTTTTCTTGATTCATATGTGAAAGGCTCCACTATTCTGATATCCCAGTAAATGCACACATTTTTTTCGCTCAGAGATTTGTCAAGGCTGCTATTTCTCTTGGTATTCAATGAATTGACTGCTATATTTGTCTAACTACCAGACTACCAGCAGTAAATGGGTATAAATATCAAAGGGCAGTATATGAATAGGTCAATATTTCGGACGGTCAAGAATATGAATGGCTCCATTTTTTTCAAAGGCCAGGTATATGAATGGGGTAGGTTTCGAAATACTGCTAGCACACCTGTACCACATTTATCCCCAAGTTACCTTTCCCCTTCCCCACCCCCCCCCCACCCCCACCTCCCCCCTCCCCCCGAAACCCGAGAGATTTACTTATAAAACATTTAAGGACAGTTAATGAAAAATATTTTCGGGTGGGTAATTGTCTGCATTTAGGTTAAGAGGGGTGGGTAAATGTCTGGGTGGATATTTGTCCAGTGGGTAATTGTCCGGGTGGGTAATTGTTTTACAGTCCACATCCTATGGCCAAGATACAGCCAGGAACCCTTAAAATTTCTTGCACATATTGTTTTGCCTTATACATTGGTTCACTTATTCTACAACAAAACAGTTAAGGGAATAAAAGCAAAAGTAGTGTGCATAATATATCTGGATTTATTTATCCAGCTTATCCGGCCCCATTCCCTTGTAGGCCATAGCTGTCCATTGATATATTCCATACAGTATTCAGTGATTTATGAGTGACCAGTAAAGATCCTGAATAGTCTACACAGTTACACCCAAAGATTTATTTTTTGTGATGAACATGTAAAGGCTGTCTGCATGTATATAACTTAAATTATAAAATAGGCTTCTTTTGTAATTTTCAGGCTGCGCAGGATTATCAAAGGGTATGCTAAATTTAAATATGCGAGTGAAGGAAAAGGTTACCAGTAAACTGTTAGCATCCAGTAATCTGCAGAGAAAGCAAAGCAGTAGGTGAGTTATTGTATAAATCACATCCATATGTTGTTCTGATTAACTTCTGTTCTACTTCTTGTGCAGACTGATATGTTACACACTGTGAGAGAAGGCGGGTTCCTAAATATACCAGACAGCAAAGACCCAGTCACAGATACTGCAGAAGATATTGACAAAGAATATGTTGATAAGACTGCATATAGTTTGTGTTTCATGCAAACTTTCTTCATAAAAAAAACAAAAGCACAAAATGGGTCTACTTTCTAAAACGAAGTCCTAACTTTCATTTCACATCTTTAATTTTTCTGTTTTCAAGTGATTATTCTAGTAAGTCTACTAAATTCTGACACATACTTTGGCATCTGGCAGATTACAGTCCCACCTCCACCTTCTGCCCAGTTGTCAACTATTTGATACAAAAACAATATTAAAATATATGCCCATATTTATTACATATTTGGCAAAAATATTGAAATGTTAGCCCAAAACATTTGTAAAATAATCCTAATAGACAATTTTAGCTCTAGATAATTTTTTTGTCAGATAGTGCATGGTATAAAGGGCCTTTTTCTGTGTTGGATGTCACATATACCCTACCTCTTTGTCTGCACAACCAAATAAAAACTGGCATTTTAGGCCTTTGTGGCTCCAGATTAAATATGATAAAATATGTATTCAGATCTATTTTTATAAATTATTTCTTCATCAAATATGTCAAAACAAGCATCACGAAAACATACCTATATAATCTTGACCCCGTTAAACCCCATTTTTATACAGTAAAAGTAGAGTTTACAGGGGTATACATTATTTTTTCTTATTTCTACTTAAAAACAGATGTGGGTACTCATTAGCTCCACCTCACTGAGGCAGTTCTAACTAGTACCCACAATCTATATTTTGAGCAGAAATTGGAAAAATATCAGAATTTTTATCTGAAAACTTTCGGTTTTTGGTGGTAAAATTTTCAATGTATTTGAATAGGCTGGTTTTCGTAATGGCTTATCATTAGTTTTTTAGTTTGACTGCCCAGCAGGCCCTCTGGAGGATCTTTTAAAACCTTAAAAAAATTAATTTGCTTTAAGTCCTTTAAAATCTTTAATTTTGCTAGAAAAAAAAAAGACTTTTAAGAAACAGTACTTTACCTAGAAAATCTAGTTTATTTTTGGCAAATACGGATGGGAGCACAGACATATGAGCGAATGGATGGACAGAATAACAAAGACTATATACCCCACAAACATACTTTGTATGCCTGGGGTATAAAAGTTTTAACTATGAAAAAGGAGTCAGCTAAATTATTGAGATTGTAATTTGTGACTCAATTGTGAATTCACATGGAGATTGTCCATCATAGTGGGTATTTTATGGCACAGAAACTGGAAACAAGATGAAGAATGTAACCTTTTTTGCTCTTAATTTTGTTTAAAATTGTCTGAAAACCCTATATTTAACCATGTTAACCAAAAAATAATTTTTATAAAAAGTCCTTTATTTTCAGGAGAGCCTGAACATATTTATTTTCATATCAGACAAAAAAATAAAAAAAAAAAAAATACTACATTACGAAAACTCGCCTATACAAGTATAGAGAAAATTTCACCTCCAAAAAACTGAAAATTTTCAGATTAAAAACTCTGATACTTTTTATATTTCTGCTCAAAACATAGATTGTGGGTACTCGTTAGAACTGCCTTGGTGAGGCAGTTCTAACGAGTACCCACAATCTATGTTTTTGAGCAGAAATAAGAAAAATAAAGTATACCCCTGTGAACCCCAGTTTTTCCTATAGAAAAGTGGGGTTTAAGGGGGTCAAAATTATATAGGCATGTTTTCGTCATGATAATGTTTGGTTAAAAAAACAACAACAAAATAAACATTTTAGAATCCTTGAACACTAAACAGTGTGCTTCTGAGGAGTACATACATGACATGTACATGTTTTCATAGAGGAATAATAAAAAAGAATATTTGAATTAATGTATACTGGTATAGCCCTTTTATCTAGAGCTCTGTACATACCTAGTAAACTGTAAAAGACTACAGCTATTGTTGAATTTAGCAGAAGAGAGTTCATTACACGTTTTGTTTTGTTTTGTTGTTGTTGTTTTTTTTGTTTTTTTTTCAGTTTTTCAAAGAAATTTATTTTTTTTTTTTTTTTCGTTTTTTTTTTTTTTTTGCTTTTTTTTTAATCAACACTATGTCCAGATCGCACTTAGCGATTGATCATATTATATTGTAGAAGCAGGGGATCATATTGTAAAAATATATTATATTAATATACTAATTTTTAATTGCAGATTTGATTGTAGTTTATAAATTAGAAATTTCATGGTTGACATAAAGGCCCAAAAATAAGTACTCTGCAGTATGTTATTTGTATGTATAGCTATTTATAGTTGTTTACAAAAGTTTGTGAAAATTGTAAAAAAAAAAAAAACAAAAAAAAAAAAAACAAAAAACAAAAAAAAAAAAGAACAAAAAATGTAAAAAAAAAAACAAAAACAAAAAAAAAACAACAACAACAAAAAATATTTATTTCCAGTGCTACTGCCATTTTGGTACAGGCTTTTATAATTTTGATTCCCCTTAAACCCCACTTTTATACAGTAAAACTGGGGTTTATATGGGTATAAATTATTTTTATTTTTTCTACTCAGAAACATAGATTGTGGAAACCCATTAGAACCACCTCACTGAGACGGTGCCAACGGGTACCCACAATCCATATTTTGAGCAGAAATATGAAATATATCAGATTTTTTTATCTGAAAATTTTCATTTTTTGGTGGTGAAATTTTCAGTATATTTGAATAGACATGATTTCGTAGTGTATAAACATTTGATGTACAGAGATAGCTTTCCTGGCATATATAATGGGTTTCTGATGTTTATTTTTTATTTGTTTGTTTGTTGTTGTTTTATTTTTTATTTCATTTTAGTCAATTTATTAGATGTTATACTAACAAAGAATTTATAAGGTTAATAAGATGACATTTTCTTCTTTCTTTTTTTTTTTTTAGCAGATACAAGGCATATTTTACTCAGACTAACATTTCTGTGACAAAAAAAAAATATATATATATATGTGTGTGTGTTTTTTTTTGTGTGTTAGATTAATGAAATCTCTTTCACAGGATTACTTTTATTGCTAGGTACTCATTCAAAGACTGACAATTGGTAATTTAGGAAATCAAAGCAATAATTCTTAGATAAGGACAGTTTAAAACAACAAAAAAATCAGGGCTATGATTAGCCACATGTGTCTACCCATTTTTCCCTTCGAGTGTCACAATGTGCCATAAAACTCACAATTCTGCCTGTCCTACCAGCATGATAATAATTAGGGTGTGATTTATGGCAATAAACAATATTGCACCTGGCTGTGGCAAAGCTCTAGATAAGAAGCATAATTATCCTTAATACACATGTTTTAAAATAGAATTACAAATAGTTAACTCTTTAGCATTACTTCAGTGAGGTTATTTCAATGAGGATTCAGGGATCTGCCCATGGAGAAATTAGAAAAAAAAAAAACAATCATACTTTT
This sequence comes from Anodontia alba, assembly GCA_964016985.1. NCBI lineage: Eukaryota > Metazoa > Mollusca > Bivalvia > Lucinida > Lucinidae > Anodontia > Anodontia alba. The sequence continues at coordinate 97,793,280 of OZ024822.1, read as the reverse complement.
TCATAATCCCAGACTTAAATAAAGTATATACCCCTGCTCCAGAAAAGAGGAGAACCAAGATATTTATTTCTCTTAATTTTGCAAGAAAACATGTTTAATATGAGTACTCATTAGAAGTAGATACTTCTAATGAAAACTCTCAGCATGTTGTTATTTATGTATACATAAAATAGTAATGAAAAAAATCCATGATTTTTTTATTGAAAAAAAAATCATCTTATCTGGATCTCTGTTTTTGTTTGAGATATATGTACAAAAATAACGCACACATACACACAGTGGACTATAGAAAAAACTCACATGTTTGAAAAAAGTCACAGATTTGTAAGTCCTTTGATAATATACACTTAGTAGGTAGATAATATTGTATCACAAGTTTTCCTAATAGTTTTTAAAAACCTAAGTGCACAGTGTGGTAATAAGATAGAATATGGTATTTTCATATTTTGCATAAATGTTGATACTGATGTGATGTTGCTGTAGAGCAAAATAGGTTATGGTCAATTCCCTTTGTTCTTCTGGAAATTTTGCTTTGGCATGACTGTATGGTGCTTGCATGGTGAAATCAGCTTGTCTCAAAATATTTGTTGAAACAACAGACTCATTACAGGGGTATTGAGTGCAAGAAGTATGATGTGAAAAAAATATTTTTGTCAAAATGACAGGCCAGAGAAAATTAATTATTAGATTCTAAGTCCCACCTGCCCCCAAAAATTCTGACCAAATAAAAATTTTTTAGTTGGAAAACATTTTCAGAAACAACTGGACTTTTCCTAAAAACAGATTTTATAACACTTTTTAGATCTGCAAATGAATTACATGTATCCTTATCAAAAGAGTATTAAAAAAAAATTTTCTTCTCTTTGTAAAGGTAATAAGTGTCATTTATCATGTTTTGCTATGAGATCTTCACTGTATGGCCCAGGAATAAAAAAATAAAAAATGAAATCATTCAGATTGGAAATCCAGTATGGCTGCCATCTTGAAAATCTATATTGAAATTCTCCTCAATTGATAATATTATGCTAAATGACTCTAAACTTGGTTGGAAGTATTGAGATGACTTGTAGATCAAAAATGGCTAAAATTGTTCTGGTCGGGAATCCAAGATGGCTGCCACAGTCACCATCTTCAAATTCTAACCGCTTAGGGGGAATAAAAGTATTGTAAGGTAAACTGACTGCACTTGATATGACCCTGTTGGGTTGACTGGGCCGTAAAACCTCAACACAAACAAACAAACTAAAACAATTTTATGTTTGATGTTATAGTCATTTGTTTTTCTTTCAGGTAATAGTGCTTTGACAAACAATGGGCTCACAAATATACATGCACTAGAGTGATAGTTAATGAAGAAATGGAAGTTGGATCATGTGCATACCATTGATGAGGAATCCAGTGTAATGCCAGAAACATTGAGAAGGAATCATTATCTTATTGGTGAAAGCTTGTGGGATTATCATGGTCAACACAACACTCCTCATGTTAGTTCAGTAGAGGAAGGGTGTGCTTATCACCAAATTGATTAATATGCATTTAACTCTTAAAATGCCAAGAAAACCTGCATCTGAAAATGACCTCTGTTTTTGTCGTCTGCTGAATATTCTTGCAAACTTTTCAAACCTATTTTTGCATACAGGCAAACAGTATGGACCCTGATCAGACTAGGAGCAGTCTGATCTGGGTCCTCACTGTTTGCAAAACAGACTTTAAAAATCACAAGCAGATGACAAATCAGATGACAATTGTTGTGACTGGCAATGTAAAGGTTAAGTGCAAATATTGTATATAAAATCAAAAGACAATGGGAGATAGTAGCCTGTTAATACCAGTGAGTACTCTCTGTAAACAACAAGGTCCACCAAAACATTTTGTAGTACTTATTAGGACTCCAAAATTATTGAAGCGATTTGTCCCTTATTAGGCAAGAAGGTTGTTTGGGTAGGGGGGTTTAAAAATAGTTAAAATTATGGTGATCTGCCTCTTGGTTAAGTTGCCATGGCAACATAAAGCTCCCATAGATGACCTATGAAGAAAACAGAGGATTCTTATTGGAAGGGCCCAGTTAGAATTGGTCTACCTGGCACTTTACCTATGAAGGGAGATAATAGAAACACTATTGATGTCTCTCATTGTTACAGTATCCCATTTCAAAATGCCAGCTCTCCATATAAAGTCTTGTCACAATGAGTATTTTACCACCTGCTTTAAGGCGTAATGCTGAAATGTCCAGTTACAATGCTTAATTCTTAAAGCACCAAGTAGAATTGCAGCATACAACACTCATTTCTGTTTTTCAAATAAAATAAGGCTGACATGTCATGTGAAATGTCTACCAACATTTCATGTGAAATGTCTACCTAGCACTCAAGTCACATGTCAAGCCTTATTTATTTGGAGCTCTGTTTAAAGCCAACAGCATTGTCTTGATAATTACCATGAGCAAATGTTGCTGTTTCTTTCTGAGGGATGTGGTCCCCATTTGCTCAAGGTAATTACCCAAACAAGTAATTTCTCTAGTAACTGGATATAAATAGTTCTAGACGAAAGGGTGAGGCTGGTTGGGAGGTGCGAAGGTGTCGTGTATCTTACATCACCCAGCCGTCCAACTGATATTGGCTTACAGTTGGGCAAGGCCTGCTATCCTTGTAGCAGGTAAGAGTAGAGGGGGACTGTTTCTATTCTTCTGCTTCTTTCCTGTTCCTTTTTCTTCCTAGTCCCTCTCATTTTTCTCCTCTACTATCTGTTGTATCTGTTTTTCATCCTTTCTGTGGGAAAAAAACATAAAATGACCCACAAGGGTTGAGGTGTCAATCTAGACAAAAGGCAAATAACAAAAACTATGTTATTATAGCCCAGCTTTCAGAAAGTGGGGCTATACTGGATTTGCCTTGTCCTTCAGTCATTCCTTCCTTCCATCATTCTTTACCTCATTCCTTTCTTCTGTCCATCATTCTGTTCATCCTCATCAGATAAATTTTGGTGGCACTTTTCTCAAGAACTGTAAGGTTACAAAGTTGTAACTTGGTACACACATACCCAGTGGGTTGATGTATGGTGTGTACAGGGATCAGGGGCAAAGGCCTATAACTCTAGGAGTTACATGATAGGTTTTACAGTTTACCATTAATGAAAATTTTTCATCACAGATTTCTAAGGAACAGTGAAAGGTATAACAGTGAAACTTGGTACATGCATGGACAAATGGCTGATGTATAGGGCATACCAGAATCAGCACCAAGGGCCTATAACTTTTAGAGTTACATATCTTGATTGGTTTTACAATTTGCCATTCATGAATAATTTTGTCACACTTTTCTCAAAAAAGGTTACAAAGTTGAAACCAAGTACACACATGGATAGTGGGCTGATGTATTGTGTATACCAGAATATACCAGAATCATGGTTGAGTTAAATCCCTTGATAGTTTTTATAATTTATCATAAATGAAAAAAAAAAAAACACTACAGATTTTTCGGGCCCTATTAAAGCTATAATTTGACACTTGATACAGACATGGACCGTAGGCTGTTGTATCATGTGTACCAGAATCAGGGCCAAGGGCATATAACTTTCGGTGTTACAGCCCTTGATAGGTTTTACAGTTTGCCATTAATGAAACATTTTTGTCACACTTTTCTCAAGAACTGTTAGGGTAACAAAGTTGAAACCTGGTATACACATGGACAGTGGATTGATGTATCATGTAAACCAGAATCAGAGCCAAGGGCCAATAACTCATTAAGTTAAATCCCTTGATAGGTTTTATATTGCCATATTACCATGTCCAACAGTGATGTTATCTGGTACATGTAAGCATGAATTCCAAATATTTCAACACTATGGGTATTTCTCCTAATAGTGCTGCAGCAGGGCTATAGTCAGGGTCTCTGACAGCTAAAGTTTTACATAGGCATTAGTAAGTACTACACCATGATTTGGTAGAACAATATTTGCTAAAAAAAGCCTTACCCAGAGTTCTGATATATGATACTGTGTATATAGTAGCTGCACTTTTTTGCCTATACAATCTTCAACTTACTGTTCAATAAACAATTAAGGGGCTCATCTGGCTTGCTCTTAATTGATATAGCATGATTGTGTGAACAGTTACATATAAATCATTTGATGACACATAATGAACATGACTTCTAATTGTGTCTTATGCTGTATTATGATGTACTGTATTTCTGCTTGAAGGATTTATGTTAGTAGTATGGAGTAGTTTATAGTATAAATTCAAGAACTTGAACATTGACTTTGTTTGTAGTGCAGAGATGATGGTGAATAGATGTTTAATCATTTCTATACCCTGCCACTCATTAGTGGCAGGGTATTATGGCATCACATTGGCTGTCCATGTGTCTACCAATCTATTTATCCGTTTATCGTAGTCTGTCAGTGCGTATCTCATTTCTGGATGAGAACTTGAGTAAATGTGAATGGATTTTCACCAAACTTGGTATATGCATAGATATTGTAAAGATCTGGTTTGGGATTGTTAATGGGCAAATTTACGTCAGTTTTGGACAGAGTTATATGCCCGCGACATGTCCATCTTTTCGTTTCTGGATGATAACTTGAGAATAAATATCAGTTTCATCAAACTTGGTATATGCATTGATACTGAGGAGGTTTTGACTGAGTTATCTGCCTGCAGCACTTCCATATTTTTGTTTTCAGATGTTAACTTGTGTAAAATTCAAGGGATTATCACCTAACTTGGTTTGTATATTGATATTATGGAGATCTGGTTTGGGATTGCTGATGGACAAATTGCAATAATTTTTAACAGAGTTATCTGCCTGGACAGGTCCCGAGTTTTGCTCAGAAGATAACCAGTAAATTTCAGTGGAGTTTTACCAAATGTGCCATTTGCATTGATATTATAGAGATCTGCTTTTGGAATGCTAATGGCCAAATTTTGTCATTTTTCGACAGTTATATGCCCTGGATTTGGAAGTGGCGGGGTATTATTGTTTCACGTTTTTATTTGAGACTATAAAAGAGTATTTTCAAAGATGAATAGTGTATTGACTGTTGATGGTTGTGTTTTTAGCATGATGTATTTTGTACTATTGAGTGTAATTTAATTACAGAGTTGACATTTCTATCCGTATTATTGAAACATCAGATAAAAAAAAGCATCTGGAGAAAAGGAGGAATATTTGGTTATTATGTTCATTAAAAAAATTTGATTGGTAGAAGTAACAAAAACAAAATGTAATCAGGCTTGTAAGTGAGAAAATTAAAAAAAATGCAACAACAACAACAAACAGGAGGGCCATGATGGCACTGTAACGCTCACCTGAGCATCATAGCACTTTGAGAACCTATCTAGAACTGATCAAGGCAAACATTCTAATCAAAATTCAAAATATCAATAAGTAAGACGACGTAGCATGTCTAATGGACTATACTGTGAAATAAAGGTCAGTGTCAAATATGGATGACTGCACTCAAGAGGCCATGCTAACATGTATGGCTGTAAGAGCAATAGTTACTGAGAAACTGACCTAAACACAAACACTTCAAAGTACCAAATATCACTCTGTAGGACCAATAATTACTGAGAAACTGACCTAAACGGAAAAACTTAAGAAAGTCACTGAACAGAAAAATATACATCACCTTGAAATCATCAAGACAAACATTTTGAGCAAGATTCATGATTATCGGTTAAAAAACGTGACCTCTAGAGCATCAACAAGGTTTTCCTTCGATTTGGCAAGGTGACCTAGTTTTTGACCCCAAGTGACCCAGTTTTAAACTAGACCTAGAAATCATCAAGACAAACATTTTGAGCAATATGTTTGATGATGATTTAAAAAATGTGGACCTCTGGAGTGTTAAAGTTTTCTGCTGATTTGGCCTGGTGACCTAGTTTTTGACCCCTTGTGACCCAGTTTCGAACTTGAATTAGAAATCATCAAGACAACTATTTTGAGCAAGATTCATGATGATTGCTTCAAAAATGTAACCGCTAGAATGTTAACAAAATTTCTGTTGTTTTGGCTGGGTGACCTAGTTTTTGATCCCTAGTGACCCAGTTTCGAACTTGACCTAGGACTCATCAAGACAAATATTTTGAGCAAGATTCATGATTGTTAAGAGTGTTAAAAAGGTTTTCTGCTGATTGGGCCTGATGACCTACTTTTTTACCCCAAGTGACCCAGTTTCAAACTTGATCTAGAAATCATCAAAAACATGCTGAGCATGATGATTGCTCGAAAAATGGGACCACTAGAGGGTTGACAAAGTTTTCCGCTGATTTGGCCAGGTGACCTAGTTTTTTACCCCAGGTCACCCAGTTTCGAACTTGACCTAGAATTCATCAAGAGAACTATTTTGAGCAAGATTCATAACAATTGCTTAAAAAAGTCACCCCAATGCTTCCTACCAAGTTTCGAGTCAACTGACTTGTGGGTCTAGGAGAAGAAACTAAAAATAGATTTTCCAGATGGCTGTCATGGCGGCCATCTTGGATTTCTGATTGGAACGATTTTAGCTATTTTTAATCTATAAGTCACCCCGATGCTTCCCACCATGTTTGGAGTCAATTGGCTTTTGGGTTTAGGAGAAGAAGCAAAAAATAGATTTTCAAGATGGCCGCCATGGCAGCCATCTTGGATTTCCGATCCGAAGTCCTGCTGATAAATCACACGGCTTCTAGTCAGTCAAAATGAAGACTGTTGTATAAATGAAGCACAAAACCTTATTATGCTCAGCCACAGAAAGTGGCGAGTGTATTAAGTTATACCCTCTGAAATTTTGAGCGCCCTTCCGTTTGTCCGTTATCAGTGCTTCCATCATTAGTGTTCGCTCCATAACCCTGATATCGTCTAAAATATTTTCACGAAACTTCACAATTATGTAAAGCAATAGGACGACATGCAAAACACATGAACTGTAACTCTGGTTTACCAACTTTTAGAGTTATTGCCCTTTGAACATTGAACATAGCCGTGTCTACCATGTACTCGTGTCCGCTCTGTAAGTTGATAACCAAATGCATATCATCGATAAAATAAAGAACTACACCAGATAATTTTGGTCAACGGAGGGCTGCTGAAAAAAATCTCACGGCTTCCAATCAACCTAAATGCAGGTCGTAATATGTAAGGCGCGCAAGACATTATTATATAAACAGTTCTAACAAATCCCACGTCTCTTAGTCCTTCGAACTGCATATCATCGATAAAGTAAAATACTTACAACCGATTATTTTGGTCAACGTAGGCCTGCTGACTAATCTCACGTCTTCCAATCAACTTAAATGAAGGTCATAGTATATATATATAGCGCACGACGACGTTATTATTGTAACAAACGGGTGCGTTCTGACAAATCTCACGGCTCTCAGTCCTACCAATTACATATCAATGATAAAACTAAAGACTTACAGCCAATTATTTTGGTCAACGGAGGCTTGCTGACAAATCTCACAGTTTCCAATCGACCGAAATGCAGAACGTTGTATAAATGGCGCGCAAGACATTTTTAGTGTAAACAAGGAAGGCGTTCTGATAAATCCACGGCTCAGTCCTACCAATTGCATATCAATGATAAACTAAAGACATACAGCCGACTAAATCCGATTATTTTGGTCATCGGAGGCCTGCTGACAAATCTCACGGCTTCCAATCAACCTAAATGCAGATCGAAATATGAATGAAGCGCAAGACATTATTATATAAACAAAGCAAGGCGTTCTGACCAATCTCACGGCTCTCAGTCTTACCAAATGCATACCATCGATAAATTAAAAAAAAAAACTACAGCCGGTTATCTTGGTCAACGGAGGCTTGCTTACAAATCACGGGTTCCAATCGACCGAAATGCAGAACGTTGCATACATGGTGCGCAAGACATTATTAGTGTAAACAAGGAAGGCGTTCTGACCAAACACGGCACTCTCAAATGCATATCATCGATAAATTAAAGAACTACAGTCGACAGAGTGATTATACGGTCAACAGAGGCCTGCTGTCAAATCTCACGGTTTCCAATCAACCTAAATATATATTGTAGTATGAATGGAGCGCAATACACTATTATTGTATTTAAAGAAGGCGTTCTGACCAATTTCACGGCTGCCAGTCCGACCAAATGAATATCAACGATAAATTAAAGACCTACAGCCGATTATTTTGGTAAACGGGTGCCTGTTGACAAATCTCACGGCTTCCAATCAACCTAAATGCAGATCCTAGTATGAATGAAGCGCTAGATATTATTATTGTAACAAAGGAAGGTGTTCTGACAAATCTCACGGCTTACAGACCTACCAAAAGCACATCATCGATAATGTAAAGAACTACAGCCGATTATTTTGGTCAACGCCTTCAAATCAAGCTAAATGCAGATCGTAGTATGAATGAAGTGCAAGACATTATTATTGTCAGAAAGGAAGGCGTTCTGGCAATTCTTACGTCTCTTAGTCCAACGAACTGCATATCGTCGGTAAAGTAAAGAACTACAGCCAATTATTTTGCTCAACGGAGGCCTGCTGACAAATCTCATGGCTTCCAATCAACATAAATGCAGATCGTAGTATGAATGATGCGCAAGACATTATTATATAAACAAAGGAAGGCGTTCTGACCAATCTCACGGCTCTCAGTCCTACCAAATGCATATCGTCGATAAATTAAAGAACCACAGCCGATTATTTTGGTCAAGGAGGCCTGTTGAAAAATCCCACGGTTTCCAGTCGACCGAAATCCAAAAGGTTGTATACATGGCGCGCAAGACATTATTATTCTAACAAAGGAAGGCGTTCTGACCAATCTCACGGCTTTTAGTCCTATCAAATACATATCATCGATGACAACAGCCGATTATTTTGGTCAACGGAAGCCTGCTGACAAATCCCACGGCTTCCTGACTTCCTCTTCTTCTTTGGTAGTCAAGTCAAAGTACTTTTATTCTCTCAAAGTCAAGTATAACATGACATCAGAGGAAATGGAAATACAAAGTTGCAGTCAGGACGGTAACCGTAATTTCATATATATAATAACTGTGGGGTAAGAACTAGGACACATTCTAAAAATTATTGCAATTCGTTGCAGTGACCCAAATTATAGGTGGATGTACAATGTAACTCGGGGGAGCAGAATTGCTGGTGTATAGATAGATAGATAGATAAATAGATAGATAACATTTATTAAACTGGTAACTATTCAGATAGATAGATAGATAAATAGATAGATAGATAGATAGATAGACAGACAGATAGACGGATAGATAGATAGATAGATAGATAGATAGATAGATAGATAATATTTATTAAACTGGTAACTATTCAGGTAGATAGATAGATAGATAGATAGATAGATAGATAGATAGATAGATAGATAGATAGATAGATAGATAGATAGATAGATAGATAGATAGATAGATAGATAGATAGATAGATAGATAGACAGAGAGATAGATAGATAGATAGTGAGCACTTAAACCTTGAAACTGATGACTAACAACACAATACCTATACATATCAAACTGTATCACCTGTGTTCAATGACCAGTGACAACCAATTAATGAGGCCCGCTTCGCCATGACAAAACCAGGCCACGCCTTAAGAGACCTGTCAACGCAATATTAAGCACGTGCAACACGTAGAAAATTATGAATGAAAAGTGAAACAGACTATGCAATTTTACGCATTCAGTACTGGATTATTTTCTGGTTTTTATTATTGTTTTATTATAGAAGCTTCCGTCCCAAGTATTCTTTCTTTTTATCCGCATAGAACAAGGAAGTGACCCGGTTTCCCATGGCGAATAACGTGTATTGGGTGGCGTACACTGACGCGCGAGCTGAATAATGGCAACGATGCATTCCGAACTGACTGCAAACATCCAGTGTGCATTCAGTGCAGATGCATGTCAACCTAAATGCAGATTGTAGTATGAATGAAGCGCAAGACATTATTATTGTAACAAAGGAAGGCGTTCTGACAAATCTCACGTCTCGAAGTCCTACGAACTGGATATCGTCGACAAAGTGAAGAACTACAACCGGTTATTTTGGTCAACGGAGGCCTGATGACAAATAGCACGGCTTCCAATCAACCTAAATGAAGATCATAGTATACATATAGCGCACGATATTATTGTAACAAACAAACGAGAGCGTTCTGACAAATCTCACGGCTCTGAGTCCTGCCAGATGCATATCAGCGATAAACTAAAGACATACAGCTGCTGATTTTGATCTTCAGATAAATCTCACGGTTTCAAAACAACCGAAATGTTGTATCAATGGCGCGCAACCCATTATTGTAGACGTTCTGACCAATCTCACGGCTCTCAGTCCTACCAAATGCATATTATAGATAAATTAAAGAACTGCAGCCGTTTTTTCTTTTTTTTTGTCAACGGATGCCTGTCAGATGCCTGCTGACAAATCTCACGGCTTCCAATCAACCTAAATGCAGATCGTACTCTGAATGAAGCGAAAGACTGTTATTGTTACAAAGGACGGCGATCTGACAAATCTCACGGCTCACAGGCCTACCAAATGCATAATATTAATGGTATTGTAAAGAACTACCGCCGATTAGTTTGGTCAACGGAGACCTGCTGACAAATCTCACGGCTTCCAATATTCAACCTAAATGCATATCGCAGTATGAATGAAACGCAAGATATTATTATTGTAACATAGGAGGGCATTCTGACACATCTCACGGCTCTCAGTCATACCAAATGCACATAATCAACAAGATAAATAACTACAGCCGATCATTTTGGTCATCGGAGTCCGGCTGACAAATAGCACGGCTACCAATTAACGTGAATGCAGATCAAAGTATAAAGGAAGCGCCAAACATTATTTTTGTAATAAAGGAAGCCTTTCTGACAAATCTCACGGCTCTTAGTCCCACCAAATGCGTATCGTCGATAAAGTAAAGAACTACAGCCAATTATTTTGGTCAAGGAGGCATGCTGACAAATCTCACGGCTCCTAATCAACGTTAATGCAGATCATAATATAAATGAAGGGCAAGACATAATTATTGTTAATTGCGGCAAATCTAAGTGCTGCCAGTCCTACCAAATGCATATCATCATTAACGTAAAGAACCACCGCCGATTATTTTGATCAACACATGCCTGCTGACAAATTTCATGGTTTTTAATCAAATCAAAATGCAGACCGTTGTATGAATAAAACACTGCTATCAAATTTCACTGCTCCAATCAACCTAAATGCAGATCGTTGTGTAAATGATGCGCAAGACATTATTGTTAACTCAGCCCTACCCGATTCATATCATTGATAAAGTATTATTTGGCGATTAGTTTGGTTAACGGGGGCCTGGTGACAAATTTCACGGCTAAGAAACAATCTAAATGCAGACCGTTGTATGAATAAAGCACTAGATTTTATAATCGTAAACAAGTAACATTCTGACAAATCTCACGGCTTTCAGCCCTACCAATTGCATATCTATGAAAAAATTGATACAGCGGATCATTTTGATAAACGGAGGCCTGATGACAAATGTCACGGCCTCGCAACCACTCCAAATGCAGACTGTTTTAAATAAAGCACACGAACGTATATTTTTGATCAAGGATAATTTCGGACAATTATTTCGAGCCAGTTATTTTGCTCAACTTTAAAGAACTACGGCCGTTTGTTGTATTAGGATATATGATATCTAATATAGGATAGGATATTAGATATCTGATAAACAATTAAGATATCTTATATGCTATATTAGATATCTTATACACTATATTAGGTATCTGATACAACATATCTATTTTGCGTAATACATGGTTAAACGTTTTGCCAGCAAGCCGTTTTACTATTTATTTTATAAATCAAGATACCTGATTTATCATATCAGATATCTTATATAAATAAAAGATATCTGATATATGAGTTATCTTTAATAATATCTTGTGTGTTTTAAGATATATTGTATGCGTATAAGACACCTTTATTGACATATAAAATATTTAAAATGCTATTAAGATATCGGATATGCTATATTTGTTATCTAGTATAGGACATAAGATCTTAATTACTAAAGAAGATATCTCATTTATTCAATTAAATAAGATATCTTATTAAGTATATCAGATACTTTATTTTCTATATCAGATATCTATATTCATATATAAGATATCTTAGTTAAGAAATAAAATATCATGGTAAATAAGCTATCATATATTGAGTTAAATAAGATATATCACAAATAATATCATATATCTTATATAGGAAATGAGATATCTAATATATACAAGATAACTGAAGTAGTATGTCAGATATCAGATATCCTCTATTAGATATCTTATATCCTATATACGATATCACATATATAAGATATTGTTGCGAGTTACCTCCCTTAGTTTCGTGATTTCCTTCGTGGTTTGGAATGGCGGTGATGTGCGCTGGCTGGTCAGTTAGCACTGTTCGCAAACAATATATTGCCCAAGAATACGTCTCGGGATAAGAGTGTTCAAGAAAAGAGTGGACTTCAACTGAAGTTTATTTTGCGAAAGTTAATGCTTGTTATGATTCATTTGGGAAGACAAGTACAACATGAAGAGTGTCAGAAATTTCAGAATTTAATGAAAAATAAACGAAAAAAAAAAAAATTATGTGTTACATTTACTCTATATATCTGCACATGCAGAGGTTTAAAATCAACGGCTTATATTGTCGGAAGACAAGCCAAAGTATCACATGAGAATCGCAAGCGATATTTGATCCGTATAAGTAACAAAACGTATATCCAAGGGAACACGTTAATGCCTTACGTTAAAGCCCCCATGTCACAGGTTCACAGTGGGTATATGAGCTTGGAATAGCAGTAATCATAACATCAGTACATAAACAAGTTAAAGCCTGGAGTTTCGGTCATTCAATCAAAACAACAGCCCTTGCAAGCCTCAAACATGATTCACCCTTGCTAGATAAGTCTTCTGTTTGTTACCGTGCTTAGCCAAAGCAGCAATACAATTTCTGATTAATTTCCGAATTAGGATCTAAAATAAAAACAATTTCTAGTGCAAATCATACAGTAAGAAAATTATATACCCAAATAAGATCGTAGGCGGTTATAGAAAGTTTATCTAGTTACAGATTCAAATGAGTCTTAACGTTTTTTAAAGACCGATGCATAGAGTTTTCCGTTGTAGAAAATGGCCAAAAGCGTGAAGTCCTCGTAGGAACGTGCCGCTTCCTTATATACTCTACGATTCTACACCCTACCCTTCTGCAGCTGCAGGATCGCGTCATACACAATTGCCATGTATATGCACGCGATCCTACATGAAAGAATATGCAGGAAAACATGCACGACGTCCTACAAGCCGTAGAATCATCATACGAAACCAAGGGTCACTGCATTAAAACACGGATTTATCTATCAAAACCAACAAAACTCAGCCTAAATTTACTATGAGGCAATCAAGGAATGAATTTACTAAATGACCCTTACAATGGTTATAAAAACAAGATGACTTCTAGCGATAAATTCCTTTTGGAAGTTGAATTCTCGCGTTTGACAGCTGCGGGTGATCGATTTGTTTATTTACATTCCGTACGCTCACAAATCCCACAATGCATCTATGACGTCACTTTCCTTCAAAGTGAAAGTACAATGACATGCTTGAAAAATGAAAACGTTGTACAACACTAAAATTTGCAATATGTGGATATAACTCACACCATGCCAAGGAGTAAGGTAAGAACCATCCTACGGGGCAGCCTCCCTAATATGTTGGCGGTCTACAGAAAAGTGCATTAAAAGACTTCATAATAATAAAACGCTATCGATAGTTTGGCCGGTGCTATAAACAGGCGTATCCTAAGTTCGGACAAGTGCAGATCATATCATTACCCCCCGCCAGGATCGTTAAAGTTCCATCTAACGATTCTGAAAGTTGGCATAAAAAGTTAGGAACAAGCCCGCTCGGTAATCCTTTACCTTTACAAAACTAATATTTTCCTTTGGCATGGCCTTAATACACAAAACAGTGACATATTTAACTAACGAGTCTTTTGAAAATTATTAACATGAAAATTGCATGAGTGATCATGAGGAAAGAAAAAAAAAATGAAACAATGAAATTATCATGCACATTCATACCATCTCTCTGACTCGAATGTAAGAAATCCTGATGACGGCACCAAAACTACTCAATGTGCCGGAACGATAAAGGTAATATAACAGTCAATTTTGATTGAGCATTCCAACATTGGATTAGTCTCAGACGATGATTTACAATGCACCCCTCAACACGAGACGACTAACGCATGACTAATACATAACTAGTATACAAAGTAAATCAATGCATATATTCAGCTTATCATGCCCATGACAGCTATCACCAGAACATTGCGATAACCGTCCTTGCATCCTCGTTCAGTTTTCTCTATGAAATTTATAATACAACCTTATCTCGCTTTCCTTACAGCAGGTTGCTATGCTGGCAGTCATGCAAGCTGGAATTTCAACTCTAGCCTTCTACACAATCTCTCATGGGTGTATGAAATGTCATATCACAGTCAAATTTGAAAAAGTATTACTAAATTACAATTGTTAATTCTGCTAAAATGACCTGTGATGATATGAAAGCAGTCACTTTAGGTAAAGCAGACACCATGCAAATAACAAAAATCTAAACCATTATATAAAGCTAAAAACTCAAATACTCTTGGGCCTATTACTGTTCAATTTAATAAATACTTATTTTACAACTAATGAACATTTTTACATACCTTCTCCACCTTAAACTACTTACTTTCGCCCTCACTCTCACTCACCTCACCCTCACTCTTGCTACCCGAAATCTTACTCTTAGCTACTAAAACTACCCCTTTTGGTTGGTTTTCCTTGTCTCGTCGCTCATTTCTCCAGCTGTTTCTTGAGTCTTTCCTGTCGATCTCGCCTCTGTTGTTGTTCTGCCTTTCTTGAAGAGGTCGTCGCTGTTCTCTTCTGTCCCGCTCTCTCTGGTTCGCCCTCCACTGCTCTTCTGCACGTCTCTCTTCTTCTCTCTTCTGGATAGCTCTCCGTTGTTCTTCTCTGTGTCTCTCTTCTTCTTTCCTCCAACGGTCGATCTCTCGTCTTCGTTCATTGTCTCTCCTCCTGTCAAACTCCTGCATCACCTCCTCCCTATGCCTCTCTAGTCTTTCGTTTGCCTCCATCGATCCCTTTAACCCCATCATTACACTCGCCACTTTTGCCAACAAACATGAATTGTCTACCATTTTCTCTTGAAGTTTTTCCAGCGCGCCTACACTTCTGATGACTGCCTCCGTGAGCTTTCCAATAGCTGCTACCATAGTTGCCTGGCTAAGTCTCTCAACATCAACAGACAAGCTGGTCTCATCCTTTCTTGACACTTTTTGGGGCACCAGCGGATCTTCTTCTTCTTCTTCTAAACCCCTCTTCTCCCTCGGATGTGTAAAAGTTACCAGTTCATTCTCCCCTGGAATCTCAACTACCCCACCCTGATCTGCTATCTCGCCTATATCCGAATTGCTATTACTCTTAGCCTTCTCTTTCGATTCCTCTGGTACCACCATGCTAGAATCTGCCTTTGGTTTCTCACTTGATGCATCACTTTCAGTTGCCGAAGCTATATCACTCCTGTCCTGCTTGGAAAGGGCCGTCGCTGCAGAGCTGTTTTCCAGAAGCGGTCCTAGAGGAGTTGCTGATAGTAGCTGAGCCAACTCTTGTATGGGCTGAAGCGCAGAAGATGCCACAGTCACTATCTGCTGAGGATTCAGGTTGGTGGCTGTGGTAGGTTCCGCTATCGATAGAGATACAGCAGGTGGTGATGGTTGTACAGGAACATGAGACTGTGTCTGCTCTGATTCAGTCATACAATCCGGTGTGGTACATTGCATTCCACCATCTCCAATCAGTCTTGGAAACATCTGGTTTAGTGTAGTCGCTAACTGACCTCTTGACTCTGCAACCGCTCTAGACTTTGCCTGATTCATAAAATGGGCCAGACTCTCTTCCGCTGATAACTGTACATAATCCACTGCACTTAGTCTGTGTGGAGTACTACTTTGCACAATAAGAGTCTCGTTTACGCCTTGCTCTAGACCACGTTTCTCAGCCATATCCCTGTGTCTCTTGCAGGTCTTGAAATGTTGTAGAAGCTGCTCTTTTCTTTGTCCTTTAAACAGGCACAGGCAACAATAATACGGCACATTTTCTAAAGCCACGTGCATCTTCAAAATATGTTCCTCAATACGACACTTTATGTCCACTACTCGTCTTCCTTCTCTGTAATGACATGTCATACACTGGTACGCTCTACCTCTTCTTCTTGCCCTCTCTCTAGCCTCTCTCTCATCTATACCACAATCTGGGTCGAACATCTTCCTGAAAGTACAGTTTGAACGACCAGGCTAAGTAATCTGTTAAACTCCATCATATATCGCCTGTTATGATTACTGCCTGTTTCTCATTGTGTAAGTATATAGACCCCACTTTAATACAGGAATTAATCGCTGAATGACCGGTTGCATTCTCCGATAAATCGTCTTAAAAATGGCCGACTCTAAACTGACGCCGTGAGGCCACATCTCTCGACCCGCCTAATGGCATCCCATTCAACGCCTACACTTCTGCTCTATAAAACTTCATACCCTCGCCTCAATCTTCATCGATTATTTTACGCAATCTTTCGCTTTCGGCATTGCCTCCCTCTAATCTATAACCTCGTGACATCGCCGACGATTTACCACAAGAACGCAAACGCGAAAACGCCGTGCTGTCGTCATTCATTCTTTGACCACGCCTATCTTATTCCTCATCCTTTGTATTTGGAGCAGTACTCTATCAGTGCTTCACAGGCTTCTTGCACTAAGTCACTAGCTTATTCAGCATATCTTCTTCGAGATAAGAAAACCACCCCGGAAAGTAATCGGCTACATCAAGCATTGTTTTATCTGGTTAGTAGTGTGAGACTGTTTCGTCATCATCCTCTTCCTTGCTCTCACTATCCACGGTGGGGGATAATCCCCTTTGTATAATTTCAACTTATTGTGGTGTACCAATCTGGTTCTGCCTTCTTTGTCGAGCTGAAGCAGGAAGTTCATCTCTGAGTGCTTTTTTACCACTAGATATGGACCCTCGTATATGTGTTGCAGCTTAGGTGATACACCTACCTCTCGTGTCTCGTGCAAGAACCAAACTGCGTCTCCTTCATTGTACTTGTTTAGGGCTATTTTCGTATCGTAAAGATCCTTACTCCGTTTAGCTGCTGATGACAGATGCCTTCTGGCTATGTCGTGGGCATGCTGCATCCTTTGTCTAAGTCTGTCTACAAACTCACCATAGGAAGTAATTGGAAAACCATCGCGTGTCTTTGCAGTTCCGAATGCTAACTCGGCAGGCAGGCGAACTTCACGGCCCATAGTCAGCAGGTTCGGCGTAAGCTTTGTAGCTTCGTGCGGGGTGGCGCGATATGCTCCAGCCAGACAACCTAGATGGAGGTCCCAGTCGGACTGCTCCCCGCCGAGGTATGCTTTTATCATGCGCAGTAGTGTTCGATTGAACCGCTCTGACTGGCCATTTCCTTTCGGGTTTCGAGGGCTTGTTCGCGTCTTTCGTATCTCTAACATGCGGCATAGTTGTCGAAAAATTTCACTTTCGTACGTGCGCCCCTGATCGCTATGGATCGACAGTGGACAACCCCAACGAGATATGAATTCGTTGAGAATTTTATTCGCGCAGACTTCTGCCGTCATGTCTGGAACCGGTATAATTTCCACGTACTTGGTAAAATGGTCAGTTAGGAGTAAGATGAAACGATTACCACGTCTTGTTACTGGCAATGGTCCTAGGAAGTCAGTCGCGACACAGTCCCCTGGGGCGCCTGCGGGTAGATGTCCTAATGGGGCTCGAGGGGCTTTGTTTGGTTTCTTGTCCATTGCACAGATGTCGCATTTCTGGATATAGATTCTAATATCCTCCTTCATGGCAAACCAGTAAAATCGCTGACGAATCTTCTCCTTGGTTTTCTTACAGCCTAAGTGGCCGGATAAAACACTATCATGCATCTGAAACAGGATATCAGACTTCAATGACCTTGGCACCACAAATTGCATATATTCTCCAGACCCATCCTTCTTGGGAAATTTCCTGTAAAGCAATCCATCCTTCAGAAGAAGAGAATCCCAGAGAATCCAATAGTGTCTCGCCGCCGGACTTTTAGAAGCCATGTCTTGTTTGCTAGGCCTTTTATTGTTTCTGAAGGCTCTTGAGATCGGTCCTATATCCTCATCCTCTTCTTGGAGACGCTTCAGTTCTGCTGTTGACCTATTATTGAACCATGATGTGACTATTTCAACAGTATCGGCACTGGCCTCCTTTCCATAGCTGTCATGTGCTGAGGTTCCGGGAGTGGCACCATCTGTTACCCCGTTGAGTACAATTTGCTCTACTTCTTTTCTGTCTACTACTTCCACTCTCTCCTCGCCTGCTATCATCGGTTCCTTCAAATTGCTAGTGAAGCTCTCTCTGTCTGTTCTTGCTGCATTATCCTGGAAGACCTGACTCTTTGTGAAGGCGATATCTTTATTTTCGACTGTTAAGCCATACCCATCTTCAACAGTAGCGATTCCCTGTTTATGAGTGATATGTGCTGTAGCATTTCCTACCTCTGACTGACCGCTGTGAGTGCTGCTTTTAGGACCGATTATGTCTTTGTAAAGCTTCTCGTGGACCATGTCCTGCGCTCGCTTGTGACATTTCCTGCAGGGGCCACATTTAAGCATATCTGATGTATCCTGTTCAGGACAGTCACAGTCCCTAGGATTTTCGCATCGTGATAGAGCATCGCAGTGAGCCTGTTTTCCACCGGGCCTATACTGAATGGCGAAATCATATTGGCCCAAGATCTCTATCCAGCGTGCTACCTTACCTCTTGGCTCTTTAAGTCTGAACAGCCATACTAGGCTTTGGTGGTCACTTCGCACTAGAAAACGCCTTCCTAAAAGGTACTGACGAAAGTACTCTATAAAGTAGCGCACTGCAAGAAGTTCTTTTTCTGTTACGCAGTAGTTGGACTCTGCCTTGTTCAGAGCCCTGCTGGCGTACGCTATAACTCGTTCCCTGTCCCCTTGCACTTGGTGTAGGACACCTCCTATGCCTGTTCCTGATGCGTCGACGTCGAGAATGAATTCTCCAGCCTCATTCAGCGGGTATCCCATGACATCGGCGCTAACCAGAGCCTTCTTAAGGTTATCGTAGGCTTGGTCACAGGCGTTACTCCATGTGAATTTCTTGCCCTTCTTTGTCAGCTCTACCATGGGTCTAACCATACTGGCGAAGTTCTTAATGTAACGTCGATAATAAGAGCCCATGGCAACAAACTGTTTGATCTGCCTTGGAGTCCTTGGCTTTGGCCAGCATAAGATCTTCGCGATATTTGTAGGGCTCGGTCTTACGCCCTCTCCAGATACTACATGCCCTAAGAAGACGACTTCTTCCTGCAGCATGTGGCTCTTGGCAGGTTTTAGTTTCAACCCCGCAGCTTTGATTCTTTGCAAAACCTCCTCGACTCTCTGCAAACGTTGACTGAAATCTTGCCCATAAACGATGATATCGTCAATGTAGATCAGGCAAGTTACCCACTGCAGGCCTTGTAATGCCATTTCCATAGTCCTCTGGAAGGTTGAAGCAGAGTTGTTTAGACCAAATGGCATTCTTGTCATCTCAAACTGCCCGTATTTACACACAAATGACGTTTTGGGCACGTCTTCCCTCTTTACTGGAATTTGGAAGTAACCACTCGTTAGGTCAAACGTACTAAAGAGACTAGACCCTGCCACCGAATCCAAACAATCTTGAATCCTTGGCAGAGGAAATCCGTCCGGCTTCACCAGCTGGTTAAGTTTCCGATAATCCACACAGGGTCGTACTCCACCATCCTTCTTGGCCACCAAGACTATAGGGCTGGCCCAGGGTGATGTGCTCTCTCTTATCACACCTTTCTGCTTTAGCTCCTCTATAGCTTTCTTCTCCTCTGTGGCGTGTGCCATGGGCACGCGTCTTGGAGCCTGTTTAATAGGGGCTGCGTCTCCCGTTGGGATAGAATGCTCCGTCAGATGTGTGAGACCTAGATCCCATTCATCTCTCGAGAAGGTATCCTTGTACTTAATCAGCAACCCTTTCAGTTGTTCTTTCTCTCTAGAATCGATGCCCTGACTTGCTCTTTTATAAAGGTCCCTTAAATACTCTGGAACTTTGAGCTCCTTTTGTAAACTGGCGGGAGCTATGTTCACGTTACATGCTACAGTGTTTTCCTTAGCCCTGTCATTTAAGATCACTCTTCTGGTTTGATAGAAATTCTCAGTCTCTTTTTCCTCTTCATGAGTGACTAGAACCTTTGGGTTATCTAGTATTGGTTCTGCATGGCCTACTACTGCATCTTGCTTTATTGATACAGCAGTCGGAAATGGGTTTAGAACACGTACTTTACAAGTGCATGCTCTATTGATGTCTACTAGGGTTGATGCCATTTGGAGTGGGTAGGTCTCCCTGAAATGTGCAGTCGGTTCAACAATATAATCTACGTCTGCTGAGAAGTCATCATACTCCTGTCTTTCTATGAAGACATCTATCACCGCCTCACTTTGGGCTGGTATGACATAGTGATCTGCGGCTGTCACCTTGCGGATTCTGTTTTGTAAGCCAACTTGGATAATAGGTACCTCTTTGCCTGCAATCATCAAAACTCCCTTACTCATTAACAGATCTGTAGGTCCATTTTCGCCATTTTGTAAGAGATCTATGCCCAAAAGACCATCATCGTCAATTTCTGCCACAATTGCTTCAACATACATTTCGGCTGGACCTAACTGGAGCTTGAAAGTACCTTTCCCTACCTCATTGATTGTGGTACCTCCTGCGCCTATTAATTTTGATGATTTTCCAAGTGGCGGTCTATCCTCAGGCTTCATTGCCTCATATAGTTTCTTAGAGATTATAGTTTTTGAGGCACCGGTGTCTGTCGTAAGCAGTGCCGGATAACCTTCAATTGATCCCCTGATATAAACTCCGTCAGGCAGCTTCCTTAAGTGTTTGATAGATTTTACCACGGCATCATTCCATGATGCCTCATTTTTACTTAGGCCATTATTACTATAGCAGGCTTCTCTGCGGCCTCCAGAGACAGCCTGTTCTAGTTTAAATTATTGTCTTCTCGATTCCTCTTCACCGGCGCTTCTCTGCCATGGTGATTTTCTTTCTTTGACTGCATCTTCTTTTTCTCTGGACAATCCCTTATCATATGTCCTCTTTCCCGACAACCGTAGCAAACAATGCCGTCATTAGTAGGTTGCTTCCTTGGTTGCGTTTCATGTTTAGCTTTATCTGTCCTCTTCATCTCTGCCAGTTGGTCCATCAAGGCTTGTACTAATTTGTTTGTCTCTGAGATGAATTTCATTGACTCAGAGCCTGCACCATCATTCTCCTTTATAACTGCTTCCTTTTGCTCGCCTCTTTGTGGTTTCTTTCTCTGATCTTCTCCACGCTTCGTAGGTATTCTCATGACATATTCTGGAACTTCGTCCTGAATATCATATCCGTCATCTTCATTGTCGCTATCTTGACTTGTTCTTCTGACATAGCGTTTAAATTTCTTCTCTCCATACCCGTCTAATGCGTTTCTTCTCTTCGTCTGTACGAAATTTACTGCATGGCGCACAGCTTCGTCTATGTTAGATGGCTCTTTATGGAATTCTATCTCGAATCGCGCCTCACTGTCTTTTAGCCCATCGAGGAATCGCCTTACAAGGTCCTCTTGCCGTGTTCTATCATCTCTAAATTTATAAGCTTTGGCATACAATCGTTTAAGGTCAGCTGCGAACTCTTCAGCAGTCTCGTCTTGGCGCTGGCTTCTCTGGCTGAAACAGGCTGCATATGTTCTCTCTGTCTCTATCACCCTGAATCTACTATTTAACTCTTTTACCAGCTCGTTGTAATTCGAAAGGATTGGTTGAGCGAGTTGTGAGAAGACAAAATCTCCAGCCTTTCCCTGTAACCTTGGTAACAAGTTGTCTAGCTTTGCCTCCTCGCACCAATTTCGTCTCCTAGCAACCGCTTCAAAGCGGTTGAACCACACTTTCCACTCTTCCTTTCCTGTGAAAGGTGGCAATTTTGGTTCCGGAACTGCTGATTGAAGATTTCTATTTCCATATGCTGGCCTACAATACCAGCTTTGCCTTATTTGCCTGCTGTCATTATGCGGTTCGTTTTGCTCATATTGCGATTTGTGCCTTAGCGTTGGGTCTGCGTGATGCAGTGTACTTCTGATGCCCTCTTGAGCAGCTTGAAATTTTCCACTACCACCATAGTACGTTTGTTGCGAAGATTGATACTGTCGAGGAATAGTCTGCTCTGATAGGCATCTATCAGGAAAATTCTGTTCTGGGGGTGGGCACTAAATCCGGACAGTGGTCTCCCCTTCTGGCAAACCTCTCAAAATTCTGTGGTTATCGACGTTGCCACACACACTGTGTGTGTACTGTAATGCGGTTGATTTCAGTAATGGCATGTTGCTCTCTCTTTGCGCATCTGTAAGGGGACAATTTCTATTTAATATGCTTGTAGCCAGATACTGACGTTGAAATCCCTCGTCCTGGGATAAGGCACTTATCTCTCTTTGTGAGTCAGGGGTCCTCCCTTCATCAACAATGTTTGTCAGCGGATGTGCGCACAATGCGTTTATCTCCCCTTGCGAGGCATAAGAATGCCTACCTTCTTCAGTGGGTTGCCTGGTTGAGTCTGAGTACTGCCGTACGTTGGCCCCCCTTTCGGTCAATGAGGAAGTAGCGCTTTCGTCGATGACAGTCGGCACCGGTAAGAGGCGTGCCGATTGGGCGTCTTTCTCCCATAGTGTCCCATTTGACGAGTCGTTTCCATATGTTTGGCTATTTGTGAGGCTGACGTACTGCTGCGTATTGCCCACCCCGCTTTGGGGAGCAGGGGCACATGCGCTCATATCAGCAAAGCTTGCCATTGGAGATGGGCGTGAATACCGGTCACTGCACTCTCCTTGTGTTGCAGAGGGCCAATAAGTTCCAGCCATATCTGTCTGTGTGGGGATTGAGGACTGCGGGGCCGCATAGGTAGTAATAGTTACAGGGTCTACACGTCTGTCACTGGTGTTGGTTGCGGTGCATGGTCTGTGGATAAAGACCGTACTCTGCCCCTGTTCGTGTTTCTGTGCCGCTAATCTCCGCATCTCGTTTGCACTTGAATACCCATATGAAGCATAGCCAGTCCTTTTATCACCGTTGGCGCATAACCGGTTACTCGGAGTGACAGCGTCTTGTACCTCATTAAGTGGTGTAGTTTCTGTAGGGAGTGCTGCAATGGCGCCGACGTTTGCAGTGATGGTATGAGCTTGCATACTGTGTTGTATGTTCCTCACGAGCGAGGAGAGGTCTTTTAATGCTCCAGTAATGCAGTCCTGTCTCTGCTGCATGCCAAGAAATGCCTCGCTGAGGCTTGCTAGTGTGGCTTGCTGACCGGCCTCTGGACGTGGCACATGACGGAGTGTGCTGTCACTACTCTTGTTAAGAGACTGGCTAGTTGGGGCTGCTTGATGTATGGAGGGCTGGGGTGTATACAGGTGCTCGTGTGATCTGCCGTGAGCTAGGCCCCCATACTCGTATTGGTCTGTATCATCATAATATGGGCGATTTGTTCTATTGCCCCCTCGTTCATAACCCATTTGCAAGCTGGTCTGGTCCTGTCTTTGCAGTTGCACTAGTGCAGCCGCTGCCATGTGGTCGCTAGAGGCCTCCGGTGCATGCCTCGTCGCCTCTTCGGTACCTAATTGGCTCTCAGTACACGGTTGAAGACTGTCTTGGCACTCTACTTCACTTCTTCGGTGACTCGTTGCACTTTGACCATCTTGGCGCACCTCCTGGTCTATGACATTATCACCATCCGTCACTCCGTCCATAATTCTTCACTGGGGAGGATGGGTTCGTATTCTAGATCTGCCGTATGAGGAGACAAATCTCACTTCTCTGACACCATAAATATGTTGCGAGTTACCTCCCTTAGTTTCGTGATTTCCTTCGTGGTTTGGAATGGCGGTGATGTGCGCTGGCTGGTCAGTTAGCACTGTTCGCAAACAATATATTGCCCAAGAATACGTCTCGGGATAAGAGTGTTCAAGAAAAGAGTGGACTTCAACTGAAGTTTATTTTGCGAAAGTTAATGCTTGTTATGATTCATTTGGGAAGACAAGTACAACATGAAGAGTGTCAGAAATTTCAGAATTTAATGAAAAATAAACGAAAAAAAAAAAAAATTATGTGTTACATTTACTCTATATATCTGCACATGCAGAGGTTTAAAATCAACGGCTTATATTGTCGGAAGACAAGCCAAAGTATCACATGAGAATCGCAAGCGATATTTGATCCGTATAAGTAACAAAACGTATATCCAAGGGAACACGTTAATGCCTTACGTTAAAGCCCCCATGTCACAGGTTCACAGTGGGTATATGAGCTTGGAATAGCAGTAATCATAACATCAGTACATAAACAAGTTAAAGCCTGGAGTTTCGGTCATTCAATCAAAACAACAGCCCTTGCAAGCCTCAAACATGATTCACCCTTGCTAGATAAGTCTTCTGTTTGTTACCGTGCTTAGCCAAAGCAGCAATACAATTTCTGATTAATTTCCGAATTAGGATCTAAAATAAAAACAATTTCTAGTGCAAATCATACAGTAAGAAAATTATATACCCAAATAAGATCGTAGGCGGTTATAGAAAGTTTATCTAGTTACAGATTCAAATGAGTCTTAACGTTTTTTAAAGACCGATGCATAGAGTTTTCCGTTGTAGAAAATGGCCAAAAGCGTGAAGTCCTCGTAGGAACGTGCCGCTTCCTTATATACTCTACGATTCTACACCCTACCCTTCTGCAGCTGCAGGATCGCGTCATACACAATTGCCATGTATATGCACGCGATCCTACATGAAAGAATATGCAGGAAAACATGCACGACGTCCTACAAGCCGTAGAATCATCATACGAAACCAAGGGTCACTGCATTAAAACACGGATTTATCTATCAAAACCAACAAAACTCAGCCTAAATTTACTATGAGGCAATCAAGGAATGAATTTACTAAATGACCCTTACAATGGTTATAAAAACAAGATGACTTCTAGCGATAAATTCCTTTTGGAAGTTGAATTCTCGCGTTTGACAGCTGCGGGTGATCGATTTGTTTATTTACATTCCGTACGCTCACAAATCCCACAATGCATCTATGACGTCACTTTCCTTCAAAGTGAAAGTACAATGACATGCTTGAAAAATGAAAACGTTGTACAACACTAAAATTTGCAATATGTGGATATAACTCACACCATGCCAAGGAGTAAGGTAAGAACCATCCTACGGGGCAGCCTCCCTAATATGTTGGCGGTCTACAGAAAAGTGCATTAAAAGACTTCATAATAATAAAACGCTATCGATAGTTTGGCCGGTGCTATAAACAGGCGTATCCTAAGTTCGGACAAGTGCAGATCATATCAATATATATAATATGGCATACTAAACAGTAAAATATGTTGGCATGGATATCATTGATAGTACAATAATTCAGGTATTTCAAATACTTCATCAGATATCCAAATGCTATATTAGATATCTAATTTACTATATATCTTTTAAAAATATATGATATCTTATTTAAGGTATTGACATATATTATTCAGTACAAAGGATAAATGTGTGTATCTTAGAGGGTATATAACTTGTATGCCAAAATTAAAGCTATCTTATATACTTAGGAAATGAAGATATCTAATACGCTCAAGCACATTTTCATTGTCATTTTGAATGCAAGGATAAAATTTATACTGCATGAATATATATTAATCAATTCCAATACTTTTTATAGGTGGCCCGACAACTGGCTTATATAGCAAATAATATATCTTATTTTATAATATAAGTATAGTATAAAAGGTATATATAAGATATTTGGTTGTAAATAGTAAAACGGCTCCCCGTACATATGGCGACAGACCAGGTTATACGTTTTCTCCAAATTCTTTCATGTGTTGCTTTATTGTTGTTTGGATGTACATTTACTGAAACCGAGATACTGCTTATCATTTTTGCTTCTAACAGCACGTTGTAGGGCGATGGTCGCAATAGTAAAGCCTCTAATTCAAGATTGGGAGTTAGCAGTTCGGCCCCACCTGGCACCAAGTGTTGTTTCTTTGAGCAAGGCACTTTATCCACATTGCAATTTTAGTACTTATTTCCACCAAGGAATGTCTGGCAAAAGAAATACCCAAGAGGGCTAAGGCAGTGTTTGATGATAGATATATTGCTTAGGGGCATTGGTCTTGGCAGAATGGTGAAGGGTCTGCAACTAAGTTAATGCTGATAGTGCAGAATATAAAATACTGTGGGCAATATTTGTAGGTGGCTTCTACAAATAAATTCAACACAGAACATTGACGGCCTCAAGGTCACATCTTTGTCGTCCAAGCCACTTTGGCAGCTGTCTTCATCGCTCCATAAACAGCCATTCTTCCTGTTTTTTACTGTACATAGAGGACTTTTACTATTTAACTGGTTTTACTGGAAGATTACATCGGTTCCATCCTCCTAACAGGTCAACTTTACAATGTCAAGAAGATTCCTGATCTTTTTCCGGAAGGAGAATAGAGGCTGTATCAGGGGGGTACCTGTTTCCTGCCGGCCTCAGTGGCTCAGTTGGATGCGCCGTTCGACTGGAGACAGGAGGTCGCGGATTCAACCCCCTCTGACATTCTTTCGTGGAGATTGATCACGAAATATTTTCTACGGTCATTCTTTCCCCTCCGCTGATTCAAGAAGGGCATTTGTCAGTTTCTGGCGAAAAAAAATGTGCACAATACTGGTTAACCGCTTAGAGGACTAAGCTTGCCCAGTGAACGTGTGGTTAGGTAAACTGACCGCGCTCGACATGACCCCATTGGGTTGAATGGGCCGTAAAACCTCAACGCAAACAAACAAAACCTGTTCCCTTGTTCCCCTGAAAAAAATAATCGGCATTTTCCCTTGTTTCCTAAAATCAAAATTTTGATTTTTTATGTTCCTTGTTCCCCCCAATTGCCCTTATTGCCCTGTTCCTTTCAGTTTTAGACTTTTGTTATCTTGTTCCCCTGAAATAAATGTCCTTATTCCCCAGTTCCCACAAACCCCTGAGAGGGCCTCAGAATATTGCGCGTGCTAATTTTTTTAAAAGCTAGTACTTGTGTCACTTTCGATAGACATTGTCTAGATCTACTTACTGATTGCTGCATGAGCCAAATATGTAACAGAAAAAGACAACAAGTCCAATAAATGACTTGTATAGGAAAGAGAATGAACACATAAAATCTAAAATAACAATAATAATAAAATACGCAAATTCTGTATCCTTCGACTGCACAGATTTAGTGTGAATAGAATAGAATAAATTTTACAGGGCTATACATGTGTAGCCAGATACGTACTTTACAGGAAATGGGGTTACACAAAAAAGTTATTACACACACACACACACACACACACACACACACACACACACACACACACACACACACACACACACACACACACACACACACACACACACACACACACACACACACACACACACACACACACACTGATAAATATTATTGGTATTGTACTGCATGAATATATTTAGCAATTCAAATATTTTTAACTTGCTTAAGTCAAGCATCCAAAAGTGAAAAGTAAAATAATTACAAATCGATTAGGTAATGCATCGATTCATCCAAATTGTCCTTTTGAGTACACCGATAAAATTTATAGTGCATGAATATATTGAGAATTCAAATATTTTTTACCAGTGGACCGACAACTTGCTTAAGTCAAATATCCAAAAGTGAAAAGTAAAACAATTACAAATTGATTAGGCAATGCATCGATTAATCCAAATTGTCATTTTGAGTACACCGATAAAATTAATACTGTATGAATATGTTTAGCAATTTAAATATTTTTTACAGGTGGACCGACAACTTGCTTCAGTCAAATATCCAAAAGTGAAAAGTAAAATAATTACAAATAAATTGCATCGCATTAAATGATAACAAATTTGTCATTTTGAGTTGTCGAATCAATGAACCGGAAACATTTAAACTGCATGAATAAATTTTAGCAATGTTCCAATATTTTTATACTGGTGGACCGACACCTTGCTTAAGTGGAAATAGCCAAAAGTGAAGAGTAAAATAATTACAATAGATAAATCGATTCATTAAAATTGTCATTTTGAGTTATTGAATATATGAAAGCGATATAATTTATATATTGGATAACATTAATTTATACCGCATGGATAAATTTTAGCAATATTTTACAGATGGACCGACAACTTGCTTGTCGAAACTATAAAATAACAAATTACATATTGATTAATCTACGATTCAATCAATTAAAATCGTCATTTTGATTTACAAAATCAGTGTACTGATAAAATATATACTTTGGATTCAGTATTATTACTGGTGACAAGTCTATTAAATGATGAACATTTGCCAGGACTTTCAAATTATAATGTCCACCGACAGTTATTATACTGCACCAATACATCTTTATCAAAATACGAATGGTTTTGTCGGTGTAAGGAATTATTGATGCATTGGTATGTTACTGGTCTACTGCTATATGTATCGGTACATCATAAGCTGATAAAAATTATCAGTGCACACATCAGTTCACAGGTTTGTTGCTTTGCATTGTAACACTTACATCTGGTTTGGATCATCATCAGCTTTATTTTCACATGTACAGAACTACTGCTGCATCGATAAAATTGATCAGTCCATCAACAATATTTTGTCATTGATATTGATGTACTCATGATTTGTATTTTAGCACAGTAAGACCTGAATACTATTTACGAACAGAGAGGACAATTTTTTTTATTTATTTGATTTAGTTTTCACGGTGTAGAATTATGAATTTAAATAAATTCAATTTTATAACAGATATGCCGAAGACGAGGTCTGTATTTACTTTATTTATATGTTAGACTGTTGGGGTTAATAGAATTTTATTTTAGTAACACATTTTTTTCACTGGAAACGATTAACTTTTATCATTCTTTAATTTGTATACCTTGATATTTTAATATCGTAAGACGTTCTGACATTTCTCATGATCTGAAAGATCTCATACACGCAGCGTGAGTTTCGTCAGTACTTCCGGTTTCAGACTTCCGGTCTGAAAGATCTCATGGTCTGACGGATCTCACGCTACACCGTCATCCGTGAAAAACGCCGAGGTAAACTCTCTAAATGTGTTTTGCTGCAACAGGACAACGCGAGCGTCTACACTTGCAAAGTTGCAATGGATGCTGTAGAGCGAAACGGGTATGAATTAATACCACATCGTCTGACCTAGCTCCTAGCGACTTCTTCCTATTCCCAAACTTGAAAAAGGATATCCGTGGACTTCATTTCCGGTCTGATGAAGAAGTCGTGACGGCAGTTGTGGAGTGGGTCAATGGAAAGGACCCTGACTTTTTCAGTTCTGGGCTGATGGCACTTGAACACCGTTGGTCTAAGTGCATCACACTAGAGGGCAATTACATCGAAAAAGAAGAGGTGGATCTCAACCGGAAATTAATTAGGCTGGTTACTTATTGATTCACCTCGTATTTTTATAATAGGTATTTATTATCAGGCTTTGAATATATATTAGCAATAAAACTATCTCCGCCACGCAGACCTTTTTCTACCATAAGATACCAGTTATTAATACCAGTCATCATTAACAGTGCAAGCAAATCCAGGGCAACTAAAACAATGAACTGGATCTAAATTATAATATTCTTTGCATGTGTTTCGAAACGTTTATAAAACATCAGCAAGAATTAAAACATCAGTTTCAAATAAAGATCGTGGTAATCTCCCATTGTATTACAGTTGAAAGTTTTCCATACAGACTAGGCATGTGCATAATCAGAGTCACTAATATTTTTCAGTTTGACATTTTTATCAGTCAGTTTAGAATGAAATTCATATTTGGCGGTAACTCCTTCTCTTCGAAATTCACAAAACGATCCATGTAATCATAGGGATTATTAAGTCAAGGACATCAGAATTAAATTCATTCTTGGCATGATGGAAGCTTTCTTTTGATAAATTATCTGCAAGTTCAGACAAACTACAGCTCATGTATTGGAAGGAGTCTATGAAAACTAAATCACTGATCATGAATTTTTTTTTTCATATTATTTGAAATGACAATATTTTTATTGAATTTTCCTGTTTCTTGCAGGTGAGAATCATATCCTCTTAAAAATCTTGTGTGTTACTCTAAATGATCTGTTACATGCATTATGAGCAGATCCCATGTACTTTCCTGTCACATAGCAATGATGTCTAAAGAATGTTCCTCGCATAAATGACAAGAGATTTTTTAAAATCTTTTTCAGATATTGTCATTTTTTTTTTAAATTCTTTTTTCGTAATTTTATGGAGATCTTTTTCTTCTGCTAGTACATTTTCAATTAATTTATACACAACATCGGGCCCTCTATAATTTTTTGCCGGTTTACTATAATTATCATCATAATGGCAAACCACCTTGTACCCATATCCACAAGCTCTATGTTCTTGATATGCTTTGATATTATTTCCGTGTTTTACATTTGTTGGAACTGTGATACATTCAAAATCAACATAAATAACAAATGGAGCTTGTAACTGCTTATGAAAATTATTAAAAGATATAGGCTTATTGTTTTACGACAAACCTCTTTATGTTCACTCAATATCTCTTCTGATGAAAAATGCTGTAAACAATAATAACTAAAGAACTTTGTACCGTGATGCTTTGTATCTATTAAAATTTTTAATCCAAACATAATGGCTCTTATCATTTTCATCAATCAAGAGTAGATAACAAGTTTAATCACAAATCGTTTCAGAAATGTAGCGTGGGAAAATCATGTAGCGTGGCTTTTCTTCAGAAACAGAAAATACATTGAATTTCATATCATTCATTTTTTTTTTTTCAATCTTTGGTATGTCTTTTAATTTAACTTGGAATTGTATTCCATTGTAGTTTACTTTATCTATGTGTTCTTTATATTTTTGAAATTCGTTCTGCTTTTTTCTTAACAGGAAATAGATATGCCAAATAGATATGCCAAATGGCACCATCTAAAACATTCATTATCTTCATCATTTTTTACATTGATAATTGTTTTTTTTATTTGCAAGCCAGTTCGGAAGTGACAGGTATGAAGAACTCCTCAATGGTTGATATTTGATGACATTTAGATCATGCTTATCAACAGATTTAATAATCCGTCCACTGCCTTCACATATCCATTCGCTTATTCTATTGAGAAGTTAGTTATTGCTACGGCTTATAACATCTTCTGTATCAAGTTAATTGATTTTTTCTCTTGCCTTTATTTTGAAAAATACATTTTGCTCAACATATGGTTTCGTTTTGAAAAAAATGCACCTTGTTCATAATGATATTATTTCATAAAAGTTAGTTATAATGTAACACTGAGTTTTATTCCATGCATTTGCTTTAATGTATCAAAGAGAAAATTAGATATCGCTGATTCAATATTTTTCAATTTTAATTGAGGATCATATTCATCAAGCATCTCGACATCAAAGTTCAAGTAATAACTTTTCCTAAAATCTTCAATTTTTGTTATTTTTGGGACCTTTGGTATACCTGGGACCTTTTGTATGCTCGGGACCGCCGTTGGTATGCTTTCTAAAATATCCTTTAATTGTTTGTGTTGTTTTTTAAACTGTTTATTTGTTATCTTAGTGTTGCTTCTTTGTCCTCCTCCTTTTCTATAATTTTCGTCTTTTCAAACTGCTTAATTGTCTTTTCAATCTTTTTACTGCTGTTTCTTTGTCCGGAGATCTCCTTCTAATATTACTGGGATTTTTTTTCTTTTTTTTGTTCTTCTACTTTTAATTTTCTTTTCATTTCTTGTTCTTTTTTTCTTGTTCTTTAAATATTCTTTACTATTTTTTGTAACCCTATTATTTCTTATTCTTCTACTTTTAATTTCATTTGCTTTTCTTTTTCTTTTAAAGTATTCGTTACTTATTGTTGTAACCCTTTTATTTTTTGTTCTTCTACTTTTAATTTTCTTTGCTTTTCTTGTTCTTTTAATAAATTCGTTGCTAATTCTTGCAATCCCCTTATTTCTTGTTCTTCTATTCTTTTCCAGTTTTGTTGTTCTTTTCCTATGATAGAATTAAGTTTGGCGAATGTTTTTTCGCTGTGATTGAGAGATTTTATGTCGTCAAAAAATTTCCATATTATTATATATATTCTCGTTTTTAAGTGTTTTCATTTTTTCCATATTTTTTATAAACACTCGTGTCTTCAAGTGTTTCCATGTTTTTATACGCACTCATGTCTTAAAGTGTTTTCATATATTTATAAACACTCATGTCTTTAAGTGTTTCCATATTATAATAATATGCTCTCATGTCTTTAAGCGTTTTCATGTTTTTATTTATTTTCATTTTTCCCATATATATACCCATGTCTTTAAGTGTTTTCATGTTTCTTTTTTTTTTAATTATATTATATTTTTACATAAAATTTTAAATAAATCTATATATAAAAATTATTCATAAATAAACCATATTTCCTTCCATCACTTTTAGATAACCCACTTTTTACGTTAGTTTTTCCATCGCAACATTATTTTATTAACCCGGAATTAATATTAAGGGCTTTACTGGCCGCATACATACTTTTATATTCTTTTCTGTCGATTTCATTTTTGTAATTATGTATTTCGATTGCAATAATGGCTTTTCCCTTCATCTGTTATAATATATAGTTATGTCTTTATGTGCTTCTCACGAAGGGTAATTTATCTTCGTCGTTCGCCTGATAGTATCCATTGGGTTAGTGGGGTGGGTGGGGAATGGGGAGTTGTGGGATGGAGGTTCTTTCTCAATTTCTAATATTCTAGAGAATATTTTTTTGATTACAGCATCTTTTCCAGCACTCATAATACGGGCTTCCGTCAAGAGTTGTTTAAAATTTTTAAATTGTGCTTTGTAACTAGCTTTTTTTTCTTCGAGTTTTGCAAATTTTAAAATAACAGTAATTCCAGTAGGAATGGCACCAGCAATTCAAAACAGGAATAAGAGCTGCAACTGCCCCGCAATCAATTAGACCAGAAGCAATTTGAATTGAAAGGTGAACTCCTCCGCAAAGTCTATAACTCTTTCTATATGCCGCCACATATTTATTTAGATGAGCCAAAAGACATTTTGTACTTTCAACATTTTCCATTATATTATATATTAATATTTTTATGAATTAATAAGATCTCCAAAAGGAACCCAAGAATTATGTTCATCATAGCCTGACCATATACAAGAGCCCTCTCCTTTTTACGAGCCAATTTGTACTGGTAAAAAGCACCCAATATCTTTTCATTTTCAAAATCTTTGAAATAATATGTCACAGGAGTTGTCATGTTAACCTTATAACAAAGATTTCCTAAGTCAAGTTTGGAGTATAACCCTTTTCAAATTTTCTCTTATATTTGCTAATTCGAACTTGATCATTGGTTTAAACTTTGGAGCTTCTCTTGTCTTTTTATTTTTTAATGAATTGAAATAAACCTGCCCTGAGTTTGCTTCTTTTGGGGTTAATTTGATAGTTCTGTGAAATATATGGTTATATTTTTCTAGGATCGGAGGAAGAATATCTAGATATTTAATTGTATTGTTTGCGGTAAAATGCTTCGACACTACATTTTTCAATGTTGTATTAAACCGTTCTACAACAACAGCTTTACCCTCATTAAATGTAGTAAATACATTAAAATTCGATTTTTCTCCAGGAGCTTCTTAAACCAATATTGGAGAAATCTCTACCTTCATCAACCGAAAGCTTTTCTAGTTTTCTTTTACTGTTAATCATTACCTTTTCAAATGCTTTTGTGACAGAAGCCCCAGTTTTGTCTCTCACTGGGACTGCCCATGCATACTTACTGAAAATATCAATGATTGTTAAAACACATTTTATTCCTTTAATTAATTTAGCAAAATAAGTCATAACCAAATCATGTATCATCAATCCCAACAACAATGACAGGCCTTTTCTGAAACTTTCTTTTTGTTGGCATATGCAATTCATCGACTAAGGTGGTCATTTGTATTTGTTTTTCTTCCCCAAACCAAGTTTATATTTTGTTCCGATAATTGATTTTACAATTAAATTCTTTGCAACCTTTTCAGCGAATGTTTTACTCTTGCTTTTTTCTCAAATCTTATAACATTTCTTTATCACATTCACTTTTTGGTACGACATTTGAATAACAGTTATCACGTTTCATGCAAATTTCATCAAATTCATTGGTTGGTTTTCCTAAATCAAGGGGATTACCGGGCCCGCAATATTTATATCCAGAAAGAGTCAATCCCTTTTTAGGCACCAGTGGCAACATTGCCTTGTGAATATCAATAGCCTCACCTTCTATTTTGACGAATTTGGTCATCGGTATTCCGCATGATGCACATTTTGATTTTCTCATCATTCCCCCATTTTTATTAAGACATACGTAGGATTTACATCTCCAGTAATTCTCTTTTCTTTTATAAATTAACTGCTCATTATTAAATAAAATATTGATTATATAAAATTTCGTGTTCATCTTCATGGCCCCGAGTTTTAGCAACTCAATTATTATTGCCACCCCTAATTTTTCATATTATTGTTGTCGTTTCCTGCCTCAATTTATTCAATAATCAAATCAAGAAAATCGATGAGATCATTGGGGCAATTATAAAATGTTGGAATGCATCCCCATTTTATAATATTAAACTTTTCGCTTGTTGTAAACCAGAGAGATTGGTTAATTCCCATTCTTTTTGTCACTAAATCAATAAGATCAGAGTCAACATTTTTATCCATCATAATAGATTCCCCCTCTGTCACAACAAGTCTTTTATTTTCAACATGTTGAGGTACATCAATTTGTAAATTTCCATATTTTCCATCTTTTTCTACTTTATAGTGACTGGCCTGTACCTTTTTTAATCATGTATTGACCCTCAAATATTTTTAATACTATTCTGTAATTTTTAATATTTTTAATGTTGTGTTTAGTATGTAACTCGTCACTTACTATCTTGTTGCCTAACTCCCTTTGATGTTGTTCGAGGTTCTTATCATTTGCTATTTTTTCTAAGTTTCCTGGTTCTGCTAACAATGAAGAAGGCATTTTGAGTATGATTTTTCTACACTGTATACTGCGTTACCTCATCATCTCATAAAAGATAAACTTATTGATTTACTTAACCGAACGTTTATTCGGGAGAATGCCCAATATTTAGCCTGCAACGAAGAATGTGCTTTTTTCACTTCTGATGTATATAATAATCACAATTTATGGTCGTGTCAAAAAGTCTGTGATGCTCTTGTTTATCTTTGGGATAATATTTTTATTAGATTTGGAACTAAACTTTATAGGCAAACTATTGGTATTCCGATGGGAACTAATTGTGCTCCTCTTGTTGCAGATTTGTTTCTTTTTTGTTATGAGAGAGATTTTATGAAGTCTCTCTCACGTGAAAATCAGGCTGACATTATTGAGGCTTTCAATTCAACAAGATACCTTGATGATTTATTAAATATTGACAATATTTACTTAGACCAAATGGTGAACCGGATATACCCTACGGAACTCCAATTAAATAGAGCAAATTCTTCCGATACCGAGGCACATTTTTTGGGATTTGAATCTATGTGTTTCTAATGGTACGGTTTCCACCAAAATTTATGATAAACGAGACGATTTTGATTTTGATATAGTCAATTTCCCTTTTCTGGATGGCGATGTCCCCCGGCGTACCTCATATGGGGTATACATATCTCAACTTATTAGATTCGCCAGAGCTTCTTCAAATCTTAATAAAGCCCTTACTGCCAAACTTCTTAGGCAGGGCTATCGTTATTTTAAACTTCGTAAGGCGGTTTCGAAATTTTATCGCAGACACAGTGCCTTGTTAGAAAAATATAGTGTCAGTCTGAAAACACTTCTGTAACAAAGTATATCGGAAGCAGAATTTTACGGTGACTTAGTGTACAGATTTAGAAAAATTGTAGGTAAATCTCTTTTCGGAGCAATTCAGAAAACTTATTAACCGTTATAAAAGAATTGGCTATAGCCTGGATATTATGCGGCAGACTGCATGCCTAGTTGTCAACCCAATCATTGTTGATGGCTATGCTTCATTCTTTAATTGCACGACGGCGGTTCGGTCCTCAGACCAGTGGTAACCAGTGGGTTGGGGCTTGACGATATGTCTTGGCCCGCCGTGGTTCTACTATTGGTTTTCATTTACTCTGGTATACAGTAGAATTAGCCATGAGTACTCGTCTTTGTTTATTATAGTGATGAATTTGATTTTTGTGTTTTCGCTTTGATGCATTGACTGAGTTTGGAGCCTTTATGCGAACCGAAGTTTTATGTGTTTCTGTATTAAGAGTAGCATCGGGACCCAGGGTGAAGTTAGCTAGCTGTAAAAGTGCTTTAAACCCCCGGTGGTTTACTCTACTGACCGTTCTAAGGCGGTGGTCCCAGTCTTTGTTGCTTTGTGGTTTATTCTACGAGGCGATTTGTTGTAAGTCTTTCCATGTGTCATTGTGTTCTTGTGTTTTTTAGTCCTTTTAGTATTGCGATAACCTCGCTTGGGGAAGAGAGAGCTCATCTTAGTGCTTTTCGTACGTTTGTTCGATTTGTGCTTGTTTGGATTTGTCGGTTTCCTCTTCCTCTTGGGGTCTGGGAAGGGCTGCGGTTTGCGATTGTGGCACTCCCTGGACTTTTCTCTTACCTTTTTTTTTCAAAATCAAGGTTAAGGTCTTCATTAATACTAGCGATTGCATTTTTGTCTATACTAATGTCAATATCTATAACCACTTTCTCTTTTGGTCTTGCTGCTTCTTCTGGTATAGCATCGGTACTTTGGGTAGATCAGGCATCAACGCCAATTGCTTTTCTGTTTGTTCTGTTTGTTGTTAACATGAGGTTATTCAAAACAGTAACATTTTCGTCGACATAGCGAAAACCCCTTTGTTGATTTTTGTCATAAACTAAACCGAACTAAACCTCAAATAATAAGGATTGCGAGGCTAGGTTGAATGGCGGGTTTAAAATCTAGATTATTAAACATTTTCATGGTTTATATAATATGCTTTTATTATTCTTTCATTTATTTCTTGATTTAATGGGTGTAAAAGTTTATATAAAATATCATAAAATGAATTTCCCTCTTGACATTTCTGAATAAAAGCAGGCAGTAATAGCCACAAAGTACTGATTTAGGATCTTGATATTGCAGATTATCAAAACTTTAATAAAACTGAGATTTTCAGGCGGCGGTAATCCAAATGGATCAAAATACAAATCTAGTGAATACCATGCCCATGAGGGTCATCAAGATTTATTATTCCACAGTTTTTAATTTTTACATTGTTTTTACTAAAAATGCCATCAAAGTTTTTTTTATTCCTAATTCGGTAACCCAAAGATTTATATCAAAATTATTAATTGGTTCATTTTCAAATGAAATTATTATTTTTTTTATTCTTGGTATCCTTTGGTAAGGCCTTGGCCGACTATCTATTTGTAGGCCTCCTTTTCCCCTTAGGTGCCTATCAATTTGAAGCCCGCCTTTACCTGTTATAGCACCTATAACTGAAGGAATTAGTGAAGCACCAATTGCCCCCAAGTGGGAGAAAATCTTTTGATTTTTGGTGAGAGAAATTCCTTTTTCAATCTTATTTTTTTGTCCTTGTTAAATATGACCCAACACTTTTTATTACATTTGTTTTTCGTGAAACCGGTATGGTTATCATCCCTGATCTAAATAATTTCCCAATTCCTGTTGATGTCAAGCCTGAAAGAACCACAGTTGCTTTTGGGGCAATCCTGGCTGCAACGGGTATAAACCCACGGGCAAGACCAGCCAGTGCCCCTAAATATCCCCCATTTTTATTTTGTGCCGACATTTGTAATTTTGAAGTTTTTCTAAATCTGTTCCTCTTCCAGCCTCTAACGCCTTTTTAATTCTATTAGTTTTTGTTTGTTTTAAAAAAAGAGGAAAATCCCCTGTCAGCTGACTGTTCTTTGGTCTTAATGTTAACGAAGATCTATCTTTATGCGCATTTGCTAACGTCTTTTTTTTGTCCATCAGTTAAATTTATTGAATATGGTTTGTACGAAAAAAAAAAAAAAAAAAAAAACAAACGAAAAGGTAAGAGAAAGTCCAGGGAGTGCCACAATCACCAAGAGGAAGAGGAAACCGACAAATCCAAACAAGTCATCTATATTATATATGAATATTTTTTTTAGATTATTACTGTTTCATTTCCAACAATATCAACTTTGAGCGCTTCATCATAAAAATATTACGTAACTTTGTACCCATCAGCAGCAGCCTGGCTTAATCTATACCGTAATATGAGTTGTTTAGGATCTGAACTTTGGAGGGCATCATTGCTATATGTTGAATTAAAATGAATGAGACCAAATAATGATTGAAAGTTGTGTCTAGTCAAAAGAGATCCATGTCATTCTCTTTTCCGGTGTAGTTGATTACATCTCTATATATTCTCGTCATATCATATGAGTATTCTAGCTCTGAATATTATATGCCGTTTCCAACTCTCAGTCTCGCTGATTGTAAATAACAATTACCATCAGCTGCATTAATCTTGAATGTATTAAAAATATGAGGGTTTTGCTCTTAATTTGAGATTCTTATTTGCCTACAAACAAAGATGTGTTTGGGGTTTTTAATTCCGGCCGTAATAGTGAATGTTGATTCCTGCTGTCTAGACAATATTGATTCCAGCACCATTTCTCGGCGATATGTCCACATTGACTTTGTGTGATTTTCCATTGCATATGAAAGACCCTCTGAATTGAAAAACATTCTCGAAATCCACAACCCTCCCCGGATCAACACCATTTGCTCTAAATATTAAATTATTATTATTAAGGGTCAATCCAAATTCTAATATAAATTTGACTTGGTAGTAAAATATTTGTTCTCAACCCATGAAAAAACGTAAAACGAGTCTCCGATTTTCGTGGTTTTGAGTGTTTCCAAAGGCAATCCTTTTTGACTTTAATATTATTTTATAGGATTGTTGATTTTACTTCTGCTGTGCCAACAATAAGGTCATGACGTGCAAAAAAACAACAACAAAAAACAAAACAAACCCTCGTTGTGGCCCTCCAATGCGCAAGCGTATCAACTTCTATTGCCGTTATATCATCTATATCTAAATGAAAGTATTCACTCGTTCCTGTTGTTTTTGCATAATCATGTGACATTTCGAGAAGATTCCTGATATTTATCACTCGAAATAGATTAGTCCCATTGTAAACAACTTTACCATTTTGTTTTACGCGCATATCAGATATTAATGAGGCAGCGTCATTGACCATGGCAATAGCACCATCTGCTAATTTATGCCAATCAAAGAGAGATGATCTGTCATTTATTAAAAATGTATAGCAATCCTTCCTTTGATTCGCATTGCTTTCTGGTTCTGATACAGGTGTGCTAGGTTGAATATTCGAAACGATTGCAGTATTTTGTGCCTCTAAACATATTTTAACCAAATATCCTTGTTAATAAGTTTTTTAATTCGTTCATTTCCGCGCCTGAGCAATGTTCTTTTTAAATACGGATCTTTTATGGGTTATTGATTTTTTAAGGGTGTCTTCTTTCATTAACTCTTTAGTTATTATCTCCCCCATTGGTTTCTTTTTTGAAAAAAAAAAATTGTCTGATGCATATTCTCCGGCTTTTACTCCAATTTTTTTCATTTCCGACTCTAATGCTGCCTCTGCTGCTTTTGATGCTGCTTTTTTTGCACCCACTGAGCTAAGTGAGATCCCATATTTGAAAAAAATATAAAAAAAATTCCTGATGCTTCTGTCAGTGAAATATATTCAATACATGTTTCGGTCAAAGTATTATAATATTCATATTCACCTAATTTTAGTTATATCTCCTTTGTACTCTAATTATATTATCTATATATATTTTATTCTTCTTTAATGATACTTTTCTTGGCCCGCCGTGATTCAACTATTGTTTTTCATTTACTCTGGCATACAGGCCATGAGTACTCGTCTTTGTTTATCGTTGTGATTAATTTTAATTTTTATGTTTTCGCTTTGATGCATTGACTGAGTTGGGAGCCTTTATGCGAACCGAATTTTTATGTCTTTCTGTATTAAGAGTAGCATCGGGGCTAGTGCTTTAAACACCCCCGGTAGTTTATTCTACTGACCGTTCTAAGGCTGTGATCCTGGTATTGTTCTTACTCTTTGTACTGT
This sequence comes from Anodontia alba, assembly GCA_964016985.1. NCBI lineage: Eukaryota > Metazoa > Mollusca > Bivalvia > Lucinida > Lucinidae > Anodontia > Anodontia alba. The sequence continues at coordinate 97,752,873 of OZ024822.1, read as the reverse complement.
TTTTTTACCGTATGTATTGTGATGCTAGTATTGAAGTCATCGTCTTCAATAGCTGCACACTGCTTTCTGTTTTACTAGCTGTGTTGTGATGCTAGCATTTTGGTCACCTTCAACAGCTGCCCATTTTGCTTTCTGTTGTGATTAAAAGTGGCATTGGGACCCAGGGTGAGGTTGGCTAGCTGTAAAAGTGCTTTACCCCACAACCACCCCCCCCCGCCCCCCTATGGTTTATTCTACTGGCCGTTCTAACGCGGTGGTCCCGGTGTTAGTCTTACTCTTTGTTGCTTTGTGCTACGAGGCGATTTGTTACCTTGTGTTATTTTATTCTTGTGTTTTTCAGTCCTTTTAGCATTGCGATTTCCTTGCTTGGTGAAGAGAGAGCTAATCTTAGTGCTTTTCGTGCGTTTGTTCGATTTGCGCTTGTTTGGCTTTGTCTGTTTCTGTCTGTCTGAATAACACGGCTACCAGAAATATTCATGGCGGTTAAAATTCGATGTTTTCCGGCAACACGTTTGGAGGCATTTTCAACATCGATATCGTCGAACCGTCAATGAAAAAAAAATCACCTCCTCCAAAAAAAGCATTGGTGGATGACATCTCAGGCAGTCAATAAATGTGAAATTAAAATCCAAACTACAGTTAAAATGTTTTATAGTTTTGAAATCGCAGAACTTAAAATCTGTCATTTATTGCAGTGTGTCAACCACCGTATAAACGGTAGTGATCACGATCACTGACCTTTAAATATGACAGCTGACCGTGGGGGATTTCCCTACTGATTCTCAGTGACGTATTCTCGCTGAATGACATTATTCAATGGAATGTTTTGATTTGAATTGATTTATTCAAATGAAATATTTATTAGCTCAAATAAAAATCATCATTATTTCCTTCAGTTTAACGAAGTAATAAATGGCATATTTATCTCGTTTCTAGTTATACTATTGATTCCGCTTAGCTATGGAAAGCCGTTATCTTTAAAAATATATTTTGTGCATTTTTGTCATCGGAAGGGCCATGTGATAAACAGAATCTTACATTTGTGGTCATTTAAGATGAAATTTATGAAACTCGTTGGGTAATTTCAGTATTTTGCTCGCCAAGGCTCGCAAAATTACCGAACGAGTTTCATAACTTTCATATTAAATGACCACTCATGTTAGATCCTCTATTTATATGCCTCTACAATATTCCCGACAGGCTGCATATTTCAAATGGTATCAGTTAGTCCCTGAACTCTTGCCGCTACATAGAGTTTAATTACTGCGTCATCGTATTCAAGACCACTAATTCTGTGTTGGCTCATATCTAGTCTGCCTTTTAATGTGCTGGTACCTTCTATTTTCAAATATCTTTTATCTGTCTTTCCCCCGATAAATAGTAACAGGATCTGTCTAATTTTCTGTACTTTCTTCTGGGTGTCTTAGATGAGGCAAATTCAATATTCTTTTGTTTCCCATCTGATGCCATTGGCGTTTTCCCCTCAAGTATGTCTTCTATTTTCTTGATAGATCGATTTATTCTTCTTATTTTATATTCTATATCAGGTTTTATTCACTTCTTTATCAATTTCAGTCTTAAGAATTTCTAGTTTAGTTTCTAAACTTTTGATACCGTCTTCATTTGTTCACTTGCCACTCGTATAGATGTTTCTAACTTTTTTCTTTCTGAAAGTATTCGTTTTTGTATCATAGTCGATTTCTTCCATATCTGTTTATGTTTTTTCTATATTTTCCCCTGTTAATCTCATTTGTTCATTAATTCTCGTCAGTTCCTCCTCCACCCCATCTTTTATTCTTTTAATCATTCTTTCACTTCTTCCAATGTCTTCTTGAAACTTATTATTCAAACATCCTATTTCTATTGCAGTTTTCATTACTCAGTTGTTTATCCGCTATTTTCTCAAATGCTCCTCTCAATGTCTCAACCCTTTGATGAATGTTCCTCTAAGTTTTTTTTTTATAATTTCACTTTCGTTACTATCAATTTCAGTCTTTAGACTCTCACTTATCTTTTCTAATTCATTCCGTAACGAATTTAGGTCCACCTTAGTTTTTCCTGAATCGCTTTAACAGCAGATTTATTTTCTGATCCCATTGCTGAAAGCTCCACAAGTTTATAATCATCAACTTGCTTTTAAATAGCAATCTCTTCGGGATGACATCTTTTGGGCACGACGGATCTTTTAGATTCGTTTTATTATTATTCCCCATGTCTAGGCTGCTCCTAAGAATATTTGTTTGATTCTTCCCTTTGTAATTGGCCATTTGCTCTTATCTCACATACTCAGCAGCAAGAATACCAAAATTCATAATACCTGCGGAATCACCTTTCTCTTTTTCACCAATGTGATTAAATATTCTCAGCTATATAGTATATTGCCATAAAATTCTTTTTTAACTTCTTATTCATTTTGTCAAGATAAATAAAATTATAGTTTTTGCCAAATGCCGCTTTATATTTATCTAATGGTATACTTTGTTTTTTGCATATAGACAAAGCTTCTCTCTTTCTATGGGCTGCAAACATTATATAATGTGAACAATTTAATCTTATATCCTTTGAAGTTTTATTATATAATTGAGAAAGATAAATTATACAGCAATTCTTTTGCCTCTCTTGAATAAAATAATTGATAATGTCATTTTGATTCTTTTCGCAAACATAATCATAAAAAATTATGACTTTCTGATTAGAGTTGTCCATTTCGGCAACTGGAATTATCTCGTCATTAGAAGAAAATAGTATGCCTTCTAATGGGACCTCATGTTTGTCTGCAATTTTATTTAACCTTTCTGTCAATAGGCTGTATTTGTTATAAATATATTGTGTCATAATATATCAATGGTTCTAATAACATATGAATCAAGGTATTCGATTTTCCGGTTCCTGACGCGCCGCATATAAGCATGCGCATTGGCTGCGCATATAATCTTTTAACTGTTTGAATTTTTCTTTTGTATTCATTTTTTATTGTCATGATTTGGAATATTCATCTATATCAATATTCATCTACACAGAATAATGAAATTCCCATCCCAAATCTTTGCATGTTTTTTTCTCAAATATTATCATGCTCTCTCAAACTTTGTTTGCCTTTTGGAAGATTAAAATATTTAGCATAAACTTCCAGGTATAAAAGTTATATATTTGTTGTACATTGTTAAAATACGATGATAGCCTATGTTTTTTTTTTCAATATTGACTATAATTGTTATTGAACGATCTTCTCGTAAATCATTTTGACAATATTTAATATTTTGTCTGGCACATGAAGCCATTCTTTAGATTGTAAGCATTACATCATGTTTTTTTTTTAGTGTGATTTATTGATTTGTATTGCCCTCTATCATTTTTTTGTTTTATGTTCAATAATAACATCAAAATCCGTTTCGCCGCATTTTTTACAAACATAGCATCCTTCTGATTGGAATAACGTTTTTTTTTTTTCATTTCCACAAAAGCACCATATTATATTATTTTCATTACAAACACATCAATTTCCAATCAACATAAGATACTGATGTGTTAGTGTTTCTTTGTTTTGTCCGTTGGTATAATACTGAATTAAAATATCCTTGTCATATTCTAAAAGATTATCATTATCCCCCCGAATCTCTTTGAGATAATTTTGATGGAGCACATCAAGTGATTGGATTGTTTTTTTGTTTGACCATCCTAATATATTTTATCTTTAAATGTTACACTAAAATTACTCTCCTCAAATCCACTGTTACTACATCCAATAAATGAAGTAATGGCTAAAATCTTGCACTTGATTAGTGGAATTTCCTCCATTCTTTAAAAAATTTCGCCGTAGCTTGCCTTTTTATTGGTCCAAAGTAATCGGGATATTTCCCATCTCATTTTACTGAAAACTTTGTTAGAAATTACGTAAACTGTGGCTGACCTCTTAACCTTCTAAATATTTATGGTGCTTTACACGGTCGTTAGTCATGCTATTTTTTTTGGGCCGTTGGCGTATAACGCGCAAAAAAAGTTCCGGAATAATCATAAAAATTTTTGCCTGATTTTCCCTGGGGAAATATAATAAAAAATGCGGGGAATAATCGTAAAAATGTTTGCCTTATTTTTGCCGGATTTTACCTGGACTGTTCTGGAAATCCCTCGCCTTAAAAAAACTGTTGGCGTACATTAACGTGTAAAAATCATTTGGAAGAGGTTGCTCCGGAATTGATTAAATAACCCAGGTATTGGCTGAGTGGCTGGTAAGAATTTTGGGTTGATTTTTCAGGGTGGGCCAGAATGCCCAATATGTACACTACTGACATGCCAGAGAAATAAAAAAATAAAATAGTTCTGATTATTTATAATTATTTTTGCGCCAACACATGTGAAAAGGAACTTATGGCATGTGCGACCAGCGAAGATTTAGGGGCGCCTGCGCAACCAGTCAGTCGTGCCAGAGCCTTCGTTGTTCGCACACATATAGTGTGGAACTAGACAAACATTATTGCAAAAAATCAGACATATAGGTTCATTAGATGGCTGCGCTTGCACGTTTGAAAAATATTTTTATAGAAGGCGAAAAGTACCATTTCTCGTGTTACACGACTCAGTTGCCCTCATGATGTTAAAAAATCCATTCTGTTGAACACCACTTTAGACAGAAACAAGCGGCTCAATGAGCCTGTAGCGCATACCCGAGCAACTTAAATTTTAACAATTCACAGATTTGATTACTAAAAGTGCTAAAGGACAGATTAAAATATTAAAAGTGCTAAAGGAATCCTTTAATTGTGCTGACGAGCAAGGGACTCCAAATTCAGCTTACTTATATCGCCCGTTTTCAAACTTCACCTAAAAGTTTAGCTAGTTTTAATCATCTGTCAGTTTGAAGCTCATCTGGAAACTAGACATGTGTCAATATGACACAGATACCCAGGCCCAGGGGCCATCCTCACCCGCAGGCAGGCATTTTGCACCCCCCCCCCCAAAAAAAAAAACAAAAACAAAACAAAACAAAACAAAACAAAAAAAAAAAAAAAAAAAAAAAAAAAGAAAAAAAAAAAAAAGAAAAAAAAAAGAAAAAAGAAAAAACAAAAAACAAACAAACAAATAAACAAACAAACAAAAAACAATACACCAATCTTTTCAAAAAAATATCGAAAGGAAAACATTTTTCGAAGATGAAAAAGGGCCATAACTCCCACAATAATGGGCCAATTTACCCTAAATCGAACGACCTCTATTTTATGATTATATACCTGTGTATTAAATATGAATCCAATACACTAATCTTATCAAAAGATATCAAACTGAAACCATTTTTTTTTTCAAACGGAAACTAGTTTTCAACGTTGAGAAAGGTCGAACTTGACCTACATTTTATGATTTTATACCTGTTTATAAAATTTGAATCCAATACACTAATTTTTTCAAAACATATCGAACGGAAGCCATTTTTGTTACGTACGGACGGGACGGGACGGACGTACAGGACAGCGATGATACTATATACACCCCCAGCCCATTGAAAATGGCGGGGGCATATCGAAGTCACCTTGTGGGCAATGATCCCTCACTTAAGGCTCAAGATTGTTGACAATGTGTGTCTTGGATAGATGAACGCTGGATTAGTTGGGACTTTCACATCTAAGCCACCTCGCTTCAAAACAGACAGACAGTAAAACCTATCTTAAACAAGGTTTGAGTCGCGGATACAGTTAATTTCCGACTTCAAAGAAAGACTCAAAGGTGGGCTTGAAGGACATATAAAGAAAATAAACAGCGCATTGAAATGTTGTTGTTTGGCAGTGACCTCCCATGATCACGTAATGCCTGAAATATAGTGATTCGACCTATTTTTTTTTTTTTTTTGCAGTGCAGTCGATACGAAATTTGATAATAAAAATCAATAATGCAAGTTATTCAAAATAAATCGGCTGATGGATTCAGGCTTGTCTAATGTCGATAAAATCAAGATCAGCCTTTTTGACTTTTGTTTTACTCTACCGTAGCTAGTATTGTGCCGTGCGGCGGCCGTAAAAAGTCTCCCCGTACATCATCATAGTGCAGGTTATATTTTATTTCCTTTGGGATTATTGAGCCCATCCTGGTTATTTTGAAAATCGAATAACGCTTAAACCGTCGCTAGGGGCATATGCAGCCTCGCAAACTTGTGTGTTTCAAGATTCAATATCGGACAAATCTCTTCTGCAAAGAGGCCTATCGGAGCCTGAATTTTATGGTGACTTAGTATATAAATTCAGAAAAATATATGCTTGCAATGATTTTAGCTCTCAATTTCGTAAAATCGTTCTATATATACTGAAAGGAAAAAGAAACGCAGGGTATATTTTATTCCTAAAATTCATTCCAGTTTGAAAAAGTTTGTTAAATATTTTACTATGATTACAAAACGGTACATGTATGGAACAAAAGTTCCAAATTTCATTGGTTTGTGATCAACAAGTCTCGAGTTATTGAAGTTCATTGGTAGCTACCCCCGAAATCTTGAAATCAAAATCAAACTGAAAATCAATATCGGGTGTGCCCCCCTCTTGCTGCCGTTGCTGCCCTACTTCTCCTTTGGATAGAGTTAACCAAAGCATCGACAGTTCGCATCGGGATGTTATTCCATTCATCGATCAACGCATTCCTTAGTCTCATCCCTATACTATACTGCGGTCATATTGCCCAGGCTATTTCCGATGAGGCAGTGGAGACGAGTTCTTTTTACGGACGAGTCTAGGTTCACTCTCTATCGCGCAGATGGTCGACGTCGTGTGTACCGACGTCGCGGAGAACGCTTTGCCGACGCCTGTGTTGTCGAACGGGATCGGTTTGGGGGTGGCTCCGTTATGGTCTGGGGAGGCATTGCTCACGGGATAAAATCACAGTTGATTATTGTTGCGGGCAATATGACCGCAGTAAGGTATAGGGATGAGATCTTGCGTCCTGTTGCAGTCCCGCTTGTGCAACAACGTAATCTGATTCTGCAGCAGCACAATGCCCGACCACATGTTGCCCGAGTTTGTCAGGATTTCCTGGCAAACAATAACATCGCACCACTAGCATGGCCACCGTACAGTCCAGATTTGACCCCAATAGAGCACATGTGGGATGAGCTGGACAGAAGGGTTAGGAAGCGCCGAAATCCCCCCGCAACTCTCGCACAACTAAGGAATGCGTTGATCGATGAATGGAATAACATCCCGATGCGAACTGTCAATGCTTTGGTTAACTCTATCCAAAGGAGAATTAGGGCAGCAACGGCAGCAAGAGGGGGGCACACCCGATATTGATTTTCAGTTTGATTTTGATTTCAAGATTTGGGGGGTAGCTACCAATGAACTTCAATAACTCGAGACTTGTTGATCACAAACCAATGAAATTTGGAACTTTTGTTCCATACATGTACCGTTTTGTAATCATAGTAAAATATTTAACAAACTTTTTCAAACTTGAATGAAATTTAGGAATAAAATTTACCCTGCGTTTCTTTTTCCTTTCAGTATATAAACATCCTGAAGAAGCCGTGATGGCGAAACGTTGATGTTAATACATGATAAAGATTATTTCGTGTTGGTGTTGATTTACTGTACCAAATTATGTACAATATATATGTAATACGACAGACTGCAATCACAGTTAATAACTTTGCTTCGCTTTTTTGGAAAAAAGGGTCTCAGACTTTATGACGACTCGGGCCTGAACACTTTTAAGTAAGTCGGTTGGTTGATGCTCTAGCTCTGGTCGGGCCCACCGGAGTCCAACTATTAGTTTTCTTTTGCTTCAGCATTTCAGTTATTTCTTGCTGTCGAGTCCTCATCGTTGTCTCTGTATTCGTTTGATTTTTATGTTCTCGGAGATGTTGCACTGATGAGTTAGAAACCCTTCACGCGGACTGAACTAATGTTTTGTGTATATCACGGCAGAACTAAGGGCGAGGTGGCCACGTAAAATCGTTTAAGCCCCCCCCCCTCTACCCCCCAGTAAATCTTTTACTGACTGTTCCAAGGTGGTGCTTCTGTTTAGATTTACTATTTCTGTCATTTGTATGTATGTCCTGGTGAAATTTTTATTTTGCGTAGCCGTTTGGCCAATTTTGTGGAAAGAAACTGCCCTTTTGGCTTTCTGCTTGTAGTGTTTTGATTGTGGTGCTGTTATTTTAAATGTCTTGGACAGAAGGTGTTAGGTAGTGGTATCATTGCCTCCCTTTCTGTTTATGTAGGGGGCAGTAAACTACATGCTAAATATATAAGCTGTGGCCTCATGGTTTCAGAGAAGATTTTTAAAAAAGTTTTCCCATTGTAAGCTATACGTTGCCATGACAACCAACTTGAGCCTTAGGCTCAGGTAAGCTAAAAAGTGGGTTTAGACTGTTTGCCTAACCTCTGTCGCTAAACATAGACCGTGGGTACCCATCATCTATGTTTAAGGCAAACATAAGAGAAACGTACCATTTTTTTCATCCAAATATAATTATTTTCAACCATAAAATCATAAATGATGCTTGCAAGAACGTGGCTTAGTCCAATCCCCTCACACAAACTTCAAATGATTTATTATATTTGTTTGAAGGAATATTGATTTTATTTAAGAAATAGTTTTTCTCTACTGTGAATTATCGTCGAATAACGAATGGTGTTGGAGGGCAGATCGCGAAGTATTAGTTCACGACAGCGAAGCCAGAGTGAATTAATATTCGCATATTACGATTCTAACATGATACTCGACATCGTTGCAATATTTCTCAAAGAATTATTTTGCAGCGGACGTCGACAGAAGTAAATGTTTACATGCGACGTCATCAAACGCGCCCTTTTGCACGCACTACGTTGACGACGTGAATTATGGTAGTTTGATCACGGTAACATTTCCATAAGCCGCTATGGGAAATTCTAACTACCCTGCTCGTGTTTGTCTTTATACTTCAAGCCGTGCTTTACCTAAGCATATTTCGTCGCCCGCTGTAAACGGTAAACCAATCAGTTGAGAGACTTTCGCCACTGATAACTATGGACGCTAGTATGCTATTGGTCGAAATATTCATATACATAAAGATTTATATTAGTAAGACAGAAAATGATCTATGATCTATATCATTGCAGCTACCTGATGAGATACAGATTATACCATTTAAACACATTCGTTTTACTTCTTGTTTCCATCGTGTACATGTATTTGTTGACATGTTCGGAAACAAAAGTAAGTCGGTTAACAGATCTTATTTTGCTGTTTTATATCTGTCCTTCTTCGGTCCATCGCGGCACTCCAATGTCATACGTTTTGCAATTCTTTCAGGAACAGGATACAAGTTTTTATATTTTACATCGCTTTTTTATATTTTATATCGTCAGCTGATTCGCATGATATCCGCCATTTTGAATACTCGTCATCGATCCTTGTAACTACGTAACCGTGTGACGTAATGCTTAAGAGGTTTTGTCAAATACCAAAGGGGAAGTCAGGTAATAATAATAATAATAATAATCAATAAAAACTCTCATTTATGCAAAAAATTCGCTCAATGAGTGGTGTTAGAAAAGAAATAAATTATTCCGACCGTGCTCAAATGTCCCAGATAAAGCAGAGTTGAGTTTGGGTGCTCACTGCGCTCGCTCGTGCTTGAATGGGTTCAACCGAAACTCAACTGTGCTTTATCTTGGTCATTTGAGCACGGTTCGGTTTAATTTATTTCGTAAATAAACTATATAGAGGTATGCAAATTTAAAGTTTACCAGTATCTGGGCTAATTCAGCAGACAACAATGTTCACTTCCCACCTCTCCCAGAAACAGGCCCCGACACTCCACGCGACATTGTGCATGAAAAGCCAAAGCCCACCCTCCAGCAAAAATAATAAAAATACTTCAAAATGGTGTATGCTAATTTTTATCCCCAGCACTAAATGCTCAACAATCCGAGAATAATATCTCTTTTCTCATTCCTGTAAAACTGTTCATCTACTAGGTCTGTAATTAGAACTTGATGCTCTATCTTTGGTCGGGCCCACCGGAGTCTAACTGTTGGTTTTCTTTTGCTCCAGCATTTCAGTTGTTTCGTGCTGTCAAGTCGTTGTTTCATCTCTTCCTATTTAGTTGATTTTTTGTGTTCTCGGAGATGTAGCACTGATGAGTTAGGAAGCCTTCATTCGGACTGAACCAATTATGTGTCTAAACCGCGGCAGAAGTAAGGGCGAGGATTGTGGCCACGTAAAATCGATTTAAGCCTCCCCCCCCACCACCCCCAGTGAAATACTTTTCACTGACCATTCCAAGGCGGTCCTTCTGTCATGGTTTATTTTTGTTATAGTTCGTCTTTGAATGTGTGTGTCGCTTACTTTTTGTTTTGGATAGCTATTTGGCCACTTTGTGGGAAAGTAACTGTCCATTTGGCTTTCTGCTAGTGATTAGGGTCTAGTTATTTCGTGTTTGTGTGTCTTTCCCGATTCCTGATCATTGCCTTCCCTTCTGTTTATCATGGTATAAATTGTGACTTTGTTTGAATGGCTTTGAATGGTAATTAGAATAAGTGGAGTACAATGACTTTGGATTTTATATAACTTTCACAAGCACAATGTTTCCACTGTTTGACAGGTGTACTTTATATCTACAGAACAGTTCATGGTTGAACTGATTTAGCTCTTTATTTCTACAATGCAAACATGCTCAGATTTAAGCATTTTTGTATTAATGATAGAAAAAAAATGCTTCTATGTCTTCATTGTCCAAACTCGGTAGGACTGGCGTTATTCACACGATGGATTTTTTTATGTGAAACAGACACATAGGAACTCAGGCTTTTTAAATACATCACAGGCAGATTTTCCAACCATTATTAATTTCTGTCTCTCCACTGTATTCACAGACTCCAAATATTCCATTGCCCCAGTAAGATTCTTCCTCCCAGTTTTTGTTCGATACACTTGCTGGGTTTCAACAAACGACCATGGGAATCTGCAATGATTAGCAAATATACAGAAGATGTTGACTTATCTGTATCATCAACATGTATGACCTTATCTGCAGGTGAGTGTGACTGGAACTGGTTAGATACTGGTTAATTATAATTATACTGTCTTTCTCCTGTATTTGTTTTTTTTACTTGATATATATATATAAATTTTCTTCAAACTGCTTAATTTGGCTCACCTTTTCTTTCAGTTGTCTTTCCAATTCTGCCTAAGTTGATAACGTAGCCTTCTGCTGAGATTTAATTTCAATACTTTCCTCCTTTAGCAATTGTTCTTTTGAGTTAGAGTGGTTATTTCCTTGTCTTTGTCATTCAGTGTTGGTACTCTTGAAACATCATTTTTCTATAATTGTTAGTTTATGTTCATGCTGATAAGATTTGTCAGTATTCATTGATAGTAGTCATTCCAGACGTTGCAACATAGTTTAAAATTACAGTTTCTTTTTACTTTAATAAACATTTGCTCAATACCTGATATTATAAAATTTGCTCAATACCTGATGTCTGATATCGTCCTTTATTTCCAAGATTTCACAACAATTACCTTCTATTCTATTCAGGGCTGCAAGCATATTCTCTTGTTTTTGTATCCTGACCTTCCACTTTTTCTATCATTTTTCTGTGTTTTTCTCTTGAGTAGCATAAAACTTTAATATTATTTTAGTGAATTCACTTGTCTGTCTGTCTTTAACAGCTGATTTCTCTGATTCCACCGTGTTATAGTCACCCATTTGCATATGTGATACCTCAGGTGCACTACGAATATCACCAAGCATTTTAGGACAAGTTTCTTCTTCTTCTTCAGTTTCAATGTTCCAGTCTTGATTTAAGAGAAATGATTCTTCATTTGTGTGTTCAGTAATGAATATTAAGTAATTGTTTCAACACAGGGAAATGTTTATGTACAAATTTGTCAACCTGGTTTCCTTAAACCTGTAAAGTACCCGTGGTTATGAAATGTTTTAATTTGTACCGCAAGGTATTAACAGAAGAATCCTACATGTTAGAATGGACCTCTATTTCTATTGCATTAGATGAGCAATTTTTTATCTGACCACCTCTAAGGTAAATCTTCCCGTAATATCCACAGCTCATCAGAATGACTGAAATTATCAAGATATAAAATTTCTAACCTGTAGTATGAAAGGCTATCATTCGTGCTTCCGGGTCAAACAAGTCGGGTACAATTTCTTCAAAAAAGGTAAGAGAAAAGTCCAGGGAGTGCCACAATCACAAACCGCAGCCCTTCCCAGACCAAGTTGAACATGGTAAGGCAAAAATATGTGACTTTGGTCTGGGAAGGGCTTCCTTCTAAAATTTAAGAAGTGAATAAGTAAATTTTAGAAGGAAGACACTGAACTGGATATTTTGGTAGTTCTGTACATTGACATTTAAATTATCAACAAATTATGACATTATGTAAAGTTGGAAATCATGAAATATTCAGGATCTGTACAGCAATATACTGTTGTAAATAACATGCATAAATTATTTGTTGTATTGAATAAGTTATTTAATTGTACAGTTGTATGCGTCAAGCATTACTTCCGCGCTTGAATTAATTTAGTTGTAATTTAGATCTACCGTACTAACCATTTCATTTTTTTTTCTCACCATCGTATTATGAACATTTGATAGCTGAATTGATTGATATAGTTATAAGCGGCAAATAAGAAAGATCCTACCATATTTCTGTAAAAATAAAACACTCCTCAATCGTCAAATGATCACACTATTTATATTATGGTGAAGGTCGTTTATTTAGAACATACTTCCGTTATAATTTTAATACACGGCTTAAAGTCCGTTTCAAAAATAGACTTGATCGGAAAACATTTTCCTTTTTTTCGAATGAAACAAAACCGTGGTAATTTTCTCCGCACAGAAATGGAAAAAATAAAATCTTGTAGAAATGCTTTTTCTTGAAAATGATTATCCTTTTCTTCTTTTAATTAATTAATCTATTTTGTCTATTTGCTCCGCTCTTTGAAATGGTGTTGATTTACTCCGTGACGTCACCTAATCTTAATGAAAGTATTACAGGAAATGCTACATTTAGCTCATTTCCATCAACCACATATATTATATTACTTTTGAATCGGACGCACCTAGTGATCCGCCTAACACAGATATTTTTAAAATGCTATTTATTCGGAGTACAAGCGTTTAAGTTCCGTCGATTTCTTGCTCGTTTCTCTATTTCTTGATCTCCTTGCAAATCTCGGCTTTCTATCGCCTTTTTCCCCCTTCCTTTTTCTGATAAATATTCACTATTTAGAGAGTCCAATTTCGTCTGGTATTTCGTTTTTGTTCTTACACTTATTAAGATTACTGTTGCTTCGCTCTCTTCAGTTTCTTAATGGTGAAGATTAATAAAAATAAAAACACCAATCTTTACATTATATAATATTTTGATCCTCATAACGAATGCGTTTCATTACGCGCCAAGTTCAAAGAAGTTATCTTTAATCCGTTTGTGTGGCAAGGTTGTATAAAGTGTAGATAAAACCATATGTCGATAAGCTGGAACTAAAACATATTTAGATTTAATCTTATTCAGAACCTCTACAGAGATTTAATAGACCGAACATGTTGTACCTCATTTGCATTTTTCTCAATAACTCGTTACAATTATCAGGTTTTCAGAGGTGACTCCCTCCTATAAATGGACAAAAAAAAATAATTATATTACATTTTATATGATGAACAACATGTTGTGTTGTTTGTGATTAAAATACGCCAAGGGAACTTTTATCAGCTTCTATCTACAGCTACTTCATAAAAATATTCCTTCTTTCCTTCCATTTCTTTTGCTGCTGATTAGGCCAGGTTTTTCTGCTAGTTCATTGCCTTTAAAGTCCCTGTGAGCTAGAATCCAGTGAATTAACAAAATATATTCCTTATTCTCAAAAGATATAGTCATTTGTCGTATTACTGGAGGATGATGTCTACTTTTATAAGGAACCGCTGATGCAATCGCTGACTGGCAGTCAATAAAGAAATGAACATCCTTGTTTAGCTCATCTGAGAACTTTAATGCCCAACTGATTTTTTTTAGCCGAAAAGTAGTTGCATTATAATGATTTGAGAATCCCATATCCTCTGCCGAACATGTATTTTAATATGTGCATATTTTTCTTAACTTCATTTATGTTTCACATGGTCTACCATATCTATTTACTCTTGTCTTTTCTATTGGATTTTCAGGATTTATAAGAGACGAAGTGGGAAGTTATATGATAGTTTTACTTCTTACTGCAACAGCTCAGTTTTTAGGTGGAATCCTGTTACTTGTTGTTTTCCTTATTAAAAAGAACTAAAAAGAACAACGAAAACGAACAGGTATGTCAATTTAAAATGCAGCCAGGACTTACGGGTACAATGAAATTTACTAGTGGAAATTTAACTGATATGAAATGAAACGCTGGCAAGAAAAAACTGCAGTTGATCAAAACTGTCATAACGCAAAATCATTTGCAAACTATAACACACATTTATGTTTTGCTCTATGTCAAGTTTCTTTAGCCTTACATATGTACTTTCGACTTCAGCTTATTAGTTATTTCGTGCCTCCACAACTCGCCGAGCTGACACCCTACCAAAATTGGATACAAGCCTGAACATGATAAAGACTTTCATCGTTGGTCCATTTTTTCATATCTTCTAATACATGACAAATGGAAATTGAATATCTACACTGAAGTAGATCTTAAGCTGGGAAAGGATGGTTTTAAACGAGAAAAGAAATATTTGAATTAAGCAACCCAGAATTAAAAAAAAAATACATCGAGTATTAAGTCCAGAGATATAAAGAAATGAAGTTTTAAATATAATGGAACTTGGTAATAATTTGTAGTGAAGTCTAGAGGCTTCTAAACTATTTATTTTTTTTTGTTACTCACAATAAGATGGTATTCCGGTATTTAAAATGACTTATTTTGATTTGTCAAAACATTTTGCGTTTGACAAATGAAGGAGATATTAATTAGGTCAACGCTGCGTTGCTTAAGAACATATTAATTTGCGTAATTTTCTGATGTTTTTGACTGGTTTAAGTTTTATTATTTAACGGGACGATTCGCGTCCTTTAGGGAAGATAAGGTTTAATGGTCAATTCAACACTAACAAGATATGATTATAATCTACCGATTATAAAATCTCCCTAATACCCAAAATGAGCGCCCATGTGGTCTCCGTTTCCATTCTAATTCGTCATCAGAAGATAAAAGCATTCTCAAACCCTTTCTCCCAGGATATAGTTTAAGAAGTTTACATCTTAATCCGTATAATATACTAATGGGTACTTCTAGCTTACGAAGGTCCATTTTAAACTTTAGGGGTGTCTGGTATGTTTCAAATTTATATATTAAGATGTTTAATTAGTTTAATTATCATCATTTTCTTGTTTACTGCAAGTTTCTATAGAACTTTCTGAAAAACCATGTTTACAAAAACAAGTTGTTTATGTTCTTTTCAGAACTTTCCAGAAGGAATATTTTAGATTAAGCTATTTTGGTAAACCATATTCTTGACTAAAACTAGAAAATGAGTGATACCTCCAGCAAACTCTTTCCCTAGAATGGTTTTTCATAATATATAAGGGGACAATATTTTCATATGGGCATCTTTGTACACTTTAATCGGAAATTATTCTATACTGAATTACTTTAATTCATCCTGGAATTAAACTCTGAATTCAGTGACCTTGAATTGTGGGATCAGAAACTGTTATTCAAAGGATTTGTTTCAGAAATTCTTGTGGATTATTTCTGATGGACTTTGTAACAATTAAACTTATATTCTTTTTTGTTTTGAATCTTATGAATAAAATTGAATAAAATTTAAAGCTTGTTGTTATGAAAGAGCATTCTAGAGAAAGAATATGCTAGAGGCATCACTCGTTTTCCAGTTTTAATCAAGAATATTTTGAACGTGCTATGGCATGCCAAAAATAGCTTCATTTAGAGCATTCCTTCTGGAAAGTTCTAAAAAAACATAAACAACTTGTTATTGTAAGCATGATCTTCCAGAGAGTTCTATGCAGTAAACAAGAAAATGATGATATTTAAATTAATTAAACGTCTTATACATAACACTTCCTCTCTTCAAGGAAAAGAAAGATTTATGGAATAAAGCTTTCTTTACCATAAAATAATCTTAAAGCAAAATACTGATATAAGCAATTATCTTATTATACAGAAAGTTACAGGAAACCACAGACCAAGACAGATCAAGACATCATGCTCTCGACAAGGCATCAGGAATAATATCATCTTTTCCTCTGATATGCACGATTTTAATATTGTACTCCTGCAACAATATCTAAGTAATTTGTGATTGTTGTTTTTCATCTTATGGATTAAAGTGGATTGTGATCACTGAAAACAATAATAGGTGAGGAAGAAAAAGTTAGATAAACTTCAAAATGTTGCAGAGCAAGAATGAGACACAAGCATTCTGTCTCTACTATAGAATAATTCTTTTGATGTTTGTTAAACTTTTTGGAAATGCAACAAACTGGGTGATCCATATCATTGTTATCTCCTTGCAACAATACATCAGTTGCATCTACGGCTAGCTTAAATTCTTTATTAAAATTTGGTGCCAAGAAAAGTGGCTCACTCTTCAGTATGGCTTTCAATGGCATCCTGGCAGTCACTGGTCCACTTAAACCTCATTCTTTTGCCAAGTAAATTAGTCAGTGGCTCAGCAATGACAGAAAAATTATTACAGAATTTTCTGTAATAACCGGCCATACCAGGAAACCTCATCAGTTGTCTTTTGCAAGTGGGCAAGTTTCAATTTTAGCTTCTACAGGTTTAATCTGACTTAAATTTGCATGACAGAATTCACTTTTAGAAAGATTTATTGTCAGGTTTGCTTCACTCAGTCTATCAACGGTTGCTCTAATAGTCTCTAGATTGTGATTCCACTCATCGTTGTATATGATGGCATCATCGATGTAAGCCTCACAATGCTCCAATGTAGCTATTGTGGAGTTGATTAAGCGTTGAAATATTGATGGAGAATTTTTCATTCCAAATGGCATGATATAATCCACCAGTGCTGAAATATCGAATTTAGTTATATATTTGTATTTCTAATTATGTCAATATAGTCATTCATTCTAGGGATGGGAAAATAGTCTGTTTTACTCAAATTATTAACCTTTCTGTAATCGGTACACATCCGATATGATCCATCCGGTTTTCAAACAAGAATACAAGGAGAACTCCATTCACTTTGGTTTGGTTCAATGAAATCATTGTTCAGCAAATTGTAGGGTTCATTCTACATGGGTGTTGTTTTACAGGTTGTGAATCATCAACATCCGCATCGTGAGATATTGTCAGGCTTTGAAGGAATGTCTGGAAATAAGTGCTCATATTCATGAATTAACTGTTTCAGTTCATTTCTTTGGACCGGTGTGAAAGCGTCTGGTCGAGATCCTTTCGAATAAAAGCCTTTGGAAACAAATAACACACAAAATCACGAAAATAGGAGACTCGGTTTGATTGAATATGCAACACTGTAGTTTGCGAGGCTGCATACGCTCCCCCCCCCCCCCACACCCCCGCCACCCAGCGCCGGCTTTAGCGGTATTCCATTTTCAAAATAACCAGGCTGGGCTCAATATTCCCAAAGGAAATAAAATATAACCTGCACTATGATGATGTACGGGGAGACTTTTTACGGCCGCAACACGGCACAACACCAGCTACAGTAGAGTAACATAAAAGTAAAAAAAGGATTGCCTTTGGAAACAAGAACACACAAGAAATCACGAAAATCGGAGACTCGGTTTGATTGAGTCTCTTCATAATTTGCGAGGCAGCATACGCCGCCTAGCGCCAGCTTAAGCGGTAGTGTCAGAAGTCTGGAATTTTGATGAAGGCAGGATCAGGTTTGAATAAGTTCTTGTCTTTAGAGTTCATTTCACTTTGTTCCCGAGGGACTGAACTAATAACACTAATTAGTGCTATCCCTATCTATGTATTGTTTTAACATGGCAGAAGTGTTTTTGTTTGCGTCTCCCAGGAGTGTTAACAATGTAATTTACATCACTTAACTTTTAATCTACAGTGTAATATCTTGCTTTCCATAATATCTTGCTTTCCAGGAAGAGACAAAAGAGCAAGTACCCTGTCTCCAATTTCATTCTTTGGCATTTTCATCATGTAAAAGTTTATCTTTCTTTGTGCTGACTGGAGCAGCTTCGAAAGCTTTAGACAGTCGATCTTTAAAATCTGATACATACTGAAGTAAGTTCAAAGAACTGTCATCATTTGAGAGAATTTTTTCTTTCAAAAGTTTCAAAGGTTCACGCACAGTGTGGCCAAACACCAGCTCAAATAGGCTGAAACAAAGAGATTCCTGAACAGATTCTTTAACGGCAAACAGCAACAAATGAATGCCTTCATCCAAATCTTTTTCAGTCTGATCATATTTTTCAATGTTTGATGAAATCTTTCAAAGGTACCTTGACTTTCATGATTGTAAGGTGACGACATATTTTTAATGCCCAACTCATGCATGACCTGCTGAAAAATTCCAGACATGAAATTTTAGCCTTGATCCGACTGAACAGACTTTGGGAGGCCTATAATTGTGACAAATTTGAGCAGAGCCCTAACAATTGTTCTTAATTTTAATATTTCTAATTGGAATGGCTTCTTGGAAACGTGAAGAAGTACACATTATAGTGGGAAGATACTTGGTTTGGGGCAAGGGACCAACACAGTCTATAATTATTCTGCTAAAAGGTTCATCAAAAGCAGGTATTGGCTGTAAATGAGCTTTTGGTATTGTCTGGTTGGGCTTTCCTACCATCTGACAAGTATGGCAAGATTTACAAAACTGAGAAACGTCAGATTTTAACCCTGGCCAGTAAAAATGGTTAAAAAGTTTGTGATAGGTCTTGTTTACACCTAAATCTCACGTCAAATTTAAAATGAAGGGGCGATAAACGCTTGGAAGCACTGTTTGGTGGTTAACACTCCACTCGTCTTCTGCTGAGATATTTTTGACATAAAAAAAGACTGGAACTTTTCTTTCTCATCAAAAGCCCTTTCAAGCAAATGCAAACTTTCAGGATCATTATGCTGTTCCTTGTGAAGTTGTGACCTTGACACAAAGTCATGATCTTGACCTTGGTCACTTGATATTGAAGAGTAATGACTGAACTCTGACTTGTTGTTACTTAAGTCTGTCTGCTTGCCAGATAGGCTGGATAAAAGAGAATTTGTAATCTCATGTTTCAGACTGACCCAAGATTATCAGTTTAATCTATGTCCCCATCATTCTGTTCTGCTTTCTTTGCCATGGCCCTTATAACGGCACACGATGGGTAAAGATCAGGGATTTCCTGTTCAATGGGATTAGTTGGCTGATCAATTCAAGGTATATTAGTCAAAAGTGGGTTTACAACAACTCGCTCAGTCATTGCCTAACAGTAAGAGGGTAAAGAAGGTCGAATATCAACAGCCACTAAACCAGTAACCAAGTCTGAGGATAAATAAATGTTATGAACATTAACAAATCCACACTCTACAGTGATTCACTTTTAGTTGAGTAGTGAGTTTCGAGTAAGAAAAGTGAGTTTCGAGTCAGAAAAATAAGTTTCGAGTAAGAAAAATGAGTTTTGAGTCAGAAAAATGTTTCGAGTAAGAAAAATGAGTTTTGAGTAAGAAAAATGAGTTTCGAGTAAGAAAAGTGAGTTACAGAATAATCATTACAGAATAAATTCTGAACATGCATACGCATCAAACTGACGCCAGAGGTAACTAAAGCAAGATTCACTAAGCTCCCTTAATGCAATTTGCGTTCAAGTCACATTGTTTACACCCATAAGGGCATTAAGGGTTCCCAAATAAACTGGTATGCCCAAAACCAATTTTCAATAGGGATTTCGCATTGGCATTATAACGCTGTTTACTGCACACGGCGTATGCGATTCATATAAGCTTGTCAAAATAACACAATCGTAATTTTCATCTTGTATATAGTAATCCATTAATTAATTGGTTTTAATTTATTATGGCTGCAGAACTGTCTCTTTTACACCTGAATGGACATTGCACTCTCCTCCACATTCACATATGTCTGATCACTTCAAAATCAGTGTAAAGCTGCAGTCGATGTGAAATTTGCCAGGGTCTTCATGGCATGGGCTCGTTCACGTGGTGTAAAACATTTAAAATGATGATTTCAATCGGTGCATTAAAGTTTGATGTTAGCAGTATCCGAATTCCCGCGCCGTATTCTCCAAAATTGAACAATGGGAAGTTCATAAATTTAGACTGACTTGAACTTTCTAGATCGAATTATGAATTCCTGCACTTGACAGAACAGAGTTTCATTGTCTGTTATAGTTGCATTGGGTATGCCACAGAGGAGCTGGTTAGTATTAAGGTCTTTGAGATTGTTTGGAAGGTAGCTTGTTCTTATGGCTGCATAAATGGGAGATTGGAAAAAGAAGTGGTATACACTTTCGAAGCCGCCACAAGAACACGATGGACTTGGAACAAGAGAAGAACTGCTCTCCATTTGAAGCCTAGCATACATATTCTGACCAATAGTTGAAGTTGCAGTATTTGGGGGTTAAGTAGGTCCCTGTTTAGACGGTATTTGAAAGATGCAACAAATGGAGTGGTCTTGGTTTCTTCTGGAAAAAAAGGTAAGAGAAAAGTCCAGGGAGTGCCACAATCACAAACCGCAGCCCTTCCCAGACCCCAAGAGGAAACCGACAAATCCAAACAAGCACAAACCAAACAAACGTACGAAAAGCACTAAGATTAGCTCTCTCTTCCCCAAGCGAGGTAATCGCAATACTAAAAGGACTGAACAACACAAGAACAAAATGACACACGGAAAGACATACAACAAATCGCCTCGTAGAATAAACCACAAAGCAACAAAGAGTGCAGCTAACAGTCTGTTCCATGCTTTAATGGTTGAAGGAAGGAAAGAGTTGTAGATGTTCGTGCGGACCTGACTGTTACGGAGATCGCTGGAGTTTCTGATTATATGAGGTAGTGTTTTGAACCATTGATCAGGGATTGTATTCGGGTGTATGACCATTGATAATTTTGTAGAATGTGTTTGATACGCCTTGCTTGGAGAGATTCCCATCCGAGATCAGAAAGAAGATTGCTTGTGCTAAAAAAGGTTGCTTGTGCTTGTTGCTCCTGTTGATATTCCTCGCTGCCTCGTTATGAACAGCTTCTAACTGCTTTTTACTTTCAGTAGAGGCATTGTCCCAGACAACATCTTTTCGAGCGCTAGCCTGTTGACTTTAGTTTTAAGAGACCTTAATAAATTTAGTCTGGTCCTTGCTATTGTTGCTTATATGCTCAGTCCAGCTACAGGTGCTATTAAACGTTAAACCTAAATGCTTGTGCGATATTGTGTATGTAATAAGTGGATTTCGTTTCAAAGACAAGATAAAGTTTTAGCAGCGTTGAAATCAACCAGCCAATCAGCTCCCCATATGTCAGTGCGGTTCAAGCCGTTGAGAATGGTGCCTGCAGTGTTGGGGTTTTCAGCTATTATATATAATGTTGTATCATCCGCGAGCAGTCTGACAGATGCACGGAGCTCATGAACATGTCGTTGATGTAAATAAGAAACAGTAGAGGCCCCTGGGGTACACTGGCTTTACCTTAAGTCCACTCAGATGTCTGCCGGTTGAAAACCACTCGTTGCCTTAATAGGGCTTAAGAGCATCCGATGTCCCGTAGTTTGTGAATTAGACACCTGTGCCAAACTTTGTCGAACGCCTTGTTTATATCACAGAAGACTAACCTCTTTGCCACTGTCAACAGCCTCGCAAAACTTGTGGTAAGTATGTAGCAGCTGGAAGGTCGTGGAGTCTCCTGGTATAAAGCCAGACTGAAATGGTGCCAACAGGTTATGTTCGTTTATGTAGTTGTAAAAAGCTTTGTGTACACATCTTTCTATGCATTTGCCTGGCTGGCAGAGAAGAGTTATTGGTCTTTAATTTTTAGGTACTGATCGGTCATCTCTCTTATATATGACTACGTTTCCGTCTTTCCATGGAAAATGCCCGAGACGGAGAGAGGAGGTATATACGATGGAATAGGGCTCGGCAAGGTCGGAGAAGCCTTCTTTAAGAAACCGTGGACTCATAAGATCCGGGCCACAGGCTTTGTCTACATCAAGGCCGTCAAATACGTCTGACAGATCCAGGGGTTATTTCGAGAATTTCAAGGCGGTCGTGTAAACTTGTTATAGATGGTGGCAATGTTTTGTTGGCATCATCAACTACAGCTTGAGAGGAGAAGTAATCGTTCAACATGTTTGATTTTTGGAGTTCAGTTTCAGCATATTTATTATTGTGATATAGATTGTGATGATTTTTGCAACTTTTAAGAATTGTTTAGATGTTTTCCAGAATTGCTTAGAATTGAGGTGACCATTGGTCAAGCTTATCGAAGTAGTCTTGTTTTGATTTTCGTAGTAGATCAGTGGTTTTGTTTGCGCAGGATTTTGAATTGGTTCCAGAGCTGTTGGTCTTTTAAAATTTATTGTATAGCCGTCGGCGTCTACGCATTAATGTTTTATGTGACAGATAATCCAAGGATAGTCGTTTGGACGAATGGTTACAACTTTTCGGGATAGACTTTTCAGCGGTATCGAAAATCGCATCAGTAATGATTTGTACACTGGTGTCGATATCACTTTGCTGACCTGTGTAGATAAGTCGTATTCGCTGAGGAACTGTCGGCATTTCGCAAAATCGGCTCTTTCATAGCTCCATATTTTCCGTTTATATGTGAGCTTTGGGCGGGTGACTTTCAATAGGACATAGATAGGACAATGGTATCTCATGAGATTTAGGATGAATGGATCTGTTACACCGCTAGTTAAAATATTGTTAGTGTTTCGAACCATGATTAGGTCGATTAAAGAAGCAGAAGTTTCCGTGAAATGTGTCTCACTATCAATAAGCTGTGAAATTATACTGTTGCAAAATGTCCTTAATTTTGTTACTGTTGCCAGAAATTATATTATAATTAAAGTCACCTGTGATGATTATATCGTAAATTGTTTGTATTATGGGCACGGTCTATACTCTCCATGATTAAGTCAAAGTAGGCAGAGTTGCTGTTTGGGGGTCTGTAAATGCCACCAACAAGAATTTTCTTGGATTTTATTGTAACTTCCAGCCAAACGGCTTCTAGGCCGTTTATTTCAATATCTTTGCGTCTATTATCACGCGCATATATCCTCCTCCGGGTCGGTCTGGTCTATCTGTCCTAAACGGTGGCAAAAAATTAACCAATGATATTTCATCATCGGTGGTACTAGGCTTCAGCCAACTTTCAGAAAATATTGCTATGTCCGATTCTGCTCTGATCAGATCGATTTTTGATAGCAAACTTTGGATGTAATATGCTAAGATGGTTTGATAAAAGTTCACGAGACTCTAAGCTTGAAAAGCTTTCTTCAGTCTGAATGCTTCCAGATGCTGGTCCAGGGATGGATGTCCCACTAAGCAATATTAGGTTATAGAACCGTAACAGAGTAGAAAATAAATGTAACGCCTAGGTATGTGTTGGTAAATATAATGGTACAATTTAGTCGGTGTTTTGTTTAAGTATAATGTTGCGTTAGTTTAATGTGCTTGTATGTTTCGTCTCTGTATTGGACATAAAGGATTATACTGAGGCAGGAGCTGTTGTATACATCTAAGCTGCAAAATCATGTAAGAAATAAAAGTCAGGAAAAAGTAAAACTTTTTATATTTGAGTCGTTTCTTTGCACCATGACATTAATAACATCAAAGAAACCGCCAAGACCGTCTGAACTGACCCTGTTAGTCATCAGGTATCACAGGCAAGTGTTCAGCGAGGATCAGCAGAGAGGGTCCTGTCGGTCGCCATGGTGGTTTTGAAATGAATGCGTCTAGAAATCTGGATAAAGAGTAAACCGAAGTACTGGCTTCACTCCAAACAAACTGATGTTGGGAAGAGAAGTGAATACTCCAGCTCAGCTAATGTTTCCTAATGCTAGAGAGGACATAGAAGAATATGGAGAATATGTGTCCAAACTACTGTCAAATCTACAGAGAGCACACAATGTTGCGAGAAGTACGCTGAAAACCTCCTTAAAGCGTATGAAAAGAAATTATGATCTTAAAATGTTATTAAGACCATACTCTGAGGGTGATGTGGTTTATCTTCTAGATACTGCTGTCACCAAGGGAAAGTCTCGCAAGTTGTGTTCCCCATGGTCCTGCCATAATTGTGAAGAAGTTATCAGCATACAGGGATACAGGGTCAAGCTGAGGAAAGCCATCTTTGTGACAAATCATGACAGAATGATGCCTTGCAGAGATAGGAACCTACCAGCCTGGATCACTAAATTCAAGGAATCACCCAATCATACGGAAGATTTCCTACAAGCGGAGAACTCAGACGAGGAGGTCTACTGCACTTGTAGATCACCTTGGGGTGGGAGATTTATGATTCAGTGTAATTACTGCGATGAGTGGTTCATGTGTGAATGTTAGTGCGACTGATGCATTAAACATTGACAAATACAAGTGCAGGGCATGTAAGGACAACGCTCCTGCTCAGTAGAAGCGGAGCATGTAATAAAAATGCACTGTCTTTGTTTTATTTCAGGAAAGATGGCAGAAAAAGGACAAGCTGGTGAATTCAAGGAGGTTGTTGATAATTATTTGGAGTGTCAAGTGTACAAACCGGCGGAAAAATTCATTAGTGAATTGTGGTGGTGAAGAAACAAAAGCCCTACTCAAGGATGTGCTCAGAAGGGTCAACCTGGTCAAGGAGAAACTGGCTAGAGCAGCCAACAAAAAGGGATGGTCCATTTGCTGTTTATTGTGACCCACAGACCTACCCGTCTGGTAAGAGTCTTCTAGACCTACCAAAGGATATGTCTGTGGCTGTTGGAATTTATCTAAGGCACGCCCATGGAACATCACTTCATTGAGAAGTCTGTGAAGGACCTTTCAGAAATCCTGATGAATCCTCGTGTCAAGGCACTAGGAGATGTTGGCCTGGACCATACAGAACCAATGAAGCATTGGCATCTCCAAGTGGATCTCCTTCATAAAGTTCTACCACTACTACAGGACCATCATACATTAGTGATTCATTGTAGAGGGATGAGGAATGACTATGGAACAGAGGTGCTCTTGCTACATGTGTTAAAGAAATATGTTAGGCCTCAGCACCCCATTCATTTGCACTGCTTTGCAGGGAATCCATATGTACTACAGAGCGGTCCAGGGTCCAGGTTTACCTCTTTGGTTAGAGAAAAGGACTAATTTTCCATATCACAGGTCCTGGTGAATGAATGTCATAGACGTGTCACCAGTAAAAATTATGATTCTGAAGGTTTTTTTTTAACAACTTCCATTAAGAAAGCACATTCTCTCTCAATTTCAAATCTTTATGACACTCGTATTACAAATACTCGTTTCCTTATCAGACAAATGGTATTAACAAGAGTAAATAATTCATGATTTACTAGATCATGGAGGTTAAAACTTGGCGGATAGCATGTTAAAATAAATTAACTTCCATATCAGTCAGATTATATCAATCAAATTTTCGAATCACTCGAAGCGTTCTGTCTCGATGTTAGTTTGAAAGCAAATGCTGGATAGAAATACGCGACTTATGGGTACAGTTCTTTTTTGTCCAAACTCGACAAATGCGTACAGTGACGCCCCGATCACTGGGCCGATGCACGCGACATGTATTACTGTGCGTACACTATGAAAACTCGAATAACTTTCAAAATGTACTACCTGCAAGTTTCGAATTTTTGCACATTATAAGTAACGATTTTTCCAGTTTTTCTAAAGCAAAAATAAATTCCAGAACATTTCCATAAATGAACAAAACCTGCTTTTTACCCCCTTTTTCATAAAATACAAGCACATGCTTGCATAATTCGGGCGCTGCAACGGCTATCGCTTAACTCACATGTCTGTTGTTAGGCAAATTTGAGGCTGGATATATGTGACAATAATCAGCGAAGAATACAGTAAAATATTTGAGAGTACAAACATTTTTTTCATATCCCGGTAAACAAAAAGTCCAGTTTCTGCACTTGTCGACTGCAGCCAACCCGCGACTACTGCGAATCTCTAGCGTGAAAACTATCTTATAAGAATGGTTCATAAAGCTCCCTAACAGAATCAGTCTCAGAAGTTTTGGCCTGGGTAAGAATTTCCTCCTTAACATATGACGTCGGTTTTTGACTGTAAAGAGGTAAGACCTGTAGGTTTAAGCCCCTCTTGTTTTTCTTTCTTTCGTTTCAAATGTAAGCACTCAGAAATAATATGACCTGTTTTTTTTTTGCAATAATTGCAAGTTGGTTGAGATAAGGGATTTTGATTCTTGTTTTCACCAGAAGGTTTGGGTTTTGGAGAAAACGTTTGGCTATAACTGCCAGATGGATTACTAGGACTCGATTTTGACCCTGAATGCGGGAAAAATTGTCCTAGAAGGATTTGGCTTATGAAGACAGGAAATCTTATGTGTTAATGCATAATCGTCTGCCAGTCAAGCTGCAGCTTCCAGTTTCGTTTCTCATCTAAAAAGGACTTAATGTCTGAATTTATGCACCTTTAGAATTCTTCCACAAGCATGAGCTGCCCAAGATTTTCATGATCAGAGACAATTTTCGTCAAAGAGCACCACTTATCAAATAACTGTTCTTTAGTTCTAGAAAATTCTACATAAGTCTGTTCATTTTCTTTCTTACAATTCCTAAATTTTTGCCTGTAAGCCTCAGGGACCAACTCATAAGCTTTAAGAATAAATTCCTTTACAGTATCATAATTAGAACTCTGCTCGACAGTAAGCTGAATGTAAATTCCTCGATCCTTCCCAATTATAACACTTTGTAAAAGCAAGGTCAAATGCTCCTTTGGCCATTTTAAATTTTCTGCTACTTTTTCAAAATAAAGAAAATATTTGTCAGCTTCTTTCCTTGAAACTAATCTGATGTGTTTGGTAATATAAAAATGAACACTAAAGCCTAAACGTTGCGCTTTTACTGTCTTGTTTTGCATTTCTTATTCTTTCATTCTTAAATAAAATTGTCTCTCGCTTTCTTTTTCTTCTTTCTCTAATTTTTCTTTCTGAATTCTTTCTTCCATTTTTTCCATCTTTTCTTTCTGCATTTGTCTTTCTTGTTCAATTTTAAGTTTTTCTTGCTCTAATATTAATTTTTCAAACTCAGTTTGCTTCTGAATTTCAAGCTCTCGCATTTGCAAATCTGACTGTGTAATAAGAACAAGGAACAAAGCAGATGAATCAATGTTTTCCTCATCAACGAAGAATTGAATCAAAATATTTTTTATTTCATGTTTGAGCATGGACTGTTTGAAAATTCATAGTGAGCAGCAATGTCCAAAAAATCTGACTTTTTTGCCAAATTTAACAGCTCCTGCGAAGTCGCATCTATGAGAGCATGAAGGTCAAATGACATGATTGCTTTTTGCTGGTTCTTTTAAGTTCTTTTATCAAAGAAAGATTTTATTATTTTTTTTTATATTTATTGAAAGTAAATTTTATCAAATAAAGATTTTTATATCTACTGGAATTTTTTTTTTTTTTTTTTTTTTTTCTAGCAAACAAATATTTTTTTGTTTATTTATATTTTCTTAAAGTCAATAGTTTTTTTTAGTTAAAACGTTGAAGTACAAGAAAATGTTCTATTCCAGACGAGCCCCAAATTTCAGTTACGAGCCAAGCGTAACGAGAAAGAAATGAAAGTGAAACCAGCAACAAGCTTTAAATTATTAACCATTATTTGAAACTCTGAATTCAGGGACTTTAAATTGTGGGATCAGAAACTGTTATTCAAAGGATTTGTTTTAGAAATTCTTGTGGATTATTTCTGAGGGACTTTGTGGCAATTAAACTTGAAAGGTACTGTTTTTTTATTCTTTTTGTTTTTGATCTTATTTTAGAGAATAAATATCGTCAATAATTTAAAGCTTGTTGCACGTTTCACTTTCATTTCTAAAGAAACTCTCGTTACGCCTGGCTCGAAACACTAATTAATATCATTTTCTTCAAACATTACTCCTGATCAGATGGTACTATTATGCGGAATCTGATCTGGGACTATATTGCTTTTAGGGAATGTGTTGAGCATACACACATCCCCAGAAGACCAATAAAAAAATGTTTCTACGGAAAGTGTTAAACTGCATGTATGAGTGGGCCCCGGTTTTAAAACGGTCCTGGTGGTAAGGGTATGTTAAATGGAATGCCATAAACTGCTTTATGTTGTGCAAAGAAACACCATTGAAACACCCACGGTCGGTGTCAATAAATGTGTTTAATCATAAGGAACCGGTAAAATGGCTCAGTTGGTAAAGCGTTCGCTTTGTGACCGGAAGGTTGTGGGTTCGATCCACGGTCGTCATACCAAGCACTAGGAATCAGAACTGGTCAACTCAGTGTCAGTATTATGTGTCGGGTGTCTGGGTCCGAGATATAATTGTAACTGGAGGCGGTGGAGCATACCCCAAGGGATCCACGGTCGGTGTCACGGTCGGTAAGACGCATTCATATGGAATAATAATATATATAGAGTAGGGATCTGTATATAGGGTAGGGATCTGAACGGTTTCTGAGATAATAAGCCGAATGTGAACTGGAGGATATGGGGACCCACGGTCGATGTCATTGAATGCGTCTTATCAATATAGTGGAGGGGTTCTGAATGGTTTTTGAGATACGAGGGGCATTCATGTAATTGTATCACTAATGGCCCACCATAGCGCGCGGCTGTAAGAAGCATGTATTTTACGGGGGAGTTATTTTTTATAATAGGATGAAATTTCGGTCTAATCCGTTCAGTCTTTCAAAAGTTACTGAAAGTTCAGTCATATACACTCAATGAATAACGTAGCCCTGCTGGTTTAAGAGGTCTGTGTCTTATCGATGACAACGTACCTGCTCACAAGTGTATTCTTGTCCAAGACGTCTTGAAAGGGGAAAAGGTAGTTCAGCTCTCTCATCCACCTTATTCGCCAGACCTTAGTCTCTGCGACGTTTTCCTGTTTCCTTTCCGGTCGTCGCACTTGGTAGTGCAATTTACCAGTGTCTTCAGGGTATACCTAAAAAGGCCTACTTCTTTGCCTTTACAGAATGGATTTCGAAACTTGAAAAGTTTGTTTCCGTCAAGTGAACTTCGAAGGGTTGAAGTAAACGAAATGTGAATGGGATTAATAACGCGCCCTGTAGAACCCCAATGGCAACATTAAATGAACGCCCCTCGTATTAAGCATTATATGAACTGGAACTAAAATTTCATGTACTGATATTTCAGTTTATAAAACATGCCACTGGCGGCGAATCACGCTGCCTATTTTTTATATACTGAGAGGCAAAAATAAGTATACAGGTAACTACTTTTTTTTTACTTGTCACCGGTTTTACATATGTACATTAATCGTTGATATCATACTAATTAAGAACAATCATTTACGCATAATTTGCAACAATTTTCAAGAAATTCTATCAAAGAGCAAGGAAATGACATTTACGGAAACGAACAAGGGCTCTAAATCAACATTTGCTTATGTGTAGCTTCCCTTTAATAGTGCATTTTGGACAAAGAAATTTACATTTATGCATTTGTATTGCATTCAGTCGATAGAGGGATAAAAATGCTGTAAGGACATATTTCAACTTCAAATGCATAACAGAGTACACTGTATAATTTCTATACCAAGGACATGACGTTTTTGACATTTTCGTTCCTCTTCTGACGGAATGCACTAAATTTCTATGGGATATTAATTGACATTGTTCTGTTAAATAAGCGGTTTTAGGAGATTTCATCTGTATGTGGTACAATGAGGCTAAGCCAAGCAACTCTTTTTCGAAAAAATTTAAGTGAAAACGACCAACGCAACTTTAGATATACACTCCTTAAATTCCCTATATTTTTCACGCAAAGGAAGATAATTTGAAGATATTCAAATTCAGCTTGACGTCATTTG
This sequence comes from Anodontia alba, assembly GCA_964016985.1. Lineage (NCBI taxonomy): Eukaryota > Metazoa > Mollusca > Bivalvia > Lucinida > Lucinidae > Anodontia > Anodontia alba. The sequence continues at coordinate 97,722,912 of OZ024822.1, read as the reverse complement.
ATGGGAATTTGGAATTAAGGTGGAAGACAACAAAACTCAATATTTGGGTTAGAGACAACTGTACATTAGTGAAAAATTCAATCTTTCTAAAGAACGTTTCTGCTTTCAGTTTGTGCTGCATAATAAATCCTTCGTTTTCATAGCGTCATGAAATCGACATGGTTTTCGCGTTTTTGACGTCATTATTTATCTGCATAAAAGTACATATTTTTTGCAATAACTTTACAAGGAACTGACATTTAAAGCAAAATAGCGAGAAGTTTAGCTCGAACAAAATATTATATTTTTTTAATTATTTCCAAGCAAAGTCAATTCGGAAGAGATTTATAAATAAAAACTACTAGGTCACCGAACTAATTTTTCAGGAAAATAGATTTTATAACCCTACCCCCAGACGCGCTAACGTCCGCTTTACATCGGCTTTACATGTGACGTTAACGTAATATATGGTAGCTCTCATTATTGCGTTAATTATACGCTACGTACGACAGGACGTTGTACATCTTGGGGTACAATTGCAATATTACCAGTTCTGAAAAAACGTAGGCCGGTAGCTTATATCTTTTTTACAAACCTGTTTTGAATTGAAAATAATTTGAGATAATATGACTAGATTTCGAGCGATCTTGCCTTAAAGACAAAAATGTACAAATTCGAAAATTTTCTGATTCACATTTTCTAGCGATCAAACATTGAGTGAGCATATTTCAGAAATCATTTCGTGCGGCTAATCAATCCAAACCATACACTTTTCATGACGTAGCAAAAATGACGGATTTATTTTGACACACACTGAAAGCAGAAACGTTATATGGAAGGATAAAAAATCTGTAAAGACATGTTCTATATCTTAAAGTATCACATAGTAAAAAGTCAATTTTCTATACCAAAGAAACAATGATTTTATTACATTCGCCTTCTGATAGAATACATTGAGTTTCTATGGACCGTTTATTGACAATTTTCTTTTCAACGAACAGATTAAGGAGTTTTATCTAAATTTATCACAAAGACGCTAATGCAAGCAGCAAGTTCTGAAAAATTCCAAGTCTGACACCTATTGAGATAGAGACCCTACAATTTCCATTCAGAGGGAGATAATTTGGGACAGGTAGACATTCAAATTAGGTTTGAAGCCGTATGATGGAGATTTCGAAGAAAATAATGATGTGGTTTTACTCATTGACATTTGTGTAAGACATCTACAGAATGTGAAATGCCGTTTTCACATAATGAAACTTTGTGTTTGGATGGTGCCATTGTCGATTGACCATATATGAAAAGGCATAAACGTGTCTTTATTTACCAGGCTTTATTTTACCAGACCCAATATTTCAATAGTGCAGTTCTAAAAAGGTTTTATACAAGAAATATTTCTCATTAACCGACGTTTGTCAGAATTCACCATTTCATTTGGTCAAGGGAACGGTGTCGCGTAAGATGTTTAAGACCATGAGATGTTTCAGAACGCATGCGCAACGGAAGCGGATATCAGGTGGGTGGAAAAGGCGTGAGATTTGTCAGAATTTATCTGCCCCAATTGACTTCCTATTTTGCTGTTGTCTATATAAAGTATTTTTTTTTTCTTTTCTCCGTGCTGCGTTTGAATTTAGAATACCCAGATAAATTATGGAGGTATTTGTCTTGCTTCGACACCTGTATTATCTTTAATATCTGTTGACATACGGCGTGAAGAACGAAAACGTGCATTCATATTCGCCGTGTGCGACTGTTTACGTACCAGCTTACGGTTTGATACCTACAGAAATATAGTTATGTTTTTCTTATGTACTTTATGATCAGACAGCTGCATAAAAATGAACAGAATTTGGAAAATCGTGGAACTGGCTGCGTCACCAGCGATGTTCGTACAGTATTAGGATTCGTACACGTGACTTGAATGACTATATTTACTGAACGCACAACTGTGGGGTTCGACGCGGTATAACTTGTACATGCAGAAATGTTAAGCATGATGGATGAAACATCGTTGGAAGTAACACTTGTGATTTTGACAGCAGAAGGTAAGCTATTGTATGATTGCCAAAACTGTAGGTCAGCCTGGTACATCAGACAGTTGGTAGAGCACCTGACTTACAAGCAGGGGATTGCAATTTAAATTCTGCATTAGGCATACCTTTCCCCCTCCTTAAGTTGCTTCAATGGCAATGAGGTACTTGTGAGTGTGGAGAAAAGCTAGGCACTGTTAGTGTGTTCAGTTGATGTCTGGCACATGTAAGTTACCGTAAACACTGTTAAAGGGAGAGGAGTGTAGTAATTGGTGAGACTGCAGGCCCGTATGCAAGAGTGTTCGAGGGGTACAAACGCACCCTCTTTTCTGGAGAATTACTTCAAAATCATGCAGTTTTCAAACCTAAATTCACTATATAGCCCTAATTTTGGCCCCAAATTGGCATTTTCAAGAAGCATTTGCATCCCTGTTTTCAGAATACCTAAAATTCCACCCCCTCCCCATTTCAAAAGTCTCCGTATGGACCTGGACTGTCAGCCTGATTAGCTCAGTTGGTAGAGCACCTGATTTGCAGCCATGGGGTCGCGGATTTGAGTTCTCCTCCTAAGTTTATTTTAATATTGATTATTGAACATGTTAAAGGGTCTACATGGAAAACAAAATTGAAAATTCCAGCTAAAAACAGTACAGGTCTACAGATAAAAAATTGCAAGTGAATTGCAATATTCTTATAATAAAGTAAAAATGAAAGGAAGACTGCTTGCCTAAGGCGGGACTTGAACCCATGATCCCCATTTCACTAGACAGTAGTGTTGGGAATCAGCCAGAATTTCATTGTTGATCATCGGTTTTGTAAAACCGACTGATCATTGAGTAATAATTGACTTGTAGAAAATATATTCACTCTTAATTCAGCCATCTTCCAGGTACCTAGTCATTGCTCCAGATCAATAAGAGGGGTATCCAGGTAATATTTTTCTTATTTCGCCATGAAAACATACAATGTTGTTGGTACTCATTAGAAGTGCCTCTGCAAGGTGCTTCAAATGAGTACCTACAACATTAGTTCTTTTGGGTTAACTTTTTTTAAGGCTCTTTTATCAAATCTTTTCACTTTTATTGACCATAAATCTAGAATGACCCTAACAGACAGCTCTGAACTTCATTTATTGATGACTTGCCTATGAAAAAAAAAGTGAGAAAAATATATTTGTTTCAAAAAAAAAAAAAAAAAAAAAAAATCCGATTAGCTGACTATAAAAGATCTTTCCGATCTTCAGTCACAAGAGGCAAAAGTGATTGCTGAATAATTATAATTGATCATCATTGGCAAGACTACTAGACAGGTGCTGAACCTACTGAGGTACAAGGGTGGTCCTCCTCTGTCCATGGACTCAAGCCACTACACTCCTCATAACATTTAGGATTCAGGTACCAGCCTGATGTCCTGAAGGTATCTGGTCTGCAATCCCCTATTGCTTGCATTTGCTACACACCTGTTTACTAAATCTGATATCAGTAATGTGAACAAGAGAGGAAACAATGAATACCGGAGCTGAGACTCGCCAACAAGTTGGCAACAACCCCGTAACACTAGTCAGGTGCTCTTCCTACTGAACCAAACAGGCAGTCTTGTTCAGTCCATGCACTCCAGCCACTACATTAAATTCACAATATAAGAATGTACATTGAATAAAAACAGTTTTCTACAGTATCCATTTTTTAGCTGTAAGATGGGGTCTGATCTGGATCTACACTGTTAGCTCAGGACTGTCCTGAGTATACAGTATTCTACAGTATCTATTTATTAGGTGTACATACATGCCATATCTCACACTGTGAGATAAAATCTCACAGAATTTGGCCCATCTGGAAGGCAATTCCCATAAAAAAATTCTAATCTCACAGAATTTTCAGACCATTTTACAACAGATTTTATGAAGAAATAAACATAAATCACACACTGTTGTGGTTTTCAGAAGTTTCTCACATGAAAAAAGAAGATTTAAGACTATATTGTGGGAACACCAAAGTGATGTTTAAAAAAATCTCACAGAATTTTGTCAAATCTCCCTTAGTATTTTGCCTTATCTCACAGATTTTAATCCACAGCTTATGGCATGAATGGGTGTCATGTGACATCTGATCTGGATCTACACTGTTAAACTGAGGACTGTCTGTCCAAAACTTAGAGTATAAATGGTATTCTACAGGATCTAGTTATTAGATGAAGGTGGTGTCTGATCTGGGTCTACATTAGTAGCTCGGGACGGTCTGGTGTATGCAGTATTCTACAGTATCCATTTATTAAGAGTAAGGTGACAGCTGATCTGGGTACTGTTAGCTTAGGACTGTCTGTCTAAAACTTAGAGTATAAACGGTATTCTGCAGTACCCATTTATTAAATGTAAGGTGACATCTGATCTAGGTCTACTCTGTTAGCTCAGGACTGTCTGTCCAGTGCTCCTAGTAAAAACGGTATTCTGTACATTAACCATTTATCTATGTAAGATGTTGTTTGATCTGGATCTACATTCATACATGGTATGCTCAGGTATTTGTCTGGCCAATACTTTGAGTATAAAGACTATTGTTCAGTGTCCATTTATTAGATGTAAGGTGGCATCTGATCTGGGTCTACACTGTTAGCTCAGGACTGTCCAATACATTTGTGTTAAACAGTATTCTACACTATCCATTTATTAGCTGTAAGGTGGTGTCTGATCTACGTCTGTATTGTTAGCTCAGGACTGTCTGTCCAATACTTAGAGCACATATGGTATTCAACATATCCATTTATTAGATGTAAGGTGGCACAAAGCCCTGAACAGACTGCGTGATATTGGGCAACATGTAGGACAGCTGAAGATTACATCCTGTACTTTTAAATATGTGCAGTAAAACTTACATGGTTCTTTTCCTATTTTGTATATGTTAATTGTTGAAGTCCAAATGATAATAATAACTCTTTCATTATAAAATATCTTAAAAATCCCCCATAAGAAAATTCTATTAAATTACATGTACTTTATAGAATTTAGTATCTTTTTTTCCCTGTGATAACTTATGACCAGTACAGTTATTTCTTCCATTTACTAACAATGTGATTAAAATATGTCTGCTGCCATGAGTCAATGCTTGCTGTAATGGATGATGGATACCTTTTCTTTGCGATTTATCACAGCAACAGATAGAGCGCTTTTTCTTCCGAAAAATGCTGATATCTTTCTTATTTCTCCACGAAAACATATGTTGTGGGTACTCATTAGAAGTGCCTCAATGAGGGGCTTCTAATGAGTATCCACAACATATGTTTTTGTGGAGAAATAAGAAAAAATATTATGTGGATACCCCTCTTATCTGTAGCTATGGATTTATGAAAAAATATATATCAAAGAAAACTTACCTTAAAAGAAAAAAACAGCCATTTAAAAAAAAAAAGAAATCTTTCATTTTATCCTTTCAACGTCATTTTCAGCTAAGACTCTCAGACTGACACAAAATCATTTTTTACCAATAAAACAGGATTAAATGAATGAAAAATATTATAAGACAATTTACAGCCCATGGGTTGGGGGTGGGTTCCTATATATGGCATAGTACGGATATGCATGCCAAATTGCCCCCTTTTTCAGCGCTGCCAGGTATATGATTAGCCCCTTTTTTTCAACAAAAAGTATATGACTGATCTGATTTTTTATGATTTGTATGTGAAAGGCTCCACTTTTCTGACATTCCGGTAAATGCATATATTTTTTTCGCTCAGAGATTTGTCAAGGCCGCTATTTCTCTTGGTATTCAATGAATTGACTGCTATATTTGTCTAACTACCAAAAATAAATGGGTATAAAAATCAAAGGGCAGTATATGAATAGGTCAGCATTTCAGATGATCAAGTATATGAAGGGGGCAGTTTTTTCAAAGGGCAGGTACAGGGGTGCAGAATTCCACTCGCCCGCTCACAGTTGCAAATAAATTTTAAGGCAGGGCGAATGAGATTTTCAGAACTTTCTTCACTTTTCCTTCATTTTTAGCATCTAAATGAAAAAGTAAGACCATAAGGGCAAGTAAGTTTTGAGGGAATTTTACACCTCTGAGGTACATGAATGGGGTAGGTTTCGAAATACTGGCTCGCACACCCGTACCACATTTATCCCCAAGTTGCACCACCATCCCCCCACCCCCTCCCCCCAACCCGAGAAATTTATAGATCACTTATAAAACATTTAAGGACAGTTAATGAAAAATATTTTCGGGTGGGTAATTGTCCGCATTTAGGTTAAGAGGGGCGGTTAAATGTCTGGGTGGATCATTGTCCAGTGGGTAATTGTCCGGGTGGGTAATTGTTTTACACGCCACATCCTATGGCCAAGATACAGCCAAGAACCCTTATGATTTCTTGCACATATTGTTTTGCCCTATTCACTGGTTCACTTATTCTACAACAAAACTGTTATGGGAATAAAAGCAAAAGTAGTTTGCATAATATATCTGGATTTATTCGTCCAGCTGATCCAGCCCCATTCCCTTGTAGATTATAGCTGTCCATTGATATATTCCATACACGGGCATACAGTATTCAGTGATTTATGAGTCACCAGTACAGATCCTGATCAGTCTACACAGTTACACTCAAAGATATATTTTTTGTGATGAACATGTACAGGCTGTCTGCATGTATATAACTTAAATTATAATATAGGCTTCTTTTGTAATTTTCAGGCTGTGCAGGATGATCAAAGGGTATGCTAAATTTAAATATATGAGTGAAAGAAAAGGGTTACCAGTAAACTGTTAGCATCCAGTAATCTGCAGAGAAAGCAAAGCAGTAGGTGAGTTATTGTATAAATCACATCCATATGTTGTTCTGATTAACTTCAGTTCTACTTCTTGTGCAGACTGATATGTTACACATTGTGGGAGAAGGCCGGTCCCTGAATATACCAGACAGCAAAGACCCAGTCACAGATACTGCAGAAGATATTGACAAAGAATATGTTGATAAGACTCCATATAGTTTGTGTTTCGCAAGCTTTCTTCATAAAAAAACAAAAGCACAAAATGGGTCTGCTTTCTAAAACGAATTCCTAACTTTCATTTCACATCTATAATTTTTCTGTTTTCAAGTGTTTATTCTAGTAAGTCTACTAAATTCTGACAAATACTTTGGCATCTGGCAGATTACAGTCCCACCCCCACCTGTCACCCCATTTGTCAACTATTTGCTACAAAAAAAAAAACAAAAAAAAAAACTGTTCTCTGTGCTTGGTGTTGCTCATTCTTGGGAAAATTTACAGTGGCTAAGATAGAGTGACCTTTAAAGGAAAAACTCTCTTGAAAAGGGAGAAAGTCAGTTAATCAGATGATTAAAATATATGCCCATATTTGTTACATACATGTATTTGGTAAAAATATTTAAATGTTAGCCCAAAACTTTTGTAAAATAATCCTAATAGACTTAATTTTAGCTTTAGATAATTTTTTGTCAGATAGTGCATGGTATAAAGGGCCCTTTTCTGTGTTGGATGTCACATATACCCTAACTCTTTGTCAGCACAACCAAATAAAAACTGGCATTTTAAGGCCTTTGTGGCTCCAGATTAAATATGATAAAATATTTATTCAGATCTGTTTTTATTTATAAATTATTTCTTCATCAAACATGTCAAAAGAAGCATCACCAAAACATACCTACATAATCTTGACCCGGTTAAACCCCATTTTTATACAGTAAAAGTGGAATTTATAGGGGTATACATTATTATTTCTTATTTCTACTCAAAAGCAGATGTGGGTACTCATTAGAACCACCTCACTGAGGCAGTTCTAACTAGTACCCTCAATCTATATTTTGAGCAGAAATATGAAAAATATCAGAATTTTTATCTGAAAACTTTCGGTTTTTGGTGGCAAAATTTTCAATGTATTTGAATAGGCTTGTTTTCGTAATGGCCTCTCATTGGTTTTTTAGTTTGACTGCCCAGCAGGCCCTCTAGGGGATCTTTCAAAACCTTTAAAAAATTAATTTGCCTCAAGTCCTTTAAAATCTTTAATTTGGCTGAAAAAAAAAAAAAAAATTGTAAGAAACAGTACTTTACCTAGAAAATCTTATTTATTTTTGGGCAAATATGGATGGGAGCACAGACATATGAGCTAATAGACGGGCAGAATAACAAAGACTATATACCCCCCAAACATACTTTGTATGCCTGGGGTATAAAAGTTTTAACTATGACAAAGGAGTCAAAGTCTTAGGTCAATTTAATTATTGAGAATGTAGTTTGTAACTCAATTGTGAATTCACACGGAGATTGTCCATCATAGTAGGTATTTTATGGCACAGAAACTGGATACAAGATGAAGAATGTAACCTTGTTTTGCTCTTAATTTTGTTTAAAATTTGCCTGAAAACCCTATATTTAACCATGTTAACCTAAAAAATAACTTTTATAAAAAATCCTTTATTTTCAGGAGAGCCTGAACTGTTTTTTTTTTCATATCAGACAAAAACAAAATACTAATATTGTTTGGTTAAAAAAAACAACAACAAAAAAAACAAACATGTTCAAGAGAGTACACTTGAACACTAAACAGTGTGCTAAAACACTATCCAGTGTGCTTCTGAGGAGTACATACATGACATGTACATGTTTTCATGGAGGAATAATAATAAAAAAAATTGTATTAATGTATAGCCCTCTTATCTAGAGCTCTGTACATACCTAAACTGTAAAACACTACACCTAGTGTTAAATTTAGCAGAAGAGAGTTCATTACATTTTTAGTTTTTTTTTTTTTTTTCCAGTTTTTCAATGATTTTTTATTATTTATATCAATACTGTGTCCTGTTCGCACTTGTAAAATGTAAAAAAAAAAAAAGTAACAACAACAACAAAAATCTATTTCCAGTGCTACTGCCATTGGTACATGCAGCATGAAAACAGGCTTATTTAATTTTGACCCCATTAAACCCCACTTTTATACAGTAAAACTGGGGTTTATATGGGTATAAATTATTTTTATTATTTCTGCTCAAAAACATAGAGTGTGGATACTCATTAGAACCACCTCATTTAGACAGTGCTAACAAGTACCCACAATCTACATTTTGAGCAGAAATATGAAATATATCAGAATTTTTTATCGAAAATTTTCATTTTTTGGTGGTGAAATTTTCAGTATATTCGAATAGACATGATTTCGTAATGTATAAACATTTGATGTACAGAGATAGCTTTCCTGGCATATATGAGGGGTTTCTGAAGTTTATTTTAAATTTTTTGTTTGTTGTTGTTTTATTTTTTATTTTATTTTTAAATTAGTCAATTTATTGAATGTTATACTAACAAAGAATTTATAAGATTATAAGATGACATTTTCTTCTTTCTTTTTTTTAGCAGATACAAGGCTTATTTTACTCGGGTTACCATTTCTGTGACAAAAAAAAAAAAATGATTTAATATATATGTGTGTTTGTGTGTGTGTGTTTTTTTTTTTTGCTAGATTAATGAAATCTCTTTCACAGGATTAATACTTTAAATGCTAGGTACTCATTCAAAGACTGACAATTGGTGATTTAGGAAATCGAAACAATAAATTCTTAGATAAAGGACAGCTTAAAACAAAAAAAAAAAAAAAAAAAAAAATCAGGGCTATGATTAGCCACATGTGTCCACCCAATTTTCCCTTGGAGTGTCACAATGTGCCATAAAACTCACAATTCTGCCTGTCCTACCAGCATGATAATAATTAGGTGTGATTTATGGCAATAAACAATATTGCACCTGGCTGTGGCAACGCTCTAGATAAGAAGCATACATGTAATAATCCAAATACACATTTTTTAAAATAGAATTACAAATAGTTAACTCTTTAGCATTACCTCAGTGAGGTTATTTCAATGAGGATTCAGGGTATCTGCCCACTGAGAAATTAGAAAAAAAAAAAGTCATATTTTTTTTCATTGCTCCAGACGTAAATAAAGTATATACCCCTGCTCCAGAAAAGAGGAGAACCAAGATATTTATTTCTCTTAATTTTGCAAGAAAACATGTTATGATTACTCATTAGAAGTATCTCACTGAGGCTTTTTCTAATGAAAACTCTCAGCATGTTGTTATTTATATATATATAAAATAATAATGAAAAAAAATCCGTGAAAAAAAAATCATCTTATCTGGGGATATGTTTTTGTTTGAGATAAGTCACAGATTTGGATAGAATTTTTTTTCTACCTAAATCTTTGACTTTATTTTTCAATGAATTTTTATATTCACGTCTAGTCAAATACGTACTTTACAGAAAACAGGGTTACATAAGACAGTTATTACACACACACATACACTGATAAATATTATTGGTGTATCAATTAGATTTAAATATTATTGGTGGATGGATTAGTTGCGATGAACCGATATTTTTATCAAGCATTTTATATAATATAACTGCACCGAAACGTATGTATTCGTCTGCAGATCATTCGAAACCATTGATACCTGTGAATGTATAAAGTTTTGGCAAGCCGTTTTACTATCTATTCTATAAATCAGATATCTGATTTAATATATCAGATATCTTATAAAATATATAAGATATATAAATAAGATATCTTATATGTCAATTAAGATATCTTGTATGCTGTATAAGATATCTGATATGCTATATAAGATATCTTAATTGGCATATAAGATATTTTATATGCTATATAAGATATCTGATATGCTATATAAGCTACCTTATATAGGATATAAGCTATCTTATTTACTAAAGAAGATATTATTCAATTAAATAAGATATCTCATTTAGTGTATCAGATATCTTATTTAGTATATCAGATATCTATATTAATATATTAGATATTTAACAAATAAGGTATCTTATATGGTAAATAAGATATCTTACATGTGGAATTAAATAAGATATCTAATATGATATATCAGACATCTTATATAAGATGTAAGATATCTGATATTCTAATTCTGATATCATATCCTGTATTAGATATCTTATATAAAATAGATATCTTATATGTCAATTAATCTAATATGCTATATAAGATATCTGAATTGACAAATAATATATCTAATATGCTATATAAGATATCTGAAAGGCTTTATAAGATATCTCATATAGGATATAAGATATCTTATTTACTAAAGAAGATATCTCATATATTCAGTCAAATAAGATATCTCATTTAGTATATAAGATATCTTATTTAGTATATTAGATATCTATATTAATGAATAAGACATCTTATATAACAAATAAGATATCTTATATGGTAAATTAGATATCTTATATGCAGAATTAAATAAGATATCTCAAATATTATATCAGATATCTGATATAGGATGTAAGACCTTTAATATAGTATATAAAATATCTATATTAGTATATGAGATATCTTATATCCTATATTAGATATCTTATATCCTATATAAGATATCTGATATAATATATAAGATATCTGTTTTGCTTAATAAATAGTAAAAGGGCTTGCCATATAATATTAAAGTTAGTGCAAGGATAATTTTTATAGACAGTCTAATATGTTTATACATGGGCTGACAACTTGCTTAAGTCGAAAATCCAAAAGTAAAACATTTAACTAATTATAAATTGATCAGATGATGCATCGATTAATCAAAATTGTCATTTTAAGTTACCACATCTATGAACCGAAAAAAATATACTACATGAATAAATTCTACCCTGTTCTAATAGTTTTTACAGGTGAACTGACAACTTGCTTTAAGTCCATTATCCAGAAGCGAAAAGTGAAATAAAATCATTTAATCGAGAACTTGCTCCAAGAACTTGCTTAAGTCGAATATCCGAAAGTGATAAGTAAAATAATTACGAATCGATTAGGCAATGCATGGATTCATCCAAATTGTCATTTTGAGTACACCGATAAAATTTATACTGCATGAATATACTTAGCAATTCAAATATTTTTACAGGTGGACTGACAACTTGCTTAATTCAAATACCCAGAAGTGAAAAGTGAAATAATTACAAATTGATTAGGCAATGCATCGATTCATCCAAATTGTCATTTTGAGTACACCGATAAAATTTATACTGCATGACTATATTTTGCAATTCATATATTTTTTACAGGTGGACCGACAACTTGCTTAAGTCAAATATGCAAAAGTTAACAGTAAAATAATTACAAATTGATTAGGCAATGCATCGATCAATCCAAATTGTCATTTTGAGTGCACAATAAGATTTATACTGCATGAATATATTTAGCAATGAAATATTTTTTACCGGTGGACCGACAACTTGCTTAAGTCAAACACCCAAAAGTGAAAAGTAAAAAAATTACAAATAGATCACATTGCAATGAATGTCATCAAATTTGTCATTTTGAGTTGCCAAATCAATGAACTGAAAACATTTAAACTGCATGAATATGTTTTAGCAATGTTCCAATATTTTTTACAGGTGGGCCGACACCTTGCTTAAGAGGAAATAGCCAAAAGTGAAGAGTAAAACAATTATAATCGATAAATCGATTCGTTAAAATTGTCATTTTGAGTTACCGAATCAATAAAACCGATATAATTTATACCGAATGGATAAAATTAATTTATACTGCATGGATAAATTTTAGCAATATTTTACAGATGGACAGACAACTTACTTAAGTGGAAACTGTAAAAGGGAAAAGTAAAATAATAAATTACAAATTGATTAATCTAAGCATCAAATTCATTTTGATTTACCAAATCAATGAAACCGATATAATTTATGCCGCATGGATGAAATTAATTTATACTGCATGGATAAATTTTAGCAATATTTTACAGATGGACCGACAACTTGCTTAAGTCGAAACTGTAAAAAGGGAAAAGTAAAATAACATATTACGAATTGATTAATCTATGCATCAATTAATTAAAAACTGTCATTTTGATTTACCAAATAAGGGTACTGATAAAAATATATACTTCAGATTCAGTATTATTACTGGTGACAAGTCTATTAAATGATGAACATTTGCCAGGACTTTCGAATTACAATATCCACCTACAATTATTATAATGCACCCATGCATCTTTATCAACATACGAATGGAATGGTTTTATCTGTGTAAGGATATTATGATTTGTATTTTAGTACAGCCGGTGGATATACCAGTTGTCAACTCTTACCTGCCTGTTTATCTAGGATACAGTAAGACATGAATGCTATATACGAACAGAGAGGACAGATTTCTTTCTTTTTTTTTATTTATATGATTTATTTTTCACGGTGTAGAATTACGAATTTAAAATTCAATTTTATAACAGATATGCCGAAGACGAGCTCTGTTTGTATTTACTTAATCGTATGTTGGACTGTTGGGGTTATTAGGATTTTATTTTTAGTTACATATTTTTTTTCACTAAAAAACGATTAGCTTAAATCATTCTTTAATTTGTAAACCTTGGTATTTTGAATAATTTCGTAAGACGTTCTGACATTTCTCATGATCTGAAAGATCTCATACACGCAGCGTGAGTTCCGTCAGGTATTTCCGGTTTCAGACTTCCGGTCTGAAAGATCTCATGGTCTGACAAATCTCACGCTACAACGGAACTAATTCTACAGGGCAGATTTTTATTTTCGTACGGTATAAACAGGTCAGATCTATTAGTCCTTCAGCCCTTCCACAGACTTACTTGTCGAAGGGAAAACCGGGGTAGTCAGAGACCAAAATTATAATAAAATGAAACTTCCGTATGAATGTACATGAATCAATAGCATTTGTTTTGTGATGGTCACTTACCTTTTTAATGACAGATTCTATCGGTATTCCTTGCTGGCATACGCGTTTTCAAGTTGCATCCGGCTTTCACTACCACTGAAATATGTGTCCGCTCAAAATGTAGTCCGATGCTATTAATATCTTTATAGCGCCGCGCAATTTCAGAATTCTCCTTTATTTTGCAGAGAAAACCAGACTAAGCATTTCATATGAATTATTTGCCAGCGGATGAATCGCATAAAATTCTCTGATAAAATAAGAGAAAAAATGAAATTGACATCTGCTACAGTCGTAGTATGCAGTTTAAGGGTTAACATATCAACATACTTGTGTATCAATACGCCTACGCTGGACGTGGCGCGAGAAACTAGACCGTAAGCTGCTGTTACCAGCAATATAAAACACTGTCTAATCAGCTATTACTGTCCGAATTTAATATAGATTCTGAAGATTTTTTATGCTTGTTAATAAAAGAAAAAAAAAAGGCTGTGCTCATAATCATGCTGCAAAGTGTTTTCTTGGATATTAGCTGAGTGCGTTAGATTAGGTTGTAAGGTTGATCTGCGCTTTATTAATAGAACAGGCGCTGCCTCATGACCGGCGTGTCAAAAATTTACCTGGACAAATTCAGCAGATATTTTTACTGTAAAACATAATTTGACAGTTCATGCAAATTGTCTCCAAAAAAAAAAAAAAAAAAAAAAAAAAAAAATCCAAAATATGGTATGATAAAACTTTTGCCCATTTGTTTGACGTGCATAAATAATTCAATACTGTCGGATTAAAGGGACATGGCTTTAGTCAAACATTACAAGATGTTTTTCTCGCTGTAGTTGATTTGCTTAACATTAAAATATTTTAGCTGCGGCATTTTAATAAAAAGGATGCTTGGGTTTAAAATGTAACTATTTGTCAGAAAAAAAGGAAAGTGTTGAAAATCCATATTGCTATCTGCAGCGCAACGTTAACTACTCAAGATACTTCGGTTATTTCCTCTTATTGATTGTGAAAGTGAAAGTAGACAAGTTGGCTTCTTTAAAAAGAACCCAACGAAAGGTCCGCATCTTGTTTTAAATTTGCAGGTTTGCACAGCAAATTTAATGACGTCATTTGCAACCAATTTACAGGTATTAAGTTATTGAAGAAAATTTATCACAATTTTAGCTCTATATTGCATGTGATAACTGGCTTTGTGCCACATTTTGAGATAAAGCAATATATATATATATACGAGGGCATGTCAATAAATATCCAGCCTATCCCATTTCCGGTGGACCGAGACGGTCACGATTTTCATGCTTTGTTTCAATATATGTTTTATACATGGGTACAAAATTGCACGCGTATCGAGTCATTCTTTAATAAGATATTGAATGTCAAACATGGCTAGTGATGCAAAGGCATGCTTTTCATCTAAAGTTGAGTACCGTGCTGTAATTCGGTACTTGTATTTAAAAGGTAAAACAGGCAAGGAAATACACGGGGAGTTAACCGATGTTTATGGGTCTTCTGCACCATCTTATGTTCAGGTTAAATTCTGGGTAGGGGAATTCAAACGCGGTAGAACGTCTTTAGAAGATGAAGCCAGGTCTGGACGCCCACTGGATGCCAAAGAAAGTTCGGGATCTGGTATACTCTGGTAGGCGAATTCAGGTGGAAGAAATAGCGCAGGCATTAGGCATTTCACATGGTAGCATTTCAACAATCTTACATGATCGTTTAGGTATGCGCAAGCTAACAGCCCGTTGGGTCCCCAAATCCCTTAGCGATGAGCAAATGGCAACCAGAGCATCAGTATGCAGCGCCTTGTTGAAGCGTTTTGGTCAAAAGATGATTTTCTTTTGCGTCTGGTGACTGTAGATGAGACTTGCGTTCATTATTATGAGCCAGAGAATAAAGCTCAGAGTCCAGTGGGTAGGGCCTGGGTCCCCGAGGCCAAAGAAGTTCAAGACGCAACCATTTGCTGGCAAGGTGATGGCCACAGTATTTTGGGACACAATTATATTCGACTTTTTACCCAAGAGAAGTACAATAACTGTAGTGTACTATGCAAACTTGTTAGACCAGCTGAGAACCGCCATCCGTGAAAAACGCCGAGGTAAACTTTCTAAAGGTGTTTTGCTGCAACAGGACAACGCGAGAGTCCACACTTGCAAAGTTGCAATGGTTGCTGTAGAGCGAAACGGGTATGAATTAATACCACATCCTGACCTAGCTCCTAGCGACTTCTTCCTATTCCCAAACTTGAAAAAGGATATCCGTGGACTTCATTTCCGGTCTGATGAAGAAGTCTTGACGGCAGTTGAGGAGTGAGTCAATGGAAAGGACCCTGACTTTTTCAGTTCTGGGCGGAGGTGGATCTCAACCGGAAATAAGTTAGGCTGGTTGCTTATTGATTCACCCTCGTATAATATATATGTACACATCTGCAAGCATTAGATAACTGAATTTGTAGTACTACATTATTTAAACAAATTTGAAACCTATTTATTGGATGGGTTTTCAAAAATCCGTCCTTTAAAATAGCGATGTCCGGCAGGTTTACCTTTTGGTTAACCTTTCTGATAAACCCGTCCATAATGCCGTTAGGCGTTCTTCTTGTAAAGGTTTTATACAAATTAAGATTTTTTTTGATTAATTTCTGATACGAGGGTCCTGCAAAAAGTTTTGTCACTGGGTTCGGATTACTTCAGTGCTACGTTTTATCAAACATATTTCTATAACAAACCTTCAAAGTATTCTCCCTTTACTGAAACACATTTTTGTAACCTTTTTACCCAGTCGCGAAAAGCAGATAAATAGTCTTCTTTTTATTCTTCAGGTGAATAAGGTGGATGGTTTAAAACGTTTACCTTTACAGAAGCCAAAAAAGACTTAATAGCCTCACACTTACGAGAGGAGGCGTTGTCATGTATAAGTTAGACTCCTGACCATCCTTTGCTTGGTCGTTTCTTATTGTAAAACTCTTTCACTTTCTTCACAGTACAGAATTCTTGTAGAATCGGCCAGTGACTGTATGACCAGATGGACAAGGCATTTCAACGACTGGCCCACTTGAATTAAAGAAAATTGCGTATAACATATTTTTCGAACTTATGATTCTCTTGGCAATACAAGGGCGTTTTTGATCTTTTCGCTTCCATTGCTTATTATCAGCCCTTCTTTGTGGCTCAAACATGTGCACCCAGGTTTTATCACCTGTTAGCAAGTTAGAAATAACCAGATTATTACAGCCTTTGTATGTTTTCAAAAGTTCCCGGGCACATTTAAGCCGTTGTGTCTTTTGCTCCTCAGCGAGCACCTAGCGCAAACCTTTCTCAGATCCAAACGTTTTTTCAGAATTGTTTGCACACTGCCTTCTGATATGCCAGTACAGCTATATCTTTGACAGACAATCGCGCATCCTGTTCGACCACAATCTTTACAGCAGCGATGTTAGCCTTGGTAACAGAGGTTTTAGGCCTATCATCTTCAACACAGAAAATTTCCCAGCTTTAAAAGCTTTAACTCACCTAAAAACTGTGCGCATTGAAATGGTCTGAGGTCCATATATACCACACAATTCATTAAATATCTGCTTTGAAGCCTGTATTAAGCCTAATGCGGCATTTAATATAGCTACGAATTTCAGTCTTCTGGTCCATGTTCCAGTGTAACAAGTAAATTGGTCAGTGTATATGACTGCATCTATGTCAGTTTGAAATAACTCGGTCAGTTGGAAAGCAATTTGCGCGAAATAAACGGGTATCGTTAGCTATTCAACACAGCATTCAAGTGCAGTGAAGCATTTTAAGATATACCTGGGATAAAACTGAGGAAGCCTATTAGTGACAGACCTTTTTGCACGACCCTCGTAGAATCTGTCATTTCAGTGCCTTTGGCGCTTTGATTCAATTTAGTTGGACACATCTACAAAATACACACACACACAAAAAAAAACAAAAAAAAAAAAACAAACAGCTAAGCCTGTCCATGACAAACAAACAATTTAGTCTATGCGCCTAGCGAAGACTCGGATCAAATTGGGCATCCTCTTAGTCTGATTAGAGTCTTTGCTGTGCGCGCAATGTATAGCTAAGGGCCCAGTCTGCTTTCATGCGGACATCGAAGATGTTGATCAGACTGGATAGATACCCAGGCTGATCCAAGTCTTCGCTGGGCGCACGTGAAATTGTTGGTTCTGTCATGCGGTGGCTTAATTCGCATATACATCAATCTTTTTATCGAAACAAAACACTTTTTAAAACAAAATCTAAATCTTGAAATTCGGCGAGAATTTATATGATCATTTGATCAATTAGTGGATTTTCTTCACTCAGTCAGTAGTGTGATTAGACTAACTGACCGAGGCCGACCGACCTAAATTGTGTTGAAGGACCGTAAAAACCCGATCTCTTACGCTGCCTTGCCCCTAGTTTAGTGCAACTCTGTTCACATTATGTGTTGAAACCTACAGTTTCAAAGGACCGGAAAAAGTAACACCATTTATGAAGAGCAACACTATATAAATGTATAGTGAAATTATTATCCCCGCGTTTTTCGAAGAAAAAGCTGGGGTATTGTTATACTCCTCGTCCGTCCGTCCGTCCATCTGTAATGTCACACCATTGCTCCTAGACTATTTAAGCTAGAGTCTTAAAACGTTCACAGGCGATAACCCTATGGATGAGGACTGGAGGAACACATTTGGAATTTTGATGTAACCCCTTGGGGCAGGGCCGGGAGGGGAATTGGGGGTGGGGGGGGATGGGGGTGGCCCCGAAGGATCCAAAATCTATTTTGAACAAACATAGTCATGTTGCTTATCAAATCGAAGGTAATGAAGAGTAAAATTCATTGGGGCAAACATTTTGCCCCAGTGGCATGTCTGGGGGTCACTAGGGGTCAAAAAGTAAGATTTGTGGTCCTTTTTTTATTGTCACACAGCTCCCCTTAGCTTTTTTGAGCTAGAACCTTGAAACTACCACAGGTAATAGCCCTATAGATGAGGACTGGAGGAACACATTCGGAATTCTGATGTAACCCTTGGGGCGGGGCCAGGAGGTG
Source organism: Anodontia alba (assembly GCA_964016985.1). Taxonomy (NCBI): domain Eukaryota; kingdom Metazoa; phylum Mollusca; class Bivalvia; order Lucinida; family Lucinidae; genus Anodontia; species Anodontia alba. The sequence goes on along the minus strand of OZ024822.1, from coordinate 97,704,130 downwards.
TGGCTCCGAAAGGTCTAAAATTCATTTTGTATAAACATAGTCATGTTGCATATCAAATCGAAGGTAATGAAGAGTAGAATACAGTGGTGCAAAAATTTTGCCCCGGGGGCATGTCTGGGGCCCACTAGAGATCAAAAGTAGGATTTCGGGTCCTTTTTATGACTGTCATACCACTCCGCTTAGGCTGTCAGCTAGAACCTTGAAACTGTCACAGGTAATAGCTCTATGGATAAGGACTGGAGGAACGCATTTGGAATTTTGATGTGCACGGAGATATGCAATGGCGCTGGCGCGGGGATATGCAATGGCGCGCCAACGACTTGCTCTAGTTTTAGCTGTGAAGGACGTGTCCGATATTTCAATAGACTTTCTATAGATAATTGATGACTAACTTTACGGCTAAAAATGTATAGTATACGTGGGCATTTTTCATGGCCACCAAACAGCACAAACACAACTGCTGTAATATTAAAATAACACGAAAAGAGATCCTTTAAAAATTCGGCATCCACAATTTGAAAACAACATACTCGATTTGAGTCTGTTCAGGAGAGAAAATAATGAATTCAACATCTTTTTTGCCACCCAATCCCAGTGGAGCGCAATTCTTTTTGAATATAAAAGCACTGCAAGGATTGCATTAAAACAGACCAACATTGGCCATTAACAATACCAGATCAGCTTTCCATAATATTAATGCCAACATCAAGTTTGATGAAAATCCATTGAAATTGCTCAAGTTATCGTCTAGAAACGAAAATACGGAGGGACGGACTGACACACGGACGACCAACGTGAAACCATTATGCCCCGCAACTATTGTGTAGCGGGTTATAATAAGTGTTGAGCCATAGAGTTCCAAGGCCCATTTCACGAAAAGAAAACAGCGTAAAAGTCAACCAAAAAAAGACTAAAAGTCAACAAAAAAAAAAAAAACAAAAAAAAAAAACAACAACAAAAAAAAAAAAACAACAACAAAAAACAAAACAATAAACAAACAAAAAAACAACAATAAAAAAAACAAAAAAAAAAAAAAAAAAAACAAAAAAAAAAAAAAAACAGAAAAAAAAACCATTTTATTCTGACGTTTCAAACCACATTCACAATCGAAATAAAATGTGACGGAGAACATACATGTACACTGATTGACGATTTTTAATGGAACTCTATCGGCATTATAATATTTTTACCCGGCCCGCAAGAGTTGATTGACATTTTTTTTGCTATTTCTTTTTTCTTTTTTTGGTTGCGGTCCTGCCGGAATTAGGAAACAAGATTTTTTCAGTGTTACAGGTCCGGATTCTAAAACACACATTTTGGTGAAAACAATCAGCTCTTTGATTTATTCAGAGAAAGCGTCATTTTTTTTCGCTTTTCAAACTTTCTTTTAGATTTCATAACACAATAATGAGAGCTATCATATATTACGTCAACCGTGAAACCGACGTAAAAATGTTAAAACGTCAAGGGGTAGGGTTATAAAATCTCTTTTATTGAAAGATTTAGTTCGGTAACCTACTATTTTTTATTTATAAATCTCTTCCGAATTGAATTTGCTTGGAAATAATTAAAAAAAAAAAATATTGTCTTCGAGCTAGATTTCGCGCAATTTAGCTTTAAATGTGAAAAAGGTAATTTTTCGTAATTTTTCCAGAATTCACTTTTATGGCGATAACTTATTTTCTGAACATATATGCAAAATACAATTTAGATCAATTCGTAGGGCATATTGCTACAATCAGTTTGGTATAAAGAATTCCTTGTAAAGTTATTGCAAAAAATATGTACTTTTATGCAGATAAATAATGACGTCAAAAACGCGAAAACCATGTCGATTTCGTGACGTTACAAAAAACGAAGGATTTATTGTGCGGCACAAACTGAAAGCAGAAACGGTCTTTCGAATCGTCTCTAACCTAAATATTGAGTTTTGTTGTCTTCCACCTTAAATAACGTTGTGGTTTACTCACAGACAAGACATTTATGAAAAGTAAAATGACATGTGTTTTATATAAAGCGAGCTATGACTGGAAATGCTGTTTTTAATGACAGATTCTATCTGTCTTTCCTTGCTGGCATACGCGTTTTCAAGTTGCATCCGGCCTTCACTACCAATGAAATATATGTCCGCTCAAAATGTAGTCCGATGCTATGATCTTTATAGCGCCGTGCAATTACGTATTTTGCAGAGAAAACCAGACTAAGCATTTCATATGAATTATTTGCCAGCGGATGAATCGCATAAAATTCTCTGATAAAATAAGAGAAAAAATGAAATTGACATCGTAGTATGCAGTTTAAGGGTTAACATATCAACATACTTGTGTATCAATATGCCTGCGCTGGACTAAAAACGTGGCGCGAGAAGCTACTGTTACCAGCAATATAAACACTGTCTAATCAGCTATTACTGTCCAAATTTAATATAGATTCTGAAGATTTTTTATGCTTGATAATAAAAGAAAAAAAAAGGCTGTGCTCATAATCATGCTGCAAAGTGTTTTCTTCGATATTAGCTGAGTGCGTTAGATAGGTTGTAAGGTTGATCTGAGCAATTTATTGTTAGCTATTAATAGAACAGGCGCTGCCTCATGACCCGTGTGTCAAAAATTAACCTCGACAAATTCAGCAGATATTTTTACCGTAAAACATAATTTGACATTTCATGCAAATTGTCTCAAAAGAAGAATCAATTTGCATGAAAATGTCAAATGCTGATATATATGGAAAATAGGTATTCTGCGGTAAAAAATTTTTTAACGACCGTTTTTTAATTCCCCAGGGGCTACAGAGGTGATTCTGCGGCAAACTTTTTTTTAACGGCCGTTTTTTAATTCCCCAGGGGCTACAGAGAGAATTTATTGGCCAAAAAAATTATTCTATATTTATATTTGTCCTGAAGCCTGAAGATTGCTTTTTTTATATTTACCATAATATTTTTTACTTATATTTAAGAAAAGTCACATATATAGTAAAACAGAAAAATGGCAACCGAGATTAAAGAAATCACAGATGCCGAATTCAACAAACTGCTTGAAGAGCAAGCCCCACAATACAAAAAATGGGGTGACTTGGAAATTAATAAAATATATATAGTCACAGACACAACTATGGTGGATACTCAAAAAGGTGAATCAATGGTTCTTACTTTAAAAAATAATGGTGCAGTATGGGCGCCTGGTCATCTTAAAAAGAGAGTTGTAGAAAAAAATATTTGCCCTCCATTTTACATAAGGCCTCGGGGCATGAAACCATGTAAAAATAATTCAGCAAACAAATACTATGCCTATGATCTGGTAGTTAATCAACCAACCAATAACTAGTAGGCTGGTCAGTTTTCAATATTAGCTTACGGTGTTTAACCTTGGCTAATTCTTTTTTTATCCATTGCCGCTCTTCTGCTGGGATAACATCATTTTCTCTTAGGCAATGGCCGAAGCTGTCTCTATCTTTAGTATAAAACATGCAAACCCATTTTGTTTGCTCACGTAAATCTTTCAAAACAGAAATGTATCTCTGTGAAATAACCCACACTGATTGGTCTGCATGTCTGCCAGAGAATGCCAACTCTGACAACATGTCTTTTTTCTTGGTTAATTCTTTTGTGGCAGAGCAGTCATCAATGATGTATAGTGTTGGTTTACCAGCCAATTTATCAAAAAACAACCGTAACAGTTCCTGAAGTCTTTCTGTTCCATCTGGCATCACAGGATTCACTATTGTTATGTTTTTGTCTTTTGGTTTTCGAACGTCGCCAATCCAACATCTGTTTTTGTATGCTTTGTTCCAATTTATTGTTGGGCAAAGTATGACTATATTATCAAACACCTCAGCATACTCTGATTTAAGCAAATCTAGCACAAATTCTGTTTTTCCACAGCCTGTCTGGCCACAGATAATTGCACTATGTGGATATTTTGGTAAAGAATCAATAGACAACTTCTTTGAACCTTCCATCTTCGAAATTGATTTGGGCATCTTGTATTATAAAGGTAGATATTTAAATTTTCATCTGATTCTTGTTCTTTTTCAATTTGTATGGTGATCCCTTCACTGGCATTTTCGATTCTTCTACCGCTGCCGTGTAATCTATTGTCATCTGTAGAACGCAAGACAAGCCACAGAGCAAACCTAGTAGTAAAATACTTTTCGATGTTAGTATCGCTAAAATTCAAGTCTTTTGCAACTTTGTCTGTCTCTTTGTCTCTTTTTGATGTTAGTGCAAAGTATTTATTAATTTCATCCCACTGTTGATATGCTTGCATACCTTTGCTATACAATTGATTAGGCACACTTCTATGGTCACTTCTACTTTTGTGATCTTGGGGTTGTAATAGTCTTCGGTGCTTGTTCTGTTTGGGTCTTCAAAAAGCATCAGAATACCCTTCATGCTTCTTGCTGGAACATTCAGGTTGATGTTTCACAGTGTGTCAGATTTGTTTTTTGTTATTTTTCTGTGTCGCAAAATGCGGTCATATAAAATTGCTATTCTGCCGTTGTACTGTTGTCTTATCTGCTGTGCAAGTTCAGAGTCAGTAACTTTGTCAAATTCTAAGCAGATATTTTTTATCGTATAACTGCTATCAGCATCTGAAGAATTAATTACTTTATCATAGTCATTAAATGTCAGCTCATATTCCAGTCTATCACCAAGTCCTGCTTGATAAAAAGGCATGTGAGTTTCAAGTATTTCGAAGTCTAGTGGTATGCAAAATCTGTTTGAATAGGCTTTGGCAATGGCTTCGTCTTCAGCGTCAGTAGTTGCATTGTCTGCACCAACTCTGTGTTTTAACATGTTTGATTCGCCAAGACCTTGATATACCATGTTCATTCGCTCTGTGGAAGATTTCCACAAGTCAACATAGCAATGGTAAATGTCACTGTCGTCAATAGACATGACTTCATTGCCGCTTATTCTTATGGTGGTTTTCTTCATAATGGCTCTGCCGAGATTTTGGAAAACTGTAGCGTTGGCATCTTTACTTGTTAGTTCAATAGTAAAAGCGAGACGTGCACTTCTGGGGACAATAACATCGTTATCACTCAGGTTGGGGAATCTCACCAAAAGTTGTTGGTTTTGATCAATGGTGCTGGGGTTGTTAGTGATTACAACACTTTGGCGAATTCCTTTGATGCCGCGGGGTTCTCTCATTTTTCTGTAAGGGTCGAGTTTGTTTCCGTATGAAGACATTTTTTTTAATCAAATTATATTTTTAAAAATAAAACAAATAATTCAAATGGCTGAATGTGGATATGATTATGAGAATCCTGAGTTTGGCAAAGATGATGAATGGACGGCCGAAGATGATGAAGGTGTGACCGATTTTCTTTCAGGCCTTTTTGGAGAAAATGAAGAAACGCAAAGAATAGCAGAACAGCAAATGGAAAGTATGGAACATCAAACCGGAGATACCCTAGAAGATACAAGAAAAAAAGTAATAAAAAAGAAATTAGACAACTTTATCCAGCTTAATGAAAAAAAGTATGGTGTGACTGCTATAGTAAACCCAGCCGACTTTCATATCAAGGATAAAAAATTGTGTGTTCAACCATTCGGTACTTCTGATGAGATTCCGTTGGAATTTAAGGAAGGCGGAAAGACATATCTTTTTAGTTTGAGTACTTTGGGAAAAAAATATGGCACAGCATTCGTCCGAGAAACTTTAGGTTTTCACGACTATAAACAAAAACCGAAGAGTGCACAGCACCAAGCAGCAAAACAATCACTGCAAGAGTTGACAACAGAAGAAAAAAACATACAATCAAAAGATGTAACAGATACCATTGAACTACAAGCGTTAAGAAATACAGCTGCCAAGGCAGATGCAATAGTAGAGACAATGTTGGCTGACTGGAATTTAGAACTGCCAGATGTTGCAAATAAATATACACAAACAGAAGGAAAGGCATTTCGTGAGTTGGAAGGACTAGACAAGGCTCTGCAAACTACCCGTGCTGAACTTGTTAATAACTTGGCAAAGCTAACTGAACTTGATAAAGACATAGCAAGAAATGAACGTAAATTACAAGAAACGGAAGACGAAACCATCAAAGCAGAAATAACTGCACGTTTAAAAAATCTTTACGATGAAAGAAGTGCGAGACTTGAAGCCGCCTCTGCAAATAAAGAAGCATTGCGTGGCCAAATAAACAGGATAAAAGAAACTATAAATAAAGTTTTGGAAGAAGATTCTACTCTTAGTGAGAGACTGAGGACATTATTCAAAGAACAAGGTATCACCATAGTTAGTGTTTTGACTGCCATTGGTATGATTATAGGGGTGATTGTTCAGGCTGTTATTCCAGGAGCAGCCACTCCATCCCCAAAGCCGCCACCATCACAGGATGGAGTCAAAGAATGGGTTAAGAAACAACTACATAATCTCGCTAAATTACTTGCAAACCTAGCTGGTAAAGCAGCTGCTGCCTTGCCTGGTATAATTGGGTCAATAGTAACATGGCTTCTTTCTGCAACGGGTAAGGTTGTTAATTGGTTTGGGAACAATTTATGGGCTCTTGTTGTTCTTGTTGCAGGGTTGTTGTATGCAGCAGCCAAGGAATACATTAGTAAATCTCGTAAATGAATAAAGCAGTAAGGCCTAAAACAATACCGCCTACAATCAGTGTAGTTTTATTGTTTTCGTGTTATTCACTGCTGGTATATTCATCTGGCAATGGCTGATCTGGGTGCTGTTCTTTATCGCGCGCTACTAGCCATCTTGTAAATCTGGCTGGGTCAGAACTAATTCCATCGACCCAGCTTTGGGGGAGATTGTGAGTGTTGGCGTAGCTTTGAACTTGCTTGCGGTATTTAGGGGTTAGAGATACCACAACAGCTTGTGCAGCTGGCTTAACAGCTTGCGCAGGCTTAGCAGCAGGCTTGACAGGTTCAGGGTGGAATTGGTACTGTATTGGTTTCATCATTCAATCCGAGTGTTAAACCTTCTCCTTCATTAGCAATTACGATTTTGTTGTTGTAATCTTGGATTGTACCTATTCGCAGCTCCATATTGCTCGGTGACATATACAATCCAGTACCATAAACAAAATCCACTTTGCTTCTTGCATATTTTAGTGTGTTTTGATATCTTGCTATTTGGCTGGGTAAATCTACAGGGCTGTTTATTGCATCTTCAATGTTGGCAAGAAACTGTTTTTGTGCATCAAATGCAGTATCAGTTCCCAATATGTCAGTCCTCGTTTGAGACTGTGAACCAAGAATAGCCCAGCAGTATGTTCGGATGCTGTCGTTGATACGCTCAACGCCTGCTCTTGTGAAGCCTTTTGAGTCATCCAGAATGAAAGTTGTCCAGGCTTTGGTGGCTTCGGTGCCCTGTGCAATGTAATCTATGTGCATTATGTCATTGGTAGTCGCTTGTGTGAATGAATACCATTTGGTATCATACTCTGTTCCTTTGCCTAAATCTTGATATCCTATATTTGTTATGTAGTTATATAACATTCCAAGACCTTGATTGTCACTCTGTTTTTGTCTCAAATCAGCATTTAATAACGTTGAATTCTTTGCATATTCTTTCATAGGTGCTGCGATTATATTTATTGTCAAAAGCATTCCAGCTAGGGTCCTGCGGTAGGGCAACAGCCATTTCAAATAGTATTCGTCTTATTTGGTAATAAACGTGAAACCTGAACAGGGAACCAATCATACCTGTTTTTTTTCAGATGATTATTGAAATCAACACCACATCCAGTTGTTGCACACCAGACAGCAAAGTTTAACTGATTTTGCCAAAATCTCATCCAGTCTGTTCGCCATCGTTGAACAACAGCATCTGACTTAACATATGGAAGAATGTATTTTTCTGATACATCAGGGAAAGAAACCTGAAAGCTTTTACCGTCTGATATAATAACAATATTTTGATCAACAATATCAACTGTTTTTACTTTAAACGCACCCAGTGGGGATAATGTGCTTACTCACTGTATGTAAACTCTTTCGGAATCATTTTTGTTTTTTTATAATTTATTTAAAGTCCGCCTGTAGGTGCATATACCCGAGGCCTTCCTCTTTCTATCCGAAAACCAGTGATGCCATTCCGCGCCGACAGGTGAACAAGCACTAAATCTATTCTTTCAATTTCTTGGTCAATCCTTCCAATTCTGTTCTTAATTTCCGCTATTTCTCGGTCCCGTGCCCAAAGTTTTTCAATTTCATCTGTAAGTGCCTGTACACGCGTGGAGACGTACTGTAACGGGACTGCATCGTTGTGTTCCAAAGGAAGACCTAAACCTTTTTTTCGGTGCCCTTCCATGTCTATGTCTTCATCTGTTTTCAAGTATTTTTTGTCAGCGATTTTAGCATAGTCATAAAGAAATTTGGCTGTGACTGCATCATTCTCATACTCGATATTATCTTCTGGATTTCTTGGGTGGATAATGTTTATTATTCGGTTATAATTGGTAAATTATTATTATCCAAAACAATATTATTTTGATCTGTTATTCGCACAGATAGTTCAGGTATACATCCGTTTATTAGCTTCTTGAAAATTGGAAATTCAAATTGCCAATAAGCAACTTTCCCAAAGGGTTTGTTAGAAACTGGTATTGTTCCTAGTAATGTGCTTGGTTCACCATCTAGAAAATTATTTGTTGTATTTATTTGATCAAGAAAGACACGAAGCTCTTTAATTTTGGCGATGTCAATCATTTTATGTCCTGTGTGTTTGCCAGCTATGTGCCGTCTATGTTTTAAACCAAGTAAAGACGAAATTCCACTGGACAATTCGATTTCTTTGTTCGGTGGTATTTCTAATGTTACAAACCCGTTGGTGTAATTCGCAGACAAGGTAATATCTTCATCTGAAAAAATCTGTCTTAGGTCATTAAAATTATATAAGCCAGGTTCGAGGACATTCTTTTTGTTTTTGATTGATAGATTTTGTTTGCCTGTTACATTATACCAGCCAACCCAGTATGTGATAGATTTTAATCCTATCATTTTGGTGCTGTCTCTGTTATCTATGTAATTTTGCAGCTGGCATGGCTTTTGAACGTTTGTTAAAGTATGAGATATCATTTTTATTTTATTTTGAAATATTTTAAAAATCAATATATAAAAAAATGAAACAGCTTATGCACCGTTATATCCAGAGTTACCTACTGAAGATGGACAGAATTATATATTACAAAATATTTCTGAAATAGAGAACCAATTAAAAGCAGAGAGAAATGCAAGAAAAGCATTGTATAAGAAGTACAAAAAAGGAATTAATACTTCAGATGGGGTTGATAGTGTATTTATTTCTACAAGCATTATTATGGGTGGTGTTGGGTTAGCTGTGCCAACCCTGTTACCAATAGAGATTGTTGCAATTGCGTGTGGATGTATAGGCGTTTGCATTAAGTTAATCAGGCTAATGACAAAGGCATGAAAACATTATAAAATAAAAACTCTCGGGGAGAGTAAGTTAAATTCCATCAAAGGTTTAATTTCAAAAGCCTTAAACGATGGGCAAATATCAGATGAGGAATTTAAAACGGTTCTTGATGAATTGGACAAATATAATGATTTGAAAGATAAAACACACACTAAACAGTCTGGTTTGAGTGAACAAGAAAAAAAGAAATTAATAGAAGAAGGAAAAGCACAGACACTAAGTGTCCTTTCAAAAAAAATAAAAGACCCCTAATGTTGTTCAACAAGTTTGTGTTTGTCAATGAACCACCTCCGAGATATCAAGTTGATTGATTTGCTACTAGCATTGCCAATAGCAAAATAACATTGCTAATAGTAAAATGACATTGCTAATAAAAAATAGTAATAAAAATGCTACTCGAACTAATAGCAATTGTCTCTGCTTGTGTGAATATATCAGTTGGATGTTTGGTATTTTACATTTATTATGATTTAAAAATAATAATAATCACCTTTATAAAAATGAATGCTGAAGAACTGTTAGAGATTACACAAGTGCAAGATACAACATCACAAGACGTGATAGATTATCAGCTATTATAGTTGGAGGTGGAAGCCGCCATTATTTTGGTCGTGATGTTCAACTAGCAGATCTGGATAAAATGTCTCCCCAAGAATTTGATAAACTTTACTGCAGATATGAAGCCAGACTTGTTGCAAGTATGACTAAGACATTGGGCAATTCTTTTATAAATTTGTATGTTATGGCTGTGTCAAGATATTTCAGTGTAATCAACCCACCTAAGTTAATAGAAGATTTAGAAGAAGATCCTTTTATTAATCATGCCTTGACAAGTGTTTGTTGTGAGTTATATTATAAGTATGGGATGTATATAGCCCCTTTTACGGCAATATTAACAACTGCAAGGCATATTGATTTTAATACAAATAAAAATATCGTAGATAATAAAAATGGAAAATTTGAATCAGGAGAGCCAGATCCAAGAAAATCCGAATTTGAATCAGGAGAGCCAGACCCAGGAAAATCAGACCAATAATCCAAAACCAAAGAACCCCAAAAGAGTGGCGGCTGGAAAAAAGGGTGCTGAAGCAAGATGGAAAAGGATGCAAGCACCTACGGAGCAAAAGGAAACTCTTGTGGAGCAAGAAACAGTTACAAAAATAACAAAAGAACCGCAAGAGGTAGAATTAAAAGTGAATGTTTATAAAAACTACCTTCCATTTTGTGCTGTGCTGGTGTTTGGTATAGGTATTTTTATGTTGTATAATAAACCAGTGCCAGCAACACAAGTTATACAGCCTCCACAACAAACAAAACCTGTTATAGATCCTTTTGAAATGAATTAATTTTAATTTAAAAAATTTTCCCCACATATAAAAAAAACATGGCAGCTATTGACGTAAAACAAATTGTAAACATGTTATACCACGCTGGTGTTGAAACTGTATTAACAGTTGGCTATGCAGAGATTGGTAGAAAAGTATTAAGAAGACCACCTCCTAAAGTTGATTTCAACATGACAGACATTGGAATGTTGTCTGTAGATATAGTGTTAGCTATGGCTACCAGAGATATGCTGGTTAAACAGGGTATTATTCCAGCTGATATTATGAAATAAAATTTTAAAATTACATGTAAAAAATGGCAAGTGCAGTAGCAATGATGATAGGTGGTGCACTTGTGAATGCATTAGCATTCTCCGGTAGTAATTATTTGTTTTCTCGTATGGGAAAAAGTGATGAGGTTGAAAAAGAAAGAGAGAGACATGATAAAGCTGAGGACAAGCGGCACAGACTGCATGGAATAAAAAAAGGATGCAGAGATTAGATTTTATCAGCGAACAAATAAAAAAGGAACACCAAGCAGTTCAGACTTTTGATGATGTTGATCAGGCTATGAAACAATATTATTATATAACTGGCAAGTCGCTTGACCCATTACCACCTGAGCCTAAATTAAGTGATTTTTATACACCCTCATCTGACCAGCAAAATAGAGAGATTACATTTGTTGTATTAGGCATGACAGTGACTGGGTTTGTTGCTTATAAATTTTTGTAAAATATTTATATAAAAAAAACATGGAAAAAATATACTACAGCCCCAAAGGATTTTGGAAAGGTCATTCAGAAATAAAAAGTTAGCCAAAAGAAGCAAAGGTCAGTGAGAAACAGGCGTTTGAATTCTTAAAGAAACAAGCTGTGTGGCAGATTTATTTACCTGCACCGAAAAAAATAATCAGACCAAGATTTGATGTATCTGCTAAAGATGAAGTACATCAAGCAGATTTGTTGTTTTTGCCACATGACACTGTTGGTAAAAAAACATATAGATATGCTTTGACATTAGTTGATGTGGGAACAAGATACAAAGAAGCTGAACCCTTAACTTCAAAAGACAGCAAAGAAGTTGCTAGAGCTTTTGAGAAAATATACAGAAATATCCAAAGTTATTACAACCCAGGGAGAGAATTTATGGGTGCTATGTCACAACTGATGGCAAAACATAAAACAAATATTAGACGAGGTAGAGCAGAGATACACAGAGACCAAGGCATAGTAGAAAGGTTTAATAGGACATTGGCTGAGAGATTGTTTGGGTATCAGTATGCAAAAGAGATTGATACACAAAAGAGAAACAGAGAATGGGTTAGGAGATTGCCTGATGTTATCAAAGCATTAAACGCAGAGACAAAAAGACCTGCCCCTGTTGTAACCAGAAAGGTCGATGAGCCTATCTGCCCAAATGCAAGTGTTAGGTATTTGTACCAGCCGGGGGAATTAGAAGGTGGTGGCAAGAGACGTGCAACTGATCCGGTGTGGAGCGTAGATATCCATAAAATTGATAATCATATCATAACACAAGGTATAAGGGTTTATTATTTGAAAGCACCAGCACCAAACAGAGGCTTTGTCAGAGAAGAGCTACTTATTGTTCCGGCTGATACCCATACGCGTTTGTTGTGATTCCATCTGGGTTTGTATATCTCTTTGTGTCAAGAGGTGAGAGTGTTGTTTTGTTTACTGTTAGTCCATATATGTTGTGGTGCATGGAACGCAGCATGTTCATTGTGTGTGTTTGTTGAACAGCGCATCTTTGTAGTTCTCAAAATTCATCTGTTTTTTGATTACATATTTTTTTACGCCTTTTGCTTTCTTGATGAGTTGCTCGTCGGCTCTTAGTGTATAACTTTGGACGAAGACCAATGTATTCTGCAATGGGAGTGCCGGCACATTCGTCTTTCATTTTGCCTATTACTTTTTTGTTTGATTCATCATGAAGTTGGTGGTCTTTAGGATAATCAGAGAAGTCATAGTCTTCTTTTGTTTCAGACATGTCTTTGTATATGTTGTTAGTTTTGATGTCTACTAGTAAGTAATCTGTATCGGTGTACAACATGGTGCAGTTTTCACCATACTTCTTTTTCAGTTTGTTGTAATACCAGTCATACATCAAAAGTTTTGATAGATCAAGGACAGAGAAACCAACGTAGATTGGTTTGTTTAGTGTTAGCTTTGTTTTGTTGACATGTATTGCAGATAGTTCATCGGAGAATTTTACACGTCTGTTGAAGTTTGGTTTGGCTATGATTTTTCTTAACTTTTCATTTTCAGCGCCATCTGTTCTGACTAATTTTATGTTTACTCGTTTACGGAGGTTCTCCATTGTTTTGCCAAAGACAGAGTTATTCATAAGTTTGTAGAAATCTTTTTCAAATGCAGACTTTGCTTTTTTGCGGAACTCTGTGTTTAGACGGATATAAGGTTCCATCCAAGGTTTTTCATTGAATTCTAATATCCTGTGTATTTTCTTAACTTTCATGCCTAGGGATACATAAAGCTGGAGGTTTCTGTAGTGGACTAAATACTTTTCTTTGTCCATGAGATTGGGGATAAGTTTTGGTATAGTTATCATGCTTTTATTTTCTAGCAGTTCTGTTTGATAAGGTGAGAGCCATTCTTCTTTTACTGCTAGTTTTTCAGGTGCAAGTGGATAGTCATTGTGTAGTTTATGCAGGTGTTCTGGATATTCTAAATCTACTTCAAGTATACGTCCTTTACCTGCTGGCCTTTTTTTCCCCAGTTTGAACCAGAGTAAGGTAGTGGTTGGCTCATTGCCCACCCATAGAGGTTGTTTGCATCATAATACATGATGTAGTTGTTTTCTTTTTCAGGATTGTAATAAGTATGAGGATTGTTTGCTTTAGCATATCTTTTGGATACCATGCTTATACCACCACGCATGCCCTTTTCTATAAACAAGTGCATATCCATGTCTGTCAAAAGTTCTAAATCTACCTTTGTATATTTGAGTAATGCATCCCAAGATAAACCAGGTGCAGTGTAATAATGCAGAGGATCAAGTCTGTATGCACCCATACACGTTTTTCTGAAAGTTTGGAATACGTCAGCAAGTAGGGTTATATCAGTCTTGAGATATAAATCGTGGTAGTCTCCTAAGGTTTTACAGTTGAAGGCTTCCAACACTTTTTGTGCGTGCTCATAATCTTTGGCACTGATTTTTTCATCAGTTAGCCTACTGTAAAAATTATCTATAGGTGGCAGTTGTGTTTCAGCAAACCTGTCTAGGCTGTCTATGTGTTCATGTCCTTTGCGAAGAATAGAGGTGTTTTGTCAGCAAACTCACTTTTTGTTATTTTGAAGTATACTTTGTCAGTTGCATCTACTAACCTTTCCAAAGACGATGCCATAAACTGGAAACTGTCTAAGAATTTGAGTTGGGCAACACTGAATGAGATGTACTTTTCTGCATTGTTTGAGATACAAGTAATGTGGCCTTTTGTTTTATGTATTCTTTGCATTATGAGATGACTGTCATATCCTCTAAGATTGTGGATTACCACTGGAATTTTTGTCCTGTTTGGGTTTAAGGTATATCCAACAATGTGTGGCATTCTTATAATCTATCTTGTTTTTCTCTGCCATAACCAATGGTTTAGGGTGAGCAAAAATGTTATTGATATTGCTAACCTCACATTCTAAGTGGGTCAAAAATCTTTCAACAACGTCTTTGCCTCTGTAGATTACAGGGTGTTTGGTTTGGCCATCATATCTGACCACTTGGTACCCAAACCCACACGCTTCATGTTCACTATTGATTTCAGATTTATCACCTGCTGTTTCTGTTTTTGGTTTGATTATACTTTCAAAATCAGCATAAATGACATATGGAACAGGCATTTGGTTTTGATGGTTTTTGAAGCTGATGTAACTACCTTCTTGAGGCATATCTATTCTTGTCGAGTTTTTGTTGATGCCATAGCAGTCTTCTGTGTGTCTGTCAAACAAGTCTTTACGTGCAAAACCATATAAGCAGCGGTAGCAGAAATGTGTTTTACCATTGTATTTGTTATTCTGGCCATGAAGTAATCTATCAAACCTTGTAATCCCAAGGTAGTGATACCTTGTTTCTTTTTCCTGGGGCCCTGGTTCATATTCATAATCTGCAGGATCATATGATTCATCTATTATATCATCTTTAGGAATATAGTCTTCATCTATTATACCCTCATCTTCAGAAAGGTCATTATTGCTGCAATCAACTTCTACCAAAAGTAAATTGACTCAGCGGAGTTCTGGTGGTCGATCAGAGATGTAGTATGGAAATACATTTATCTTTTGCTTCTTTAGTGATACTGAATAGCCGAACACATTGATTGCAAACCAAGAATTTTGTTTTTCCACTTTTGGTATTTGAGAAAGTGGTACGGGAATATCAATACCTTTCAAATTTAATATGCCTAGATATTTTATATAGCTTGATAACTTACTTGGGTTATTCTCATTGTAGTATAAAATAGACAATATGGCCAATTCAAAACATCTGCCGTCTTTGTTTAGCAAAATTGATTATTGCTTTTTTATCGACCAGTGCTTTAGGTAAAGAAATTTTTGATGAGCCCTTAAGTGGTTCATATTTTGCAATATTTAAGTAGATCCTAGTACAGTGATCAATTTCTAATCCTGAGGCTGTGTTTGTAAATTTTTCAATGCCTGTTTGAATTTGAGCAGATGAATTATTGTAAAACTCATCTATTTTGTCGGGTGTTAAGATGGCCATTTGATCACCATGTAAAACACCTATTACGATTGTTTTATCTGCACCGTCATCTTTATAAAAATTTATGGTAAGGGTCAGCTGGAATTTTAATCCACCCAACTCTTTTAACTCTTTAACGATTTGTTGGGTGATGACTGATTTCTTGTCACGAAATAACTTATTTGGATCTTTGTATTTATCTGCAGATATTTCATATGCCTTAAAATATCCACATTTTGGTTTATCAACCAGATTTAATTCTGAAACAGACTTTCTTTGTGATAAAACCTGCTTCAGTTCATCAATAACAGCTTTTTGCAGCTGTTTATATTTCTGTCTCTGTTGTTTTTCTAATGCACTTGGTTGAACTGACCCAACAGTTTTAGTTGTTGACTGTAATTCATTCAAGGCTTTGTTTAAAGCACTATCATCAATTCTCCCTTCTTTATGAAGATTTAACAAATAGTCTGCATCACTCATTGTACATATATTTTACTTTATATATATATTTTTATTTCTTTTTAATATAAAAAAAAAGAAGTATATATTATCAGAAAAATGGAATATGCTTTTTTAAAAGTTGCTAATCATAAACCATGCCAGTCAAAACCTACTAAAAGATCTAAATACTGTAAACTGCAAAATTACTTAATGAAAAAAAATAAAGTTGTCCCCTGTATTAATTGTAACAGAGGCACTTATGCAAAATACAGAGTATGCGTAGATTGTGGTGCCGGTAAAATTAGATTAAAACACCTGTATATATATGGTGTTGAATGCCGGAGGTTGAGAAATATAAATATAGACTAAATATTATGTATAGATGTTTATACTTACTGTATTCTGCTGTTGTGATTTCTCTAGTCTCAGTTTCTTCAAATGCGCATAATTTTGTCTGTGACGTTTTTCTTTTTTCTTTTTGTTGCGCTTAACACGCTTTTCTGAATCAGGTGGTGATGCAAGCGGTGCAGGAGGCACAGGTGGTTTAGGAGGCACAGGTGGTGTAGGAGGTACAGCCTGTGGAGCCTGCGGAGTCTCAGACAATATCCTTATACATTTCTGTAGATTGGCAGTAGAAATAACACCTCTATGGTGCAGATGTATTAGATACTCTATACATGTTCTACTCTGCAGCTGCATTAGATGCTCTATATACTCTAAACTCATTTTTTATACAAATGAAATATCTTCTTTGTTTAATACATACTTGTTTTTAGTAAAATATAAATATAGATTAATTTTTTTGGCCAATAAATCCTCTCTGTAGCCCCTGGGGAATTAAAAAACGGCCGTTAAAAAAGTTTGCCGCAGAATCACCTCTGTAGCCCCTGGGGAATTAAAAACGGTCGTCAAAATTTTTTTTTCCGCAGAGTACCTATTTTCCATATATATTGCTGTTCTCCTTGGGAAAATAATAATAAAAAAAATTTCAAAATATGGTATGATAAAACTTTTACACAGAGCACTTGCCCATTTGTTTGACGTGTGTAAAAAATCAATACTGTCAGATTAAAGGGACAGGGCTTTAGACAAAACATTACAAGATGTTTTTCTCGCTGTTGTTGATTTGCTAAACATTAAAATATTTTTTGCTGCGGCATTTTAATAAAAAAGATGCTTGGGTAACTATTTGTCAGAAAAAAGGAAAGTGTTGAAAATCTATATTGCTATCTGCAGCGCAACGTTAACTACTCAAGATACTTCGGTTATTTCCTCTTATTGAATGCTCGATTGTGAAAGTGAAAGTAGACAACAAGTTGGCTTCCTTAAAAAGAACCCAACGAAAGGTCCGCATCTTGTTTTAAAATTTGCAGGTGTGCACAGCAAATTTAATGACGTCATTTGCAACCAATTTTTAAGTGCAGTTATTGAAGAAAATTTATCACAATTGTAGCTCTATATTGCATGTGATAACGGGCTTTTTGCAACATTTTGAGATAAAATATTTCTTTTGAAACTTCAAAACATCAAGTGGAACTTCATAGTACTATATATCTGATCTGGGTCTACACTGTTAGCTCGGGCAATCTGGTATATGCAGTATTCTACAGTATCCATTTACATGTATTAAGTGTAAGGTGACAGCTGATCTGGGTACTGTTAGCTTAGGACTGTCTGTCTAAAACAGAGAATAAATGGTATTCTGCAGTACCCATTTATTACATGAAAGGTGACATCTGATCTGGGTCTACTCTGTTAGCTCAGGACTGTCTGTCCAGTGCTCCTAGTAAAAACGGATTTTGTACAGTAACTATTTATCTATATAAGATGTCATTTGATCTGGATCTAAACGGTATGCTCAGGAATGCCTGTCCAATACTTAGAGTATAAAGACTATTGTTCAGTGTCCATTTATTAGATGTAAGGTGACATCGGATCTGGGTCTACACTGTTAGCTCAGGACTGTCCAATATGTTAAATTATAATAATATTGCCAAGCTTCAGTAATCTGTGGATCCAGAGAGCTCCTTGTATATAATGATTGCGCTAAAGCACCAAAAATATACCCTATCCGACGGGTCATTCAGAGAAATCAAGCATAATACTGTTCCATGAAACTTGTTTTTTAACAAGCGTAGTGGTGCAGTGGTTATGTCTCCTGACTCTGAAGGGCTAGGCGTTGCCGTCGTAGCCGACGTGGGTTCGAACCTCCCTCAACCCAGTGGTATTTTATATTTCTCCCTATAGACATTTATTCTGAAGTACTTGCATCAGCAATGATCCTGGGCCGGAATTGTTTGTTGAAGTTTGTTTAAATCTTAAATTATAATAATATATCCAAGCTTCGGTATCCTGTGGATCAAGAGAGCTCCTTGTATATAATGATTGCGCTAGCGCACCAAAAATATACCCTATCCGACGGATCATTCAGAGAAATCAAGTATAATACTGTTCCATGAAACTTGTTTTTTTAACAAGCGTAGTGGTGCAGTGGTTATGTCTCCTGACTCTGAAGGGCTAGGCGTTGCCGTCGTAGCCGGCGTGGGTTCGAACCTCACTCAACCCAGTGGTATTTCATATTTCTCCCTATAGACTTTTTTTCTGAAGTACTTGCATCAGTAATGATCCTGGGTCGGAATTCTTCGTTGAAGTTTGTTAAAATCTTAAATTATAATAAAATTTCCACGCTTCAGTATCCTGTGGATCCAGAGAGCTCCTTGTATATAATGATTGCGCTAGCGCACCAAAAAATATACCCTATCCGACGGATCATTCAGAGAAATGAAGCTCAAAACTGTTCCATGAAACTTGTTTTTTAACAAGCGTAGTGGTGCAGTGGTTATGTGTCCTGACTCTGAAGGGCTAGGCGTTGCCGTCGTAGCCGGCGTGGGTTCGAACCTCACTCAACCCAGTGGTATTTCATATTTCTCCCTATAGACATTTTTTCTGAAGTTCTTGCATCAGTAATGATCCTGGGCCGGAATTCTTTGTTGAAGTTTGTTTAAATCTTGAATTATAATAATATTTCCAAGCTTCAGTATCCTGTGGATCCAGAGAGCTCCTTGTATATAATGATTGCGCTAGCTCAACAAAAAATTACCCTATCCGACGGGTCATTCAGAGAAATCAAGCATAATACTGTTCCATGAAACTTGTTTTTTAACAAGCGTAGTGGTGCAGTGGTTATGTCTCCTGACTCTGAAGGGCTAGGCGTTGCCGTCGTAGCCGGCGTGGGTTCGAAACTCACTCAACCCAGTGGTATTTCATATTTCTCCCTATAGACATTTTTTCTGAAGTACTTGCATCAGTAATGATCCTGGGCCGGAATTCTTTGTTGAAGTTTGTTTAAATCTTAAATTATAATAATATTTCCAAGCTTGAGTATCCTGTGGATCCAGAGAGCTCCTTGTATATAATGATTGCGCTAGCGCACGAAAAATATATCCTATCCGACGGGTCATTCAGAGAAATCAAGCATAATACTGTTCCATGAAACTTGGTTTTTAACAAGCGTAGTGGTGCAGTGGCTATGTCTCCTGACTCTGAAAGGCTAGGCGTTGCCGTCGTAGCCGACGTGGGTTCGAACCTCACTCAACCCAGTGGTATTTCATATTTCTCCCTATAGACATTTTTTTCTGAAGTACTTGCATCAGTAATGATCCTGGGCCGGAATTCTTTGTTGAAGTCTGTTTAAATCTTAAATTATAATAATATTTCCAAGCTTCAGTATCCTGTGGATCCAGAGAGCTCCTTGTATATAATGATTGCGCTAGCGCAACAAAAAATTACCCTATCCGAAGGGTCATTCAGAGAAATCAAGCATAATACTGTTCCATGAAACTTGTTTTTTAACAAGCGTAGTGGTGCAGTGGTTATTTCTCCTGACTCTGAAGGGCTAGGCGTTGCCGTCGTAGCCGGCGTGGGTTCGAACCTCACTCAACCCAGTGGTATTTCATATTTCTCCCTATAGACATTTTTCCTGAAGTACTTGCATCAGTAATGATCCTGGGCCGGAATTCTTGTTGAAGTTTGTTTAAATCTTAAATTTAATAAAATTTAAAAGCTTCAGTATCCTGTGGATCCAGAGAGCTCCTTGTATATAATGATTGCGCTAGAGCACCAAAAATGTACCTATCCGACGGGTCATTCAGAGAAATCAAGCATAATACTGTTCCATGAAACTTGTTTTTTAACAAGTGTAGTGGTGCAGTGGTTATGTCTCCTGACTCGGAAGGGATAGGCGTTGCCGTCGTAGCCGGCGTGGGCTTGAACCTCACTCAACCCAGTGGTATTTCATATTTCTCCCTATAGACATTTATTCTGAAGTACTTGCATCAGTAATGATCCTGGGCCGGAATTCTTTGTTGAAGTTTGTTTAAATCTTAAATTATAATAATATTTCCAAGCTTCAGTATCCTGTGGATCCAGAGAGCTCCTTGTATATAATGATTGCACTAGCGCACCAAAAATATACCCTATCCGACGGGTCATTCAGAGAAATCAAGCATAATACTGTTCCATGAAACTTGTTTTTTAACAAGCGTAGTGGTGCAGTGGTTATGTCTCCTGACTCTGAAGGGCTAGGCGTTGCCGCCGTAGCCGGCGTGGGTTCGAACCTCACTCAACCCAGTGGTATTTCATATTTCTCCCTATAGACTTTTTTTTCTGAAGTACTTGCATCAGTAATGATCCTGGTCCGGAATTCTTTGTTGAAGTTTGTTTAAATCTTAAATTATAATAATATTTCCAAGCTTCAGTATCCTGTGGATCCAGAGAGCTCCTTGTATATAATGATTGCGCTAGCGCACCCAAAATATACCCTATCCGACGGGTCATTCAGAGAAATCAATCATAATACTGTTCCATGAAACTTGTTTTTTAACAAGCGTAGTGGTGCAGTGGTTATGTCTCCTGACTCTGAAGGGCTAGGCGTTGCCGTCTTAGCCGGCGTGGGTTCGAACCTCACTCAACCCAGTGGTATTTCATATTTCTCCCTATAGACATTTTTACTGAAGTACTTGCATCAGTAATGATCCTGGGCCGGAATTTTTTGTTGAAGTTTGTTTGAATCTTAAATTATAATAATATTTCCAAGATTCAGTATCCTGTGGATCCAGAGAGCTCATAGTATATAATGATTGCGCTAGCGAACAAAAAATATACCCTATCCGACGGGTCATTCAGAGAAATCAAGCATAATACTGTTCCATGAAACTTGTTTTTTAACAAGCATAGTGTGTCAGTGGTTATGTCTTCTGACTCTGAAGGGCTAGGCGTTGCCGTCGTAGCCGGCGTGGGTTCGAACCTCACTCAACCCAGTGGTATTTCATATTTCTCCCTATAGACATTTTTTCTGAAGTACTTGCATCAGTAATGATCCTGGGCCGGAATTGTTTGTAGAAGTTAATTTAAATCTAAAATTATAATAATATTTCCAAGCTTCAGTATCCTGTGGATCCAGAGAGCTCCTTGTATATAATGATTGCGCTAGAGCACCAAAAATATACCCTTTCAGACGGGTCATTCAGAGAAATCAAGCATAATACTGTTCCATGAAACTTGTTTTTTAACAAGCGTAGTGGAGCAGCGGTTATGTCTCCTGACTCTGAAGGGCTAGGCGTTGCCGTCGTCGGTGGAATGGGTTCGAACCTCACTCAACCCAGTGGTATTTCATATTTCTACCTATAGAATTTTTTTCTGAAGTACTTGCATCAGTAATGATCCTGGGCCGGAATTCTTTGTTGCAGTTTGTTTAAATCTTAAATTATAATAATATTTCCAAGCTTCAGTATCCTGTGGATCCAGAGAGCTCCTTGTATATAATGATTGCGCTAGCGCACCAAAAATATACCCTATCCGACGGGTCATTCAGAGAAATCAAGCATAATACTGTTCCATGAAACTTGTTTTTTAACAAGCGTAGTGGTGCAGTGGTTATGTCTCCTGACTCTGAAGGTCTAGGCGTTGCCGTCGTAGCCGCGGCGTGGGTTCGAACCTCACTCAACCCAGTGGTATTTCATATTTCTCCCTATAGACATTTTTTCTGAAGTACTTGCATCAGTAATGATCCTGGGCCGGAATTCTTTGCTGAAGTTAGTTTAAATCTTAAATTATAATAATATTTCCAAGCTTCAGTATCCTGTGGATCCAGAGAGCTCTTTGTATATAATGATTGCACTAGCGCACCAAAAATATACATTATCGGACGAGTCATTCAGAGAAATCAAGCATAATACTGTTCCATGAAACTTGTATTTTAACAAGCGTAGTGGTTATGTCTCCTGACTTTGAAGGTCTAGGCGTTGCCGTCGTAGCCGGCGTGGGTTCGAACCTCACTCAACCCAGTGGTATTTCATATTTCTCCCTATAGACTTTTTTTCTGAAGTATTTTCATCAGTAATGATCCTGGGCCGGAATTCTTTGTTGAAGTTTGTTTCAATCTTAAATTATAATAATATTTAAAAGGTTCAGTATCCTGTGGATCCAGAGAGCTCCTTGGATATAATGATTGCGCTAGCACACCAAAAATATACCCTATCCGACGGGTCATTCAGAGAAATCAAGCATAATACTTTTCTATGAAACTTGTTTTTTTAACAAGCGTAGTGGTGCAGTGGTTATGTCTCCTGACTCTGAAGGGCTAGGCGTTGCCGTCGTAGGCGGCGTGGGTTCGAATCTCACTCAACCCAGTTGTATTTCATATTTCTCCCTATAGACTTTTTTCTCAAGTACATGTATCAGTAATGATCCTGGGCCGGAATTCTTTGTTGAAGTTTGTTTAAATCTTAAATTATAAAATTATTTCCAAGCTTCAGTGTCCTGTGGACCCAGAGAGCTCCTTGTATATAATGATTGCGCTTGTGCACCAAAAATATACCCTATCCGACGGGTCATTCAGAGAAATCAAGCATAATACTGTTCCATGAAACTTGTTTTTTAACAAGCGTAGTGGTGCAGTGGTTATGTCTCCTGACTCTGAAGGGCTAGGCGTTGCCGTCGTAGACTGCGTGGGTTCGAACCTTACTCAAGCCAGTGGTATTTCATATTTCTCCCTATAGACTTTCTTTCTGAAGTACTTGCATCAGTAATGATCCTGGGCCGGAATTCTTTGTTAAAGTTTGCTTAGATCTTAAATTATAATAATATTTCCAAGCTTCAGTATCCTGTGGATCCAGAGAGCTCCTTGTATATAATGATTGCGCTAGCGCACCAAAAATATACCCTATCCGACGGGTCATTCAGAGGAATCAAGCATAATACTGTTCCATGAAACTTGTTTTTTAACAAGAGCAGTGGTGCAGTGGTTATGTCTCCTGACTCTGAAGGGCTAGGCGTTGCCGTCGTAGCCGGTGTGGGTTCGAACCTCACTCAACCCAGTGGTATTTCATATTTCTCCCTATAGACTTTTTTTCTGAAGTACTTGCATCAGTAATGATCCTGGCACGGAATTCTTTGTTGAAGTTTGTTTAAATCTTAAATTATAATAATATTTCCAAGCTTCAGTATACTGTGGATCCAGAGAGCTCCTTGTATATAATGATTGCGCTAGCGCACCAAAAATATATCCTATCCGACGGGTCATTCAGAGAAATCAAGCATAAAACTGTTCCATGAATCTTGTTTTTTAACAAGCGTAGTCGTGCAGTGGTTATGTTTCCTGACTCTGAAGGGCTACGCGTTGCCGTCGTAGCCGGCGTGGGTTCGATCCTCAGTCAACGCAGTGGTATTTCATATTTCTCCGTATAGACATTTTTCTGAAGTATTTGCATCAGTAATGATCCTGGGCCGGAATTCTTTGTTGAAGTTTGTTTAAATCTTAAATTATAATAATATTTCCAAGCTTCAGTATCTTGTGGATACAGAGAGCTCCTTGTATATAATGATTGCGCTAGCGCACCAAAAATATACCCTATCCGAAAGGTCATTCGGAGAAATCAAGCATAATACTGTTCCATGAAATTTGTTTTTTAACAAGCGTAGTGGTGCAGTGGTTATGTCTGCTGACTCTTAAGGGCTAGGCGTTGCCGTCGTAGCCGGCGTGGGTTCGAACCTCACTCAACCCAGTGGTATTTCATATTTCTCCCTATAGACATTTTTTCTAAAGTAATTGCGTCAGTAATGATCCTGGGCAGGAATTCTTTGTTGAAGTTTGTTTAAATCTTAAATTGTAATAATATTTCCAAGCTTCAGTATCCTGTGGATCCAGAGAGCTCCTTGTATATAATGATTGCGCTAGCGCACCAAAAATATACCCTATCAGACGGGTCATTCAGAGAAATCAAGCATAATACTGTTCCATGAAACTTGTTTTTTAACAACCGTAGTGGTGCAGTGGTTATGTCTGCTGACTCTGAAGGGCTAGGCGCTGCCGTCGTAGCCGGCGTGGGTTCGAACCTCACTCAACCCAGTGGTATTTCATATTTCTCCCTATAGACATTTTTCCTGAAGTACTTGCATCCGTAATGATCCTGGGCCGGAATTGTTTGTTGAAGTTTTTTTTAAATCTTAAATTATAATAATATTTCCAAGCTTCAGTATCCAGTGGATCCAGAGAGGTCCTTGTATATAATGATTGCGCTAGCGCACCAAAAATATACCCTGTCCGACGGGTCATTCAGAGAAATCAAGCATAATACTGTTCCATGAAACTTGTTTTTTAACAAGCGTAGTGGTGCAGTGGTTATGTCTCCTGACTCTGAAGGGCTAGGCGTTACCGTCGTAGCCGGCGTGGGTTCGAAACTCACTCAACCCAGTGGTATTTCATATTTCTCCCTATAGACATTTTTTCTGAAGTACTTGCATCAGTAATGATCCTGGGCCGGAATTCTTCCTTGAAGTTTGCTTAAATCTTAAATTATAATAATGTTTCCAAGCTTCAGTATCCTGTGGATCCAGAGAGCTCCTTGTATATAATGATTGCGCTAGCGCACCAAAAATATACCCTATCCGACGCGTCATTCAAAGAAATCAAGCATAATACTGTGACATGAAACTTGTTTTGTAACAAGCGTAGTCGTGCAGTGGTTATGTCTCCTGACTCTGAAGGGCTAGGCGTTGCCGTCGTAGCCGGCGTGGATTCGAACCTCACTCAACCCAGTGGTATTTCATATTTCTCCCTATAGACTTTTTTCTGTAGTACTTGCATCAGTAATGATCCTGGGCCGGAATTCTTTGTTGAAGTTTGTTTAAATCTTAAATTATAATAATATTTCCAAGCTTCAGTATCCTGTGGATCCAGAGAGCTCCTTGTATATAATGATTGCGCTAGCGCACCAAATATATACCCTATCCGACGGGTCATTCAGAGAAATCAAGCATAATACTGTTCCATGAAACTTGTTTTCTAACAAGCGTAGTGGTGCAGTGGTTATGTCTCCTGACTCTGAAGGGCTAGTCGTTGCCGTCGTAGCCGGCGTGGGTTCGAACCTCACTCAACCCAGTTGTATTTCATATTTCTCCCTATAGATTTTTTTTCTGAAGTACTTGCATTAGTAATGATCCTGGGTCGGAATTCTTTGTTGAAGTTTGTTTAAATCTTAAATTATAATAATATTTCCAAGCTTCAGTATCCTGTGGATCCAGAGAGCTCCTTGTATATAATGATTGCGCTAGCGCACCAAAAATATACCCTATCCGACGGGTCATTCAGAGAAATCAAGCATAATACTCTTCAATGAAACTTGTTTTTTAACAAGCGTAGTGGTGCAGTGGTTATGTCTCCTGACTCTGAAGGGCTAGGCGTTGCCGTCGTAGCCGGCGTGGGTTCGAACCTCACTCAACCCAGTGGTATTTCATATTTCTCCCTATAGACTTTTTTCTGAAATACTTGCATTATTAATGATCCTGGGCCGGAATTCTTTGTTGAAGTTTGTTTAAATCTTAAATTATAATAATATTTCCAAGCTTCAGTATCCTGTGGATCCAGAGAGCTCCTTGTATATAATGATTGCGCTAGCGCACCAAAAATATCCCCTTTCCGACGGGTCATTCAGAGAAATCAAGCATAATACTCTTCGATGAAACTTGTTTTTTTAACAAGCGTAGTGGTGCAGTGGTTATGTCTCCTGACTCTGAAGGGCTAGGCGTTGCCGTCGTAGCCGGCGTGGGTTCGAACCTCACTCAACCCAGTGGTATTTCATATTTCTCCCTATAGACATTTTTTCTGAAGTACTTGCAGCAGTAATGATCCTGGGCCGGAATTCTTTGTTGAAGCTTGTTTAAATCTTAAATTATAATAATATTTCCTAGCTTCAGTATACTGTGGATCCAGAGAGCTCCTTGTATATAATGATTGCGCTAGCGCACCAAAAATATACCCTATCCGACGGGTCATTCAGAGAAATCAAGCATAATACTGTTCCATGAAACTTGTTTTTTAACAAGCGTAGTGGTGCAGTGGTTATGTCTCCTGACTCTGAAGGGCTAGGCGTTGCCGTCGTAGCCGGCGTGGGTTCGAACCTCACTCAACCCAGTTGTATTTCATATTTCTCCCTATAGACATTTTTTCTGAAGTACTTGCATCAGTAATGATCCTGGGCCGGAATTGTTTGTTGAAGTTTGTTTAAATCTTAAATTATAATAATATTTCCAAGCTTCAGTATCCTGTGGATCCAGAGAGCTCCTTGTATATAATGATTGCGCTAGCGCACCAAAAAATATACCCTATCCGACGGGTCATTCAGAGAAATCAAGGATAATACTGTTCCATGAAACTTGTTTTTTAACAAGCGTAGTGGTGCAGTGGTTATGTCTCCTGACTCTGAAGGGCTAGGCGTTGCCGTCGTAGCCGGCGTGGGTTCGATCCTCTCTCAACACAGTGGTATTTCATGGTTCTCCTTATAGACTTTTTTTCTGAAGTACTTGCATCAGTAATGATCCTGGGCCGGAATTCTTTTTTGAAGTTTGTTCAAATCTTAAATTATAATAATATTTCCAAGCTTCAGTATCCTGTGGATCCAGAGAGCTCCTTGTATATAATGATTGCGCTAGCGCACCAAAAATATACCCTATCCGACGGGTCATTCAGAGAAATCAAGCATAATACTGTTCCATGAAACTTGTTTTTTAACAAGCGTAGTAGTGCAGTGGTTATGTCTCCTGACTCTGAAGGGCTAGGCGTTGCCTTCGTAGCCGGCGTGGGTTCGAACCTCACTCAACCCAGTGGTATTTCATATTTCTCCCTATAGACTTTTTTCTGAAGTACTTGCATCAGTAATGATCCTGGGCCGGAATTCTTTGTTGAAGTTTGTTTAAATCTTAAATTATAATAATATTTCCAAGCTTCAGTATCCTGTGGATTCAGAGAGCTCCTGAAGGGCTAGGCGTTGCCGTCGTAGCCGGCGTGGGTTCGAACCTCACTCATCCCATTGGTATTTCATATTTCTCCCTATAGACATTTTTTCTGAAGTATTTGCATCAGTAATGATCCTGGGCCGGAATTCTTTGTTGAAGCTTGTTTAAATCCTAAATTATAATAATATTTCCAAGCTTCAGTATCCTGTGGATCCAGAGAGCTC
Organism: Anodontia alba; assembly: GCA_964016985.1. NCBI lineage: Eukaryota > Metazoa > Mollusca > Bivalvia > Lucinida > Lucinidae > Anodontia > Anodontia alba. Next base: position 97,676,710 of record OZ024822.1, on the reverse strand, counting down.
CTTGTATATAATGATTGCGATAGCGCACCAAAAATATACCCTATCCGACGGGTCATTTATAGAAATCAAGCATAATACTGTTCCATGAAACTTGTTTTTTAACAAGCGCAGTGATGCAGTGGTTATGTCTCCTGACTCTGAAGGGATAGCCGTTGCCGTCGTAGCCGGCGTGGGTTCGAACCTCACTCAACCCAGTGGTATTTCATATTTCTCCCTATAGGATTTTTTTCTGAAGTACTTGCATCAGTAATGATCCTGGGCCGGAATTGTTTGTTGAAGTTTGTTTAAATCTTAAATTATAATAATATTTCCAAGCTTCAGTATCCTGTGGATCCAGAGAGCTCCTTGTATATAATGATTGCACTAGCGCACCAAAAATATACCCTATCCGACGGGTCATTCAGAGAAATCAAGCATAATACTGTTCCATGAAACTTGTTTTTTAACAAGCGTAGTGGTGCAGTGGTTATGTCTCCTGACTCTGAAGGGCTAGGCGTTGCCGTCGTAGCCGGCGTGGGTTCGAACCTCACTCAACCCAGTGGTATTTCATATTTCTCCCTATAGACTTTTTTTCTGAAGTACTTGCATCAGTAATGATCCTGGGCCGGAATTCTTTGTTGAAGTTTGTTTAAATCTTAAATTATAATAATATTTCCTAGCTTCCGTATCCTGTGGATCCAGAGAGCTCCTTGTATATAATGATTGCGATAGCGCACAAAAAATATACCCTATCCGACGGGTCATTCAGAGAAATCAAGCATAATACTGTTCCATGAAACTTGGTTTTTAACAAGCATAGTGGTGCAGTGGTTATGTCTCCTGACTCTGAAGGGCTAGGCGTTGCCGTCGTAGCCGGCGTGGGTTCGAAACTCACTCAACCCAGTGGTATTTCATATTTCTCCCTATAGACTTTTTTTCTGAAGTACTTGCATCAGTAATGATCCTGGGCCGGAATTGTTTGTTGAAGTTTGTTTAAATCTTAAATTATAATAATATTTCCAAGCTTCAGTATCCTGTGGATCCAGAGAGCTCCTTGTATATAATGATTGCGCTAGCGCACTAAAAATATACCCTATCCGACGGGTCATTCAGAGAAATCAATCATAATACTTTTCCATGAAACTTGTTTTTTAACAAGCGTAGTGGTGCAGTGTTATGTCTCCTGACTCTGAAGGGCTAGGCGTTGCCGTCGTAGCCGGCGTGGGTTCGAACCTCACTCAACTCAGTGGTATTTCATATTTCTCCCTATATCTGCAAGCATTTGATAACTGAATTTTGTAGTGCTACATTTTTAAACAAATTTGAAACCTTTTTATTGGTAGGGTTTTCAAAAATCCGTTCTTTAAAATAGCGAAGTCCGGCAGCTTTACCTTTTGGTTAACCTTTCTGATGAACCCGTCCATAATGCCGTTAGGCGTTCTTCTTGTACAGGTTTTATAGAAATTAAGATTTTTTTTTGATGAATTTCTGATAAAATTAATCAGATGTATCATTGACTTTTATTATAACATAGGCTTCCTTGAAAATCTGTGGTTCTCACTATCACTGCATATTTTGGGTACGAGGTTCTGTCACTAATAGGCTTCCTTGGTTTTATCCCAGGTATATTTAAAATGCTTCGCTGCACTTGAATGGTGTGTTGAGTAGGTAACGATACCCGTTTATTTCGGACAAATTGCTTTCCAACTGACCGAGTTATTTCAAATTGAAATAGATGCAGTCATATACACTGACCAATTTACTTGTTACACTGGAACATGGACCAGAAGACTGAAATTCGTAGCTATATTAAATGCCGCATTAGGCTAAATGTAGATTCAAAGCAGATATTTAATGAATTGTGTGGTACATATGGACCTCAGACCATTTCAATGCGCACAGGTTTTAGGTGAGTTAAAGCTTTTAAAGCTGGGAAATTTTCTGTTGAAGATGATACCCGTCCTGGAAGGCCTAAAACCTCTGTTACCAAGGCTAACATCGCTGCTGTAAAGATTGTGGTCGAACAGGATGCGCGATTGTCTGTCAAAGATATAGCTAGTTGTACTGGCATATCAGAAGGCAGTGGGCAAACACTTCTAAAAAAGCATTTGGACCTGAGAAGAGAAAGGTTTGCGCTAGGTGGGTACCTCATTTGCTCACTGAGGAGCAAAAGACACAACACCTTAAATGTGCCCGGGAACTTTTGAAAACATACAAAGGCTGTAATAGTCGGGTTATTTCTAACTTGCTAACAGGTGATAAAACCTGGGTGCACATGTTTGAGTCAGAAAGAAGGGCTGATAATAAACAATGGAAGCGAAAAGATAAAAAAAACGCCCATGTATTGCCAAGAAAACCATAAGTTCGAAAAAGATGTACGCAATTGTCTTTAATTCAAGTGGGCCAGTCGTGCAAGTGCCTTGTCCATCTGGTCATACAGTCACTGGCCGATTCTGCAAGAATAGTGAACGGTTTTCCACGGGTAAACAATACGTCATTTGTTTGCCCGAAACTTGCAACGGTTTATGAAGTTTGTCATATCAGGTACAAAAGCATGGGGACAATAATGAAAGCTGTCACATCTGTCGTCTGCAATGCGTAAAATAACAGTTAAACTTTCGGACAAACAAAGCTATTTATAGTTCAGTACCTATATAGAATCATTCCCTATTCTGTACTGAAGAAAGTGAAAGGGTTTTACAATAAGAAACGACCAAGCAAATGATGGTCAGGAGTCCACCTTTTACATGACAACGCCTCCTCTCATAAGTGTGAGGTTGTTAAGTCTTTTTTGGCTTCTGAAAAGGTGAAAGTTTTAAACCATCCACCTTATTCACCAGATCTGAGTCCCTGTGACTTCTTTTTATTTCCAAGGCTTAAGAAAATGCTTTCTGGAAATAAGTATACGTCTAGAAGTTCTCTTGGCAGCGCTATTTATATTTGTCTCCAACAGATACCAAAAGAAGACTATTTATCTGCTTTTCGCGACTGGGTAAAAAGGTTACAAAAATGTGTTTCAGTAAAGGGGGAATATTTTGAAGGTTTGTAATAAAAATATGTTTGATAAAACGTAGCATTGAAGTAATCCGAACCCAGTGACAAAACTTTTTGCAGGACCCTCGTATGACTTACTACAGTGAATAGAACAGACATCCACGTCTCATTCGGGCTGGTATTGTGACTTACTTAAGCAGGTTCATAAATTAATCTATGTCCAGTTGGTACTGAATATTTCTCCAATGTGACGCCTCAAAGACTTGCTTCCAAAGTGAAGGCAGAATGATATGATTTACATACTGAATGTTTATTTATCTAACACTGGCCTTCATATACAGTACTTGCACTAACATTCAATAGCAGGAAGGACTTCCTGGCATTTCAATTTGGAAGTACAACTGAATGTAATATTACTTTTTTTAGCATAATGTTTGTTAATATGTGTATTTCTTCTTCTTTTAGGGGTCTAAAAATAACATTTAAATACAAAATAAGATAAGAGTTCAGTCTGCTTTATAAATGAATGGCAGTTATGTTTTTTTTTTTTTTTTTTTTTTTTTCAAAACGTTGGATGTCCTGACTTCCAAGCATCAATATTTGAAAGACCACAGCATTTTTGGGAGTCTCAGACTTCGCCTAGTGCGAGTACCGCATATATATTTAGGATGTATCCAGGCCAATAAGGTACTTCATATCAGCATATACATATATCATTCTCCTGCCATTCTATCCGAAACATGAAATAAATGCCAGCAATTTGTGTAATAATTTTATTTTTGAACACTGATGAACATTATTTCCCTTACTATTACCATGTTTTTTTTGTGTGTTTTTTTTGTGTAATTTTTTAAACTACTACCAGTGTAATCTTCCACAACATTTTTCTTACTTATCATAAATGTTAGTTCCATTTTTGGGAAATGGTTCAAGCTGACATACACCACTCTGGAAACATGAGTTTGCAGACAGTGTAAGGTACACATATGCTAGATTGATAATCCAGTTTTTGTTGTTGCTTGTAATAGCTCATCTCCAAACGGGACAGCACATTATGAAGAGGCAATGTGATTTCTATATGCCATCCCATCTCCTGTGTGACATCTGTTCAGTCTCTCACTCTGGTTTCTACTGCAACTATGCAAATATGATGCTGCTTTGAACTTGGCCATGACTTGAGTTGAGCAGATATTGTGCAGTCCTGAACACCTGATGGCAATTCTGAAATAAAAATGTTCATCATTCATCCCCTTGCAAACAGTACTGACCCAGTCCTGCCTCCATAACACTTGTTTACTGATCAGGGTCTGCTCTGTTGCCATGGCATTCTAGCAATTAAGAATTATAGGAAAAAACAGTTTCCTTGTTATTATTTAACTTTTAATGTACATTGTTTGTACTTTCCCTTTGTTTTTAAAAACACAGGCCTCCCACCTCCACCAAACACACAAAAAAGATATGGAGAAGACATAAATACAGGCCATATACACCTCACCTTAAACTTAATTAGACTGGCACCTGGCTAAAAAACTGTAAGGCAGAAAATTTTAATGCATACTTAATATTGAATATATGGTAAGCAGTATCCCATTTTTTAACCAATTTTTAAATAATTTTCAAGGAGTCCACCCAAGGGTCATTCCATCATTCCGAAAAAGGGAAAAAATATGATCTTATATTACTCCAAGAATAACTTTTATTGGTCCGTTGTTAAGAAATTACATTAAGCTCAATCATTCTATGTTTTTTTTTTTTTTTTTTTTTTTGTTTTTTTTTTTCATTTTTTCCTGCCTAAAATTTCAACCCCACATTGTCTTACTCAACCACATGTTAAACTTAGATGATCAGCAGAAACCATTTTGAAAAACTAGATGATCCCTAAAGGGGATGAATGCCCCCGCTGCTGCAAGTTTGGCTTATCATGGCAAAATATTTAAGTAAATCAAGGGTATATAAACATTTGATCTGAGTTCTGTGGCCTTTATGCACATGCCCAGTCTATATCCTTACCATTATGCAAGTTTCAAACCATTATCTTGAAAACTGTAGGCAGAGTTGCGGAACAGAAACTGTACCATAAAGTGTGATGGGCGGATGGACGGACAGACACATGGACGTACATACGTATGACAGAGGATAAAACTATATGCCCTCCTCCACTCTGTGGCTGGGGCATAAAAAACAATTTATAACACTCTCCATAATTTTAATGTCAAATGTTGGGCCAACTTATACAAGTAAGCAAATCCACACTTTCTTACACAGACCCAATTGCCAAAATTGCTGACCCTGTCATGTACAATGGTTGGTATGTTCGATGACTTTGAAGTTGAGCAGACACAAGTTCCATATCCCAATTTATAAAGGGCCTTTTTCAATTAAAATTAAAGCAGAAATATACATGTATATCCTCTTACACATCCTGTTTTATATTATTTGATGATGCTTTATACTTTTACAAATTTTGTGAACATATCCTGGAAGTTTTTATGAAGCAGTCCAACCTACTTACATAAAGCTGTAGGTAACAGCTACAAAGGGATACAATCTCATTAAGTTTAGTATTTTTCTTATTTTTCCCAGAAAATAGGCTTTGATATTTCATGCACATTGTCATCCAAGGAGACAATTGCCATGAAATGCCAAAGCCTATTTTCTGAGAAATATAAGAACATGCATGTATCATCAATTTGTCATTTGCTGAATTTGCCCATAGAGTGGTATAGGTAAACTTTCTACCATGTTTTATGCAGTGGCTTTGAATTCATGGAAAAAGGCACAAAAACGAATTAAGTTAAATTTTCTAGGGACCATAATTGATAATTCTGTCAAAAACACTGGATTTTCACCTTTAAGATGGAATTAAGAAATCACTTGGATATGATTATATTCCTGAAATCAGGGTTGTTGAATTATCAAATTTTGTTACTTGTCCACAGACAAGTAAAAAATCATCCGATCAAACCAAGAGTTACTTGGCCAAAAATCGACATTTTTCTTACTGTATTCTATCTATTCCACACTATGCACTTAAGTTTTTTTTAAATACACTTGTAGTAAAATATCCACCTTATAAGAGCACATTGTAAAGAAAGATCAGCAGAGGACTTCGTACTGATCCTTATTTTATGCGATATTACTTTCTGATTTTCTTTATAAAAGCATATGTTATAGGTACTCTTTTGAAATGCCTCGACTCGAGGCAATTTCAAATGAGTACCCACAACATATGTTTTTTTATAAAGTAATAGATAAAAGTACACTGGCTAGGATGTAAAGACTACTAAATTGCTTGACTGTTCACTTATAGGAGCATGTGCAGTAATTAGGTTGAATACAGTATTTCTCAAACAAAACATCTTATGGGTACTCAGACACTTCTAATGAGTATCCATAACATGTTTTGTTGTTGGTACTCATTAGGAGCACCTCATCGTCAATGAATATCCACAATATATATATGTTTTCTTCGAGAAACAAGAAAAATATATATCTCATAATCTGGATACTCTTCTTATCAAGAGCTATGAAGTCCTTGTCCCAGGACATGTAAACTGAAATTTTTTACTTGTCCTCAGAGAAATACGAGGGCGAGTCAATAAAAAACCAGCCTAACTTTTTTCTGGGTGAGATCGATTTCTTCTTTTTCGATGTAATTGCCCTCTAGAATGATGCACTTGGACCAACGGTGTTCTAGTGCCATCAGCCCAGAACTGAAGAAGCCAGGGTCCTTGTCTCTTGTCTCTGACCCACTCCTCAACTACCGCCACGACTTCTTCGTTGGACCGGAAATGATGTCCACGGATATCCTTTTTCAAGTTTGGGAATAGGAAACAGTCACTAGGAACTAAGTCCGGAGAATAGGCGGGGTGCGGTATTAGCTCGCACCCATTCCGCTCAACAGCATCCATTGCAATTTTGCAAGTGTGGACTCTCGCATTGTCCTGTTGGAGCAGAATCCCTTTGGAAGTTTACCTCGGCGTTTTTCCCGGATCACAGTTCTCAGCTGGTCGAGAAAATTTTCATAATACGCAACTGTTATTGTACTTTTCTTTGCTAGAAAGTCCAACATAATAACGCCTTGTGCATCGCAAAATACAGTTGCCATCACCTTTCCAGCAGAGGGTTGCGTTTTGAACTTCTTTGGCCTCGGAGACCCCGGCCCTACACTCTGGCGACTGAGCTTATTCTCTGGCTCATAATAATGGACCCAGGTCTCATCTACAGTCACCAGACGTGAAAGGAAATCATCTTTCTTTGACCTAAACCGCTTCAACAATGTGCTGTATACTGATGTTCTGGTTGCCATTTGCTCGTCGCTAAGGGATTTTGGGACCCAACGGGCTGTTAGCTTATGCATACCCAAGTGATCATGTAAAGATGTTGAAACGCTACCATGTGAAATGTGTAATGCGTTCGCTATTTCTTCCACCTTAATTCGCCTATCAGAATACACCAGATCCCGTACTTTGTTACACATTTCTTTATCGGTGGTAGCTGATGGGCGTCCAGACCTGGTTTCGTCTTCTAAAGACGTTCTACTGCGTTTGAATTCCCCAACCCAGAATTTAACTTGTGCATACGATGGTGCAGAAGACCCATAAATATTGGTCAACTCGCAATGTATTTCCTGACCTGTTCTTCCTTTCAAATACAAGTACCGAATTACAGCACGGTACTCAACTTTTGACGAAAAGCTTACTTTTGCATTGCTAGCCATGTTTGACATTCAATATCTTATGAGTGAATGATACGATAAGGGTGCAATTTTGCCCTCAGACCTAAAACGTGTATTGAAACAAGGCATGAAAATCTTGGATGTCTCGGTCAATTGGAAACGGGATAGGCTGGTTACTTATTGACGCCCTCGTAGGACAAGTTGGACAAGCCAGGCATGTTATTTCCACAGCCCTGCTGAAATCCATATTCTGGCTACAACCGTGAATGCAACTGAATAAGATGTATAGTGGAACAAACATCAAGTATGTTATTTTTGGATTTTCAGAAGTGGTTCAAAGGAAATTGCATCGAACCTATGAGATACACAATTTCTGAAAACCCAGATTCTAAGATAACTTCATGAAGCCTACTATTTAAGTGATCTCTTTTCCTTTTAACGTCCACTCTGTTCCATATTTTCAAATATTTTTATACAGAATTATATATTTTTTAGACTCTGCACCATAAACCTATAAACAAGGCCAAATAAAAAAAATATGATCGGAGTTTAAATCCTTCTAAACAGTATTTCTTACGTTTTAAATGTAAAAGTCAGTTTAAGTTTATTCAGTCAGTTGTATTTGTTGCAAGGCTTGTATTTAACTTTGGATTTATCACATTTCTTTCCCTGATTGTTCTGAGATTACTAATCTCCTGCATCTGTATATACAGGCAATGTCAATAAGTTATTTTGTATAACAACATTTGTATTGTACATTGCAAGCTGGAAATAAGGCTTAACTGTCCGGGTAACCTGGTTAATTAATTTGTATTATGCATGTATGTTTGTTTTGAGATTTTACGGCCCAGTCAACCCCATGGGGTCATGTCGAGCGCGGTCACACTTTTACTGGGCAGGCTTAGATCGGCCAATGCTTAAAACGATTAACCAGTATTGTGTACATTCTTACCCTTCTTGAATCAGCGGAAGGGAAAGAATGACCGTAGAAAATATTTCATGATCACTCTCCACGAAAGCATGTTGCCGACCCGGTAGGGGTCGAACCCGCAACCTCCTGATCACCAGTGGGACGCACATCCAACTGAGCCACCGAGGCCGGCTATGTATGTATGCAACATGGCGTTTGTAAAGAAACGGGTAAGATATGCTTATAAAATATGCAGTAATATAAATAAAATGCTACAATCCAAATCAAGCATGGAAAAAACGAAAAGAAAGCAAAGAATACATGTTAAAAGCAAAATAATAATTATAAACTTATAACGTGAAATTGAAATAAATATTACCGCTGCTCATAACAAAAGCACAGCGAGAGAGAGAGAGACAGAGAGAGAGAGAGAGAGAGAGAGAGAGAGAGAGAGAGAGAGAGAGAGAGAGAGAGAGAGAGAGAGAGAGAGAGAGAGAGAGAGAGAGAGAGAGAGAGAGAGAGAGAGAGAGAGAGAGAGAGAGAGAGAGAGAGAGAGAGATCCTAACCATAGAGCTTGTGAACCGAAATCGGGAGCACTACACATAACTGCTCGGCCGCGCGCTAGCCTTGAATGGTGGAACAAATCTGTACTAATATCTTGGAAATATAGGTCATAACTTTCTCAAAAATGTTAGAACCCGTTACCAGAACGCGCAAATGTAAAATATGAATGAGCATCAGCCTCCTCCGCCATTGCGTCTAGCTGGAAATGTGAGATGCGCCCCTAAGGTCTTTTCTTTCAGCCTGCATTGTCTATGTGTTACGTACACATTCCCCATATATTTGAAAAAAAAAAAAAAAAAAAAAAAGAAGCCATGACACATTTACGCTGTTATATATTGCATATTAATGAGGGGTGATTAATATGGAGGAGGTTGCCTAATCGGGCAAGAGGGGATTTTCCTTGTTTTCGGACCCCAATCGGGCAATTAAATGCTCATTTTGATAGTGGTCTGAGAAAATCGATTATGGAAAAAACACGCTGCATTTTTATTAATAATTTTAGAATGAAAGAAAACGGAATTCTAAAATCCTACCGTAGTCATTTTTTTGACTGTGTCGGTGCAAAGTTATTAAGACTTGAAGATGTGTTTTGAATTATTCTGTATTGCCCGATCGGGCAATGCTTAAAAAAATCATTGCCCGATCGGGCAATACTTAAGAAAAGATTTTTTAATTACTTTTGAAAATGACTAAATTTTGTTGACGGGGACACAAAATCTCAGTACATACAAACTATACATATTTATGCAGTTTTACAAATGCTGCACAAAAGGGGACCATTAACACTTAGCTTTCAGGTACTCCCCAACACTGAAAACAAATTAAACACAATCATAATAGTAAAACACTTTATTCATTTTGACATGTAATGTCAACATGGTCATGATGTGTACAAGTGGTACATTGGGGTGTCGGGCACAGTTCCATCCATCATCATCACGATAGACTCATTGGCGGGGTCTGTTCTCCAGATCTTCGTACCTGAAAAAAGTATAAAATGGATCCAACTTGAATGCCTCTTCAAAACATGTAACTATAAAATTACAGATTTAGTTTGGATTTTTTTCATGCAGTTGTGAACGGACAATTACAGAAAGTAAAACAGAATGATCTAAATGTTATTACCCCCTCGCACAACGAAGTGGCGAGGTCCCGTACGTTATTTTAATATAACTTCAAACAGATGTTGGGTATGATAATATCTCGGGCAAGTTCGACTTTCAAGGTCCTGGGCTAAAGGTCAAGGTCACTGTAGCTATTTTTTGAAAACTCTTTGTCATAGCTCTAGCGCCTACATTTATTCACGGATTTTAATATAATTTCAAACGTTATGACAATATCTCGAGCACGTTCGACTTTTAGGGCAAGATCACTATAGCTATTTTAGAAAAACTTTGTCATCGCTCTAGCGCCTACATTTATTCATGGATTTTAATATAACTGTAAACTGAAATTTTTTACTTGTCCTCAGGGACACACAAATGTTGGGTATGATAATATCTCGAGCAATTTCGACATTCAGGATCCTGGGCTCAAGCCCAACGTCACTGTGGCTGTTCGGTTTTTAGATAAAAATTTAAGTCATCGCTCTAGTGCCTCCATTTTTTTCAACGGATTTTAATATATCTTCACACAAATGTTAGGTATGATAATATCTCGAGCAAGTTCAACTTCAAATGTTAGGTATGATAATATCTCGAGCAAGCTCTGCTTTCAGCGTCCTGAGCTCAAGGTAAAGGTCACTGAGCAGCAGGAGGGTGGGGGGGGGGGGGGGGGGCATACCAGCTAGATTGGGCCGCGGAGGCTCCCACGTACATAAACAATTGGTAATTGTGTGTGTACGTGAAGACGGCCCGACCCACACAAATAATTGGCAACGGCCAGCCTGCCGCCGAGCCCCTGGGGACGGCCCCCACCCTCGCCGGCCCAGGGCCGCGGAGGCTCCCACGTACATAAATAATTGGTAATTGTGTGTGTACGCCCGGCCGTCTCGACTTACACAAATAATTGCTGTGTGTACGCCGGGCCGTCGAGACCTACACAAATAATTGGCAACGGCCTGCGCTCCAGCGGAGCTGGTAGGGACGGCCCCCCGCCCTCGCCGGCCCGGGGCTCTGAACGCAAAAAAGGAGGCACTTACACGCCTGGTTCACACCCGTTCTGCTTGACGACTGGCCCTGGCTTGAGCACATATCCTCAAGATACCTTTGAAAATGTCTCCGTCGGCAGGAGAATGGTCCTTGCATATCTTAAGTTCGATAATTTCCCTCAGCACAACTATCCGATCTATCTGATGCACATCCACTTGAGGACTATTTTGTATTTTCAAATTCATCCTTGATTGAATATTTTAACGCTTAACATACTGAGTAAAAATTTTAGCAGACGACATATTGATATATTTTTCTCAGAAAACAGGATTTGACACAGACAGGTGGTTCACCCCCAGGACTGGGATGTGCGTGTAAAGAATTCTACCCAGCTCCTGGGGTTAAAAGTACCGTGGACTAGCATTTGCTGAATCTGCCCATAAGCATGGTATATCTTATAAAATGTGCTGAAATTAAATAGGATTAGGTGAATGAACACTAGTAATCATTTATGTATCCGACCGTCTCCATCGCACAGACCTCCTGGCCGAGCCCGTTATTCAGGCCCCTGGCTAGCCTCCAGCCCGCTCCGCTATGGCGCCCGAGCCCCTGGGGACGGCCTTCCGCCCTCGCCGGCCCGGGGGCCTGAGCGCAAAAAGGGGGCACTTACCCGTAAGCCATATCAGGAGAAGGTTGGTTTGGCTTTGAAGCTTTAAATGTTTTACATACGTTCTGCTTGGCGAATGTCGTCTGCTAGTAGGCTGCTCAGGGAAATGTCTCGGCGTTCTTTCATCTTGCGAATTTTTGGCGAGGCGAACGGATCAGTTTTGGAGACGTTTCTTTTTCTGAGCAGTCCGATTAAACCGTCAGTGTGATTTAACACTGTCAAGAAAAATCGAAACTGACAAACCTAATCGCTACTGACTAGGAAATCGAATGAACACAAGCAGACGATTATCATTTCAATGACTGCATGTATGAAAACTCATCTAGGAAGTTGTAAAAAAGACGAGAAGGCTGATGTAAGTGTGTGTAAACTCAAAGGCGGGTTTGCGATTGGACCAGCTCATTGGGTCCTAACCAGCCCGCGCTCTTTTTCTAAGCTCGCGAGATATTTATTGAGAGGTGCCAGTGTTTCCAGCTTGGTGGAGCTCTTCCAACAGCCTGGTACGGGCTGTCATCATAGCTTCGTCTCTCATGAGGCGCAACAGCTGCTTCTTTTCGCCCTCTGACAGACCGCCCTCTTTCTGACGCCCACGACGAATCTCAGCTTTCATGTGATTGTACTTGTCGACAGAGAGAATCAGGCGAAACTCCTCCTCGGAGATCTTATTGTCGGTCAGCGCGGTCGAGATCCTGTCTGCGATTATGATCATGTTTCCTAGCTTTGGCTTCTCCCGCCAGCTCCCAGCAACCCACAAGCAATCGCCCCAGCTTGGAGGTCAACGGCGACTGGCGCCGCGATTATCGTCGTCAATACTCCGACACCAGACGTAGCCAAGCCCGCGCTGGCCACTGAAAGCGCGGTGTCGAGTCCGTCCACGACATTGACCCCACGCCGGTATTTTTTGTAGAGCGAGGCTCTGAAGTCCCGCTCTTTCTCCAGGCGGGATCTGACCTCAGCCACATGTTGAAGTCGGTGATTGTCTCCGGTCGTCTCAAGTGGTGGGTAGAGGTCCATCGTGCTTAACTATCACCGCCGTCGGACAGGTTCAAATGACCCAACGCCACGGAGCTTTGATCTGACGAGAGACCAAGGGGCGTAAATCGCAGCCTTTTGAGCTCCACTGCGGGATCAACATGGATCTTGCTTATATCCAGCAAGCGGAAGTCCGCCTGGTACCCAATGCCCTGGAGTGTGAAACGCACTTGAGGAGGCTCCTGTATGTAGGCTCCCACCTCTCTACCCTCGTGCGCTTGGGTCCACTTGAGCGTGAACCCCGGTAAGACAGCAACAAAGTCGTCGGGCCGGTCTCCCAGGACTAGCTCGAGAAGGATCGTGGAAATTGGCAATCCCACGCCGATGATCCCAGCCGGGGCGAACTCAGAAACCATTTTGAGAATGCCAGGCTCTTCTTCAGGGTACAGCGCTCGGAAACGATCACGTTCTTGGTTTCAGGAACGTAGGAACACAGCCGGGTACCGGCATTTGTCACCTTCCGAACCTTGTGATGCTGCCCCGTCACCACGTACGGTGCCGAAACTTTCACATCCACAAGCCACCCCGTTTCTTGGACGGGGTCTGCGAAGGCAACCCACTTTTTCCCAGTAAACGCCAGCGTGTGGAGCCGCCTGGGGCGGCATATGAAACATCTACATCGCTCAGCTCGGAGAGCTTCCGCGCCCCACCTCCCTCTTGGGTGACGACCTTTTTTCGTTTGTACAGCTGTCCCTCTTCCCCATCCTTCTCGAATCCTTCGGTATCCTCCAGATCGGCTAAAGCCGGCCCGGGGCATTTTCTGGCGCTCCCAGGGCCACGCGCGTCAGACATTTGTTATGTGTAGGACAGCACTCAAGTGGTCGAAATCTTAACTTTTTGTCGTTTACGTCTAATACCGTGAGGGTCAGTTGAGAAACAGTCCCAGATGCAAGCCGTTTGTACTGCAATGCGGGGAATGTCTCCGTCCGACACATCTTTCGTTCTTGACGGGGACGGATCTAAGCAGAGTAGAGAAAGCACCGTTAAGGAGGTTCTCAGACGTGCTGATCTCGGCTAAGTGTACGCAGATCTCCCTGTGGACAGCAAGCAGTGTGGCTCGTCTGCCGTGTATGTCTTGCCGGGCTCGAAGGTGTTTTGAGAATTAAACCCAAGGAGGTCTGCCAGCCGGCGATTTAGGACCAGACGTTTCTCTGGAGTCAGCTTTAAGCGGCCGGTTGGGGCATGCAAACGAAGTTCGGTGCCCAAAGGCTGGAGCACATCACCTAGCTCGCAGGCGTTGTAGTAGCCATCTGGAATCTTCAGCGGGGTACGTTCGGTCGAGACTCGATCATTCTCCAACTCGGCGCCGATGTTCAGCCAACGGTGATAATACGTGAGCTCGCAGAGGGCGACCTCGCCAGGAGCAGATAGGTTCTTGGCAAGATAGATCGGTTCCCCATTTTGAATGTCGGTGAGAGTGACGTACATAGTGACCCAAGCATGGACAAGGGGGCCTACTCGTTCAAAAGCTCTGCAACATATCGGGCGGGGGGCCATTTCAAAGAGAAGCAGGCACTCTTTCTCACCGACCAGCAGACCAGGGAAGTGACTTCCAAGACATCTTCCCAGACATCTTCGCCCAGTACCAGAATCCCCCACTCACCGGGGATATCGCTATGGCAAACAAGGCTTGGAATTCCTGGAAAACCACTCCTTTCGATTGGTTGCAGTGCCAACTGAACTTCGCGGTTTGGTGCGCCACCGCCGGATGTGGCGTCATGGTTGAGGACCACCTCCAAGCTAAAGACCCCCTTCTCGCAGGTCTGTATCGCTTCCATGTCTATTATACGACGGGGCGTCTGCTTGTGGAGCTAAAAGTCCCCCTCCCTGGGGACAAGTCCTATTCTTGGTATGAGAACGCGTACGATGCCAGGGCCTACAAGCGGCTCTGCACCGAGTTCGGAGTGGCACCTAGCACCGACTGGAGACAAAAGCTAGACCACGGGTGCCAAGGCCTCGGATCTTGGAGCACGTATATGGAGCCGTCGGGCGCCTACCGGCATGCGCACTACTCCGATGGCCCCTTCTTCCACCCCAAGGACTCAATCAGACACAACCGCGACATTTCGAGAGCCTGGACAACATTCATTCTCGACAAATCAGATGGCTTCACGGGTGTGGAGCGCCTCAACGACTCGATTCGGACATACGTTTGGGCAATCCTGGGAGCGCAGGCTCAAACCCGTTCAAATATTCTCTAACCCGGGACGGGGTTCGACGCTCAAAAGCAGTTCCTAGCCAACGTCGAAGACGCCATCGCCTCGCCCGTCGACATCCCCAGCAGCATCGCTCGCTATCAAAAGACGCTCCAGTATGCCTCCACACCGCTTGATTACGTCTTCGGGATAGGGCTCTACCTCGCCCCGAGCGACATGGCCCTCCACCCGGGCAATGTCCAGGGCTACAACAACGAAATCGTGATCGCTGGATCTGAAGCAGTTATCGGTCACAACCCGGGAATCAATGAGTCGGAGCAGATAAGCAAAACCAGCAGCACCAGCCGGGACTGATCACAAGGGGCCATCGAGTGGCAGACCCGCAGCTGACCCTGCGGGTCATGCTGACCCTGCGGGTCAGCAACAACACGCGTCTGGTCGCGCGGACGCGACGAGCCACGAAGAAGAAAAAACGGCTCTCATAGCCGCAGGGGTCGGGGTTGGCCTAGTGGCGCTTTGGTTTGGGTCTCGCTAGCCAGTCCCTTGCGGCCACTAAAAGGAGCGCCCCCACGCCGATGGCCAAGGCCCACACGTTGTCAGCGAGCCAAGTCGCGGCCTTCCCTAGCGTGCTCAGGAGCCAAGAGACGATTGACCCGACGATGCCGGGGAGGGCCGCAGCAGCCTTGCCGGCCAAATTAGCCAGGGCACGCCCAAGGGCCTGCAGGTGTTTTTTATCCACTCCTTGACCCCGCCCTTGTCGGATGGCTTGGGAGCCGGCGATGGAGTGCCCCCCGCTCCTCCGCCAGTGACCGCAAGCACGAGTGTCGAGATCGCCATGCCGATTGCTGTAAGGATGCTCGCGATCGTTATCCCCTGTTCGCGGAAGAGAGTTCGAATTCGCTCAGCCAGCGTCTTGTCTTCATGGAGGAGCCGCCTGATGGTCTCACGAATTCTATTGATCTGGGACCGGAGAGCTGCTTTTTTCGTGGAGAGGGCTTCGAGCCTCGCCTGTCTTTCAAGCTCGATGTCGGAGAGCTCGCCCTGAAGCTTTTTCATTCGATCTCGAATATCTTGTTGAATGTCGGTGTCGTCAGTTTCCGTCAGTTTTTGACGCTCCCTGGCCAAGTGCTTTTCGACTTCGGATTTCCGGTCGTCGACATCTGACAGCTTCGCCAGGTTGTTCACCAACTAATCTCTCATTCTCGTCATGGCCTCCCTTACTCCAGCGAGATCTCTTGTGGCCTGGGATATCCACGTGGTGTCCATTGGCGGATCCCCGATGGATTTCTATGCGGTCTCGACGTCTCCTGTTGTCCCAATGACGTCTTTGGTCGCGCCGGAGAGGTCCTTCAGCTCGATGGATTCAATGTTTTTCGGGAGGGTTTCCTCCGCATTCTGGAGTGTCTCCACGGCCTCTCTGCCGAGCCCCCCGCGATACCCCCGATCTATAATCAGTGAGCCCCAGTGATCTCCGCAGCGCATATGTGCCACCGTTTCCCTATCTTCGGGCCAGCGTGTCTAAAGCCAGGAACCGGAATCCTCCCCTCGTCGCAGCAACAGAGATCTTTTTGTCTTCAGATGTCCAGTAAAGCGTCTTACCGTCGCCATCGATGGCGAACTGGCTATAGTCGATCCTGCCTTCTGGGCGCAAGCCATATGTGTGGCTCACCTCTTTGTAGAAACTGTCAACGAGGCGCTTCTTTTGGGCGTCGAGCTCGGCCAGTCTTAACTCGCCAGCCAATTTCTGTAGATTGTCGCTGGACGCATTTAGCTGCTGCTGGACGTCCGGCGGAGGCTCCATGGGGGGAGGGGGGTGGTGTCGGGGAGGTCGAAACTATAATCATATTCTACTCCAGGCCCGTCAGGGTCAAACAT
Organism: Anodontia alba; assembly: GCA_964016985.1. NCBI lineage: Eukaryota > Metazoa > Mollusca > Bivalvia > Lucinida > Lucinidae > Anodontia > Anodontia alba. The sequence continues at coordinate 97,659,765 of OZ024822.1, read as the reverse complement.
GGGGTTCTCGAAAGTGACGTCATCCATCGCGGCGTTTAGTGGATGCCTCCATTTGGAGGTTATGGCGTAAGTTCAAATACACCATGGCTTCTTCGAGCAAATTCAGACGTAAACTTAATCCTTACCGGTGTCTCTGTGAGCCCCTCGGGGTCAAAGGAGTGCGACAGTCCGTCGTCATTACAAACAACCCGAGCACGATCGACCAGAACCAACAGCTGCTCGTCCGGTTCCCAAATCTGGGGGCTCATGACGTGATCGTTCCGGGGACTGCCCGCCCGGCCTTCAGAATCACGCTGGATAGTGAAGATGCGAACCGGACCGTGGTTCAGAACTTGGGCCGCGCCATCGTGAAGAAGACCGTAATCAAGATCTCCGGCAACGAGGTGATGTCCGTCTTCAACTGTTACGACGATCTCTGGAAGACGGCCTCTGGAAGAGAGGAAAAATGACCAGTACCAAGGCATCGATAGGTCTGGTAACCGAAACACAACGCGAATTCTCATCGACGCCGGAAATAAAGATGAGGCAGTCGCGGCCGACAAGGCCATCGCCGATGCCTTCGGCAACCGCTTCTACGTCCCCCTGGACTTCGAGCTGCTCGGGAGCCACCTGCCGTTCTATCAAAGCGCGCTTGGAGACCGGCTGGAGTACGAACTCACCTTCAACGACTACAGCCGCGTAATTCGGGCCACAGGCGATGCCGACGCCTCGTACGACGTTGAAAACACCAGTCTAGAGTATGAGATCGTCACACAGCCAGAGCTGGCCCGCATGATCACCAATCAGTACGGGGGCCGCCTTGCAATCCTGTATGACCGGGTACTGCACCACCGCAAAATCAGCAGAGACAAGAGCGACACCCTCTGGAATATCAACCTCAACGTGCCCGCCCGCAGCATGAAGAGCATCCTGATGCTCTTCGAGGCTGTTGCCGCGAAACAACCCTTCGCTCGCAACATGGAGAGCTTCTTCAACCCAAAAATCACGAAGGTTGAGGTCACGATCGAGGGGGTCCCCAACCAGCTCTTTAATCAGGGACTGCGTGCCTACCAGATGTGGGACGAGGCAAGGAAGTTATTTGCAGCATCACCCGGCAGAAAGCGTCACCCTGATGTGTCAGTGGTGGCGAAAGACCTGGCCCTGGCAGACGTCTCTCTGGGATTATTTCTGACAAGCAAGTTAGCTTTGTGGCTTGACCTCAGGATGACCGGCTTCATGGTAGTGGCCGCCGCATAGAAAATGCCAGCGAAGGGGTCACCATCAAGTTGACTAAGACAGCAGAAGCGGCCGGCGCTTTGAACACCTACCTCTACATCCTCATTGACGCCCAGCTGAACCTCGAGGATGGCCGCTTCGTCTCCGCCGTCTATTAACCAGCTTCTGCCCAAGAGCGCCTACTCGGCATTAGTGTGCGGGCAGACAGGATGTGGAAAAACGGCCTACGTCCTGGCCCTCCTTGAAGGCCCCTACAGGGGGTTATTTCGACATATCGTTGTCCTGTGCCCCACCATAGAGCACAACAAGACCTATAAGCAGTGCCCCTGGCTCTGGATCGACCCCGAGGTCTACGTTCTAGACCCGGGTGAGCGCCTTCATGATTACCTGCGGGCCTTCTACCTGGTGTTTAAGGGCGAGACAACACTTTTTATAATTGAGGACTGCTCGGCCACGAAGGCTCTGACACAGAAAAAAGACATGCCCTCAGAGCTCGCTTTCTCGGGCCACCACGCCGACCAGAGCGTCTGGGTCCTCACCCAGAAGTACAACACAGTCCTCAAGAACCTCCGTGAGCAAACGCGCTGGGTCTGTTTGTTCCACTGTAAGGATCGCGACAGCTTTGAAGACTGCCTGCGGGAGAACGACGTGATACCGACAAGGGAACAGCGGGCGTTGGGGCGGCAGCAGCTGGCCGAGAGAAAACACGCGAAGCTTCTGTTGAAGTCTGATCAGCCGGCTGCTTATATGGTGCTCACATGCATGAAGTAACTGAAGGACTGCTGATCGCCGTGCTTGGCGCGCATTTGGCACTGCTGTTTTTCATTGCCTGGCAATTCGCACGCTTGCCAGTGCCTCCTATATTATATTAGACGTCTCCGCCGGCTTGTAATAGACGCGCTGCAGGGCCAGGAGGAAGAACGGGTGCAAAAACACCGTGAAAGGCTCGCGGACATCGCGGCGGGGGGCCAAGCCGGGCAGTATGGACTGGTGGTCCGCGGGAAAACATTCACCGCTAATCAGATTGACGCTCTGGACAGTACCGAAATCGAGAAGCTGTATGCCCGCTACGAAGCCAGGCTAGGTGCGGCGATGACGAAGACGCTGGGGTCTGCAGCGCTGCAGCTTTATGCGGGGATCGCGGCCATGTTTCTCCCGATCCCGGCCGAAAACCAGCCAGGGCTTATCGCCGACCTCGAGGGCGACCCGTTTGTCGGACACGCGCTTAGCAGCGCTACCTGGGAACTCTATCATTGCTATGGCTTGTTCTTAGCACCGTTAACCGCTGCGCTGACCACCTTGAAGCACTGCCAATTTGGACATCAATGCCCTGTTAGAATAAGCGATGGCGGAGACGAAGCAGGAGAACCAAGAGACGGCGGAGGAGCCAGCACAGTCCAATGGAAAGAGTTACGGAGGAAGTTAAGGATCCAAAAATGTGGCAGCCGGACGTGCCGGCGCTGCCGCCCGGAAGGCCAAGCAAGAACGACTGCTCGAACAGCTTTGGGGAGCCAAGGAACCATTTCGTCCCCCCGCCGGCGACGGTACGTCTGCCAATATTCCTCCAAAGGAAGCGGACCACGAACAAGCGGTTTCCCGGCCGGAACGCCGTGAAGGACTAACTAACTGGACCCCATGGATCGTTGGGGCTTGTCTTACGGGCGGGGCGCTCGTGTTTCTCCGAAACGCGCAAACGGGAAGTCCCGCGTCGGTGGCGGCAGGCCCCGTTGACTCCGCGCCCAAGCAACCTGTGGATAAGCCCCCTCGGCCAGACCGGCAATTAAAGACTGGCTCCGATCCGTTCTATATGGAATAGTGCCGCCGCTATGACAACTCCAGCAGCCGACGGGAAGATGATCGTGAACGCGCTCTACCACAGCGCGGTCGTCTCTGGCTTGGCCATGGGATACGCCCGGCTCGGCAAGATGGCGATGGGGTGTAGCCCCCGGAAGCTAGACTTCACACACCGTGATATAGGCATGGTGATATTAGACGTCGCTCTCGCCATGGCAACCAAGGACATGCTAATTAAACAGGGGGTGTTACCCCCCCCCCGATATAATGAAGTGATGGCAAGCGTTGCTATGCTCGTTGGGGGGCGCCTTGGTGAACGCCCTGGCGTTCTCCGGATCGAACTACTTATTCACGATTTTGAGAAGTTCTGGCGTCGACGAAGAGCGCAAGCGTCACGACAAAGCAGTCGAACAGCTGCAGGCCGCACAGGCGTCATGGTCTGGGAAGCGGACCGAGCGCCTGGACTTTATCAACGAGGAACTTCGCCGGCAAGGTCATGCTGTTAAGACGTTCCGGGATGTTGACGCTGCAATGCAGAAATATGCGCAGGTCACCGGGCACAACCTCGGCCCCCTGGGGCCCGATCCCCAGCTCGCCGACTTTTATCACCCGAGTGGCGGCCAAAAAGACCGCGAGATCGCCTTTGTCATCCTGGGGATGGCCGCGACCGGCTTTGTGGCCTACCAACTCGCTAAGAAGTGAGGCGCGTTTTAATTTAAAGCCTGTTTTCTGCGACCTTATATCATGGGTCTTCCCGAAGAGCTTTGCTGCGCGGTGCTTGAGGTCGGCCACTGCGCCCGCCGCCACAAGATTCCTGATCCTCTGGCCCACACAATGATCGATATCGCGCAAGTCGCTTGAGCTCTGGCGGCAAGATGAACGGACGGCCATCATGTTCGCTCGCCTTGTGCTGTCACGGCCGATCAATCTGCGGAATGTCACTGCGAAGTTTCCTGTGCCGGTCGCTGAAGCCTATTGGAGACTGATCAATCTGCTTGAATATCTCGCAGATCTCGATGGAGCTAGATAGGAAGCTCTCTGCCTTATACTACAGCCCAAGGGGCTACTGGAAGGGGCTCAAAGCCATCAAGAAGCTGGCGTCTGCAGCCAAGGAGACTGAGCAGCAGGCCAAGGAATGGCTGAAGAAGCAGGCCATCTGGCAGATCTATCTACCTGCCCCACGGCGCGTACCGCAGCCGGAGTTTGACGTGGCGGTGCCCAACGAGGTCCACCAAGCGGATCTGCTCTTTCTGCCACACGACCGCGTAGGGCGGAAAACCTTCCGCTACGCTCTCACGGTCGTTGATGTAGCCTCGCGCTACAAAGAGGCTGATGGTCTGACTCGGATTTACAAGCGGAGCCCCTTGCGGTGGCCGAAGCTCCAGGTTGACCCCGGCCGTGAATTCATGGGTGCGGTGAGCCAGCTGCTCGCCAAACATGGAGTCGAGGTTCGGCGCGGTCGGGTCGATATTCACAGGGACTAAGGCGTCGTGGAGCGCTGGAACCGGACCCTAGCTGAGCGGCTCTTTGGACACCAGTATGCTCAGGAGATGCGCCTCCCTTCGGGTCAGAGGTCAACAGAGTGGGTGGCTCGGCTGCCTAGCGTCGTAGCCGCTCTGAACGGCGAAGCGACCAGGGTGACTGGCAAAAAGCCCTCCGACGCCATCAAAGACCGTGAAGCCCTCCTCTGTAGTTCCCGACCGCCCTGTTGGTCTCAAGGAGCAGAAGCTCCCCTCGGGGTTCGTTTCCTCTACCAGCCCGGCGAGCTGGAGGGCGGTCGGCGCCGCGCGACTGACCCCGTGTGGTCTCTTGTGGTGTACCGGCTGGGGCGCTCGTTGACCAAGCCCGGTGAGCCTGTATTGTATTACCTGCAGGATGGGCCGCCACGTGGTTTTGTCAGGGAGGAACTCCTCGTAGTGCCACCGGACACTCAGCTTCCTCCGGATGGGGTTCTCATTAGCTGAGCGCAGCTGCTCCCCTTTTTCGGTTGCACTCGAGACAGGTCAGCCTGACGTTATCGTGGATGTGGCCCACGGTCAATACTGAACTGCTGGGTGTCCTTCGGCTGGTACGCCCATAGGAGCGCGATGCCGCACGCGGCACAGTGATTGCCCTGGGACTCTCTCAGCGCTAGGATGTGATCAACCTTCAAGCTAAACCTGAGCGCCTTGGCTTGGTCCTGTCGCTTGTAGTCCACCAGCTTTTTTATGATGGTCTTGCGGAGCGATGGCTCATCAGGCTCTGTGAGTGGCCCACCCTCAGAGCCCTCCTCTGGGGTGCATACTACCCGCTCGAGCTGGCTGAGATACTCCACTCTTGATACGGCCAGGTAGGCAAGATTGGACCACTGAAGATAGTCATCGATTATCCAGACTTTTTGGGGGTCTGCGACGGTGAGACCTTGGCTTGAGTGGACTGTGAGGGCGTATCCGAGGGCCCAGTCCTGGCCCCACTTGCCATTTAGGACCTCGCGGGCATATTTCAAGCCCACCTGAACGACGTCGTTTAGGACGAGCTCCTCCTGGTCTGGCCTTCCATCCAGCAGTACGGGCCCAGGGATTGTGACCATGATGTTCTGCCGCCGAGTGTCTTTGGGGCGGTACAGTAGAGGCACGGAGGTGTCCGGGAAATACTTCTCATGGCGCTCGAACAGCAGCCTCTGGGCCCGGTCGCGAACTGGAGGTCAAGATGAGATCGCACGGCTTCCAGGCCTCCACGAAGCGTTCCCACCCGAGACAACCGGGAAGCGCCTTTCTCATAGCCCGACACTGTACTCGGTCTGGTTGGAGGCGAATATCCTTTTTGAGGGCCTTGAGGAGGGGGTATTTGGCTCTGTGGTCTACCTCGACCTTCTCGTAATAGTTGGCATGCTCGCGGAGCCAGTCGTGTGGCATTTCTCCGGCGATTGGGGGCGGCTGCCCCTGGTCGCCGCAGCAGATGACCTGGACGCCCCGACCCTCGAGCCAGTCGAGGAAGGTTTCCAGAGCGGTGCGGGGCACTGTGCAGACCTCGTCCCATATGATCAGACGGGGAATAAACTTCTGTCCCATCCGTTCGGGCGTCCTGTCTGTCTGGCCGCTCCAGCGGAAGAAGCTGTTACATGTCTGGGCCTGGACGCCCCTAGATCGCATCTCTTTGGCCAGGCGATGGGTCGGGGTGAAGACGAGGGGATTCCTCCGGCGGAAGAGCTCGATCGCTCGCGTGGTTTTGCCGCTGCCCCCGCCGCCGTTTAGGTAGCTCAAGCGGTGCCTCGACAGCGGGTCATCGTGGCTCGGCGCTGTGCTGGGAGTGAGGTCCTTTTTTGTTGCTTTGTAGTCAGGCTTGGCGAGGTAGGCTGCGTATTTCATGGGCATGTAGAGATTCTCGCCCTTGTCACGCCATTGGCCAGGGGCGACCTCGACGGGGGCGTCGTAGTCTTCCTCGAGTAAACAGAGCACGCAGCCTACCTCGCCACAGTCACATCTTTTGGGAGCCACAAACGCTTTGTGGAGCGCAGATTTTCGGACGTAGATACTGTCAGTGGCCACTCGGACCGCCTCTTCTGGTTCGAACCTCTGTAGCATTGAGAGGAGGTTGATGTGGGCATACGCAAGCATCGAGGCCCTGAGGTAAGCGTACTGTGGTTGGGAACCATCGTAGTAAGTGAGGATGTGACCCAGAGGACACCTTTCAGGTGCTCCGACCAAAGTGCCACTTTGGCGGGTGTCCCGGACTAGGTAGTCGAGCTCGCCTCGGTCAGTCACAAGCCTTCGTGTCAGTCTTTTGCCGTCAGCTTTGGCGCCCTGGGTGAACTTGCCGATGACGGAGCAGCCCTGGTCCCTGCTTTCGGGCAACCAGACCTCAGTCTGATTCTCGAAGGAGATGATCGCCTCCCTGACTTTGAGAGACCTCAGCAGGCCAGACTCTGTCAGGAAGGCAAGAAACTGTGTCGGGGCCAAACCAGGCAGGGATGACAGGATGGCAGGTAGCCTCAAACTCCCATTCTTGAACCTCGGCAAATCCAGTGCCAATGTCTTTTGGAGGAGGGCCATTGATTGCTACACTGGTCATACGGTGAGTCGGATGTCCGAACCGCAGGAAATAGGGTTTCGCTTCACCCATGCCCTGGAATGAGGCCGGGTAGCAGGCCCTCATGTCGATGGAAGTGACTTCCCTCGTGTCATAACCTATCGAGGCCGCCGTGACCGTGCTCCACACAGGCCTTCTCGATGTCTGAGAAGAGACTGGCTGGGGTTGCCTTCCAGCCGTTCTTTTCTTTTGCCATAATGCTGGCCGCGTGGTTTTCGCCGAAGGCTCTGTCGGCGAGCTCGGAGTTGCCCAGTTTGGCGCAGATTGTGGGCCTCCCGCGTCCTATAGATGCGGTCGTCCTGGAGCACGAACTGGTCGACAGAGAGCCACCGGTCTCGACCGCCCAGGAGCCAGACCGCCAATGGCTAACCCTGGATGACTTCCCGGATGGCGTGCCAGACATCATCCTCGTAGATGTGGACCTGTCGGGACTGCGGGAAGTGGAGATTCTCCGAGGCTCCAGTCTCATGGAACCCCCTCTCCCAATCTTGTAGCTTCCATCGCCGCGTGGATGTGAGTCACTGGCCTCTCAAAGCGCCCTCGAAGTGCTCCATAACACTCTGAGCCACACAGTCTCTTAGCGGAGCTAGGTTGGCAGGGTCCGGGTCTCTGATGGGGTAGAGGCCGTAGGCAACCGCGTTGACAGGGTAGGCATTTTGGTAGAACACACTGTCAATTCCAGTCAACACGCTAGGCTTCGTGTCCCGGGAGACCTCGATGACCCCCTGGACCTTCTTTCGCTCAGCCCGGACTGGATCAAACTTGTCTTCAAGGACCCAATCATCTTCAGCTTTCTCCCGGAGAAACGAGTTTCGAAAGAAACTCGTCCTCCGGAAGGCTATCAAGCAGCCTCGCCGCTCTCTCGTCGGCCATCCGAGCGTCCAGCGCCAACCTGCCGGCTCTGGTACGCATGCCGTCGGCGATCTCGATATCGCCGATGTCGAGCGGATCTTCTCCCTCAACCCTCCATGTGGAGAAGACCGCGGCGGCGCCATCTACCTCGAATTCGTCCTTGGCGTCGTCAAGTATCTCGACCCACGACCCAGCCGGGAGTCTCACTGGGTTAGGGACACGATCATCCAGGTCGGTAAATGGCCACTGGGGTCGGAGTGGCCGGGGGAGGTCTTTCCTCGGCTTCTGGAATGGGCTCATCGAGGATGAACCTTGGCTCGTACTCTGCGAGCATCTCTTCGATCAGGTCATCTACAGTGATAGTAGCCATGCTGTCAGATGGGTATACTACCTGCACAGCCATTCTCCAAATGGGGGTTTGCGTTACAAGGAGCTGATCCTGCTGTCGGATGGGTATACTACCTGCACAGCTATTTTCTAAATGGGGGTTTGAGTTACAAGGAGCTGATCCTGCTGTCGGATGGGTATACTACCTGCACAGCTATTTTCTAAATGGGGGTTTGAGTTACAAGGAGCTGATCCTGCTGTCGGATGGGTATACTACCTGCACAGCTATTTTCTAAATGGGGGTTCGAGTTACAAGGAGCTGAGCCAACACCAGATCAAACTGCCTTCAGGCTCTCTTTTCCAGGGCTATGTGCTGGTGGCGAATTTTATCTCGTCCACAAGCCCGACAAACTTCGATTTCGCTTTGAACCCCTTTCCCACAGCACCTACAGGGGGCGGGGATGTTACTACTTTTGCGGATTCTAGCTAAATGGACTTTACAGAATGTCTGGCAGCAACTCCTCCCGCGGGTCCTAAGCTCACCCACTTTCAACCACGCGCAGTTGTTGTGGCCCTTCATCACTAGATAAGTATACTCCCCACACGGACATGTCTAAATGGCCGTCCCCAGGGGCTCGGGCGGCAGGCTGGCCGTTGTCAATTATTTGTGAGGGTCGGGCGTACACACAGCAATTATTTGTGTAGGTTGAGACGGCCGGGCGTACACACACAATTACCAATTATTTATGTACGTGTGTGCCTCCGCGCCCCCCGGGCCGGCGAGGGTGGGGCCGTCCCCAGGGGCTCGGGCGGCAGGCTGGCCGTTGCCAATTATTTGTGTGGGTCGGGCCGTCTTCACGTACACACACAATTGCCAATTATTTATGTAGGTCAAGTACACACACACACACAATTACCAATTGTTTATGTACGTGGGAGCCTCCGCGGCCCAATCTAGCTGGTATGCTCCCCCCCCCCCCTGCTGCTCACTGTGGCTATTTTTTAGAAAAACTGTCATCGCTCTAGCCCCTACATTTATCAATGGCTTTTAATATAACTTCACAAAAATGTTTGGTATTAATATCTCGAGCAAGACTGACTTTTCTGGGTGCTGGGCTCAAGGTCAAGATCACTGTGGCTATCTTAGTAAATCTTTGTTATGGCGCTAGTGCCTACATTTATCGATGGATTTTTAATATAATTTCACATAAATGTTGGGTATAATAATATCAACTTTCAGGTTGCTGGACTTAAGGTCAAGGTAACTGTGGCTGTTTTGGAAAAAAAAAAAACACTTTGTCATTACTCTAACACCTGCATTTATAATTATACGTGGCAAAAAAAGTTAGGGATATTTTTATTCTTGAGTGAAATGTATAACAGGTATTAATCCAGTCTATTATATTATGGTGTAATAATAAAGTTTATTCAATAACAATAAATTTTGTAGAACTGAAATCAGTTCACTCTCTTGTACAGAAAAAAAAAAAAAACATCCACAATACAACAGTAGGGTTGAATGAAAAATGTCACAAATACACAATGCTCAGTTTTCACCGGTGAGCTTTGCTCATCACCTGAATTTGAACAATGGGCGACTGTACTCTTTACCGACGAGTCACGGTTTCTGCTGGATATGCTTGACAGACGACGTCGCGTTTGGCGTCGCAGAGGTGAGAGGTACGCGAACTGCGCCATTGTTGAACATGACCGGTATGGAGGAGGAAGTCTTATGGTATGGGGCGGCATATCTGTTCGTTCCCGTACAGAGCTGCTTGTGCTTAACGGAACTCTGACAGGCCAACGCTACATCAATGAAGTGCTACAGCCGGTTGTTCTGCCTTTTGTTCAACAACACCACGAAGTACTGCAGGATGACAACGCAAGACCTCATCGGGCGAGGATAGTACAGCAGTTCCTGCAGTAGAACAATGTGGATGATCTCGATTGGCCTGCTCGATCCCCTGACTTGTCGCCAATCGAGCATGTTTGGGACATTCTCGGCCAGCGTGTACGACAGAGAGTTCCACGACCAAGAATGCTCCAAGCTTTGGGCGCAGCCTTGCAGGAGGAGTGGAGGAGGATACCCCAGCTACAGATTGCCAGACTCATCAGGAGTATGCGTCGTCGTTGTGTGGCCTGCAGGTGGACATACGCGATATTGACAGATTTGTGAGGTTTTATTGGTGACCCTAGTGATCTTCCATACAAATTTTCTCATTCACATCTAGTGCTTCAGACTCCAACGGATGGATTTTTGTCTGTAAATGAAATGATGTAATCAAATATATCAATATCAGATTTCAGATATATCTTAGTTTCCTCTTATTTCACCGTACATACAATATCCCTAACTTCTTTTGCCACGTATATATGTCATGAAATTCTCCAGTTCAGTGTTTATCCGTACCAAGTAGTCTTGAGCGAGGGGATTTGTATCGCCTGCGGTGCCTTATTTCTTTATCACTGAAGTTGCAGAATCCTATTTGATCTGAGATATTACTAAACGCGCGCATGCCTTTAACCAGTGGGTTGGGGCTTGACGATATGTCTTTGGCTTGACCCGCCGTGGTTCAATAATTGGTTCAACAGTAGAATTAGCCATGAGTACTCGTCTTTTTTTTTTTTTTATCATAGTCATTAATTTGATTTTTATGTTTTCGCTTTGATGCATTGACTGTGTTGGGAGCTTATTTTTAGCTCACCTGAGCACGAAGTGCTCATGGTGAGCTATTGTGGTCAGTCAATGTTCGTCGTCAGTCGTCCGTCGTCGTCGTGCGTCGTGCGTCGTCTGTCGTTCGTCGTGCGGCGTCAACAATTGCTTTAACTCCTACACCCCTGGGCCAGTTGACTCGATACTTGGTAGGAAGCATCAAGGTGACTTGTAGAACAAAAAATAGCTAAAATCGTTTCGATCGAAAATCCAAGATGGCCGCCATCTTGAAAATCTATTTTTCGCTTCTTCTCCTGAATCGAAAAGCCAATTGACTCCAAACTTAGTAGGAAGCATCAAGGTGACTTGTAGATCAAAAATAGCTAAAATCGTGCCGATCAAAAATCCAAAATGGCCATGGCGGCCATCTTGAAAATCTATTTTTCGCTTCTTTTCCTAAACCCAAAAGCCAATTGACTCCAAACTTAGTAGGAAGCATTGGGGTGATTTATAGATCAAACATAGCTAAATTCGTTCCGATCGGAAATCCAAGATGGCCGCCATCTTGAAAATCTATTTTTCGCTTCTTCTTCTGAACCAAAACGCTTTTTGACATTAAACTAGGGCGGAAGCATCAGGGTGACTGTAGATCAAAAATAGCTAAAATCGTGCCGATCAGAAATCTAAGATGGCTGCCATGGCGATCATCTTGAAAATCTATTTTTCGCTTCTTCTCCTAAACCCAAAAGCAAATTGACTCCAAACTTGGTAGGACGTATTGGGGTGACTTATAGATCAAAAATAGCTAAAATCGGCCCTATCGGAAATCAAGATAGCCGCCATCTTGAAAATCTATTTTTCGCTTCTACTCCTAAACCGAAAGGCTTATTGACTTTAAACTAGGTAGGAAGCATCGGGGTGACTTGTAGATCAAAATAGCTAAAATCATGCCGATTGGAAATCCAAGATGGCCGACATGGCGGCCATCTTGTAAATCTATTTTTGGCTTTTTCATCTAAACCCAAAAGCAAATTGACTCCAAACTTGGTAGGAAGCATTGGAGTGACTTATAGATCAAAATAGCTAAAATCGTCCCTGTCGGAAATCAAAGATGGCCGCCATGACGTCCATCTTGAAAATCTATTTTTTGCTTCTTCTCCTAAACTGAAAAAGCCAGTTGACTCGAAACTTGGTAGGAAGCATCGGGTTGACTTACAGGTCAAAAATAGTTAAAATCTTATTGATCTGAAATCCATGATGTCTTCCATGGCGGCCATCTTGAAAATCTATTTTTTGCTTCTCCTCCTGAATCGAAAGGCTTATTGACTTTAAACTACAAGGTATCCAAGAATTTCACAGGAAGTATGTTTTGGCTCCAGCTGATAAAGCTGCTAATAATGTTGTTGTTGTGTGACGACTTTATTATATCAATACTCTAATACAAGAACTTGGTAGTACCAAAACATATGAACGGATTTTTACTGACGAAAGATCTATTGTTAATACCCATTCTATCGATATTACTTCTAAGTTTGCAGTGAGTATTAAAGAAAAGCAAGACAGACTTCCTACGTTAAATTAGTTACCGAAACTTCATAAACGACCTTATAAAGCACGTTTCATTGCTAATTCTAGTTCATGTACGACTACTGTTTTGTCCAAACTGCTAACTTCATGCCTTACTGCTGTTAAAAAACATTGGATTAGATACTATGATACTGTTTACGAAAGGGACGGAATTAACTATTTTTGGTCAATTAAAAATTCTAATGATGTTCTCAATAAATTTAAATCTAAAAACTTTCAGGCTTCTAAATTGTCTACATATGATTTTTCTACACTGTATACTACGTTACCTCATCATCTTTTAAAAGATAAACTTTTTGATTTAATTAACCGAACGTTTATTCGGGAGAATACCCAATATTTGGCTTGCAACGAAGAATGTGCTTTTTTCACTTCTGATGTATATAATAATCACAATTTATGGTCGTGTCAAAAAGTCTGTGATGCCCTTGTTTATCTTTTGGATAATATTTTTATTAGATTTGGAACTAAACTTTATAGGCAAACTATTGGTATTCCGATGGGAACTAATTGTGCTCCTCTTGTTGCAGATTTGTTTCTTTTTTGTTATGAGAGAGATTTCATGAAGTCTCTCTCACGTGAAAATCAGGCTGACATTATTGAGGCTTTCAAATCAACTTCAAGATACCTTGATGATTTATTAAATATTGACAATATTTACTTTGACCAAATGGTGGACCGGATATACCCTACAGAACTCCAATTAAATAATGCAAATTCTTCCGATACCGAGGCACCTTTTTTGGATTTAAATCTATGTAATTCTAATGGTACGGTTTCCACCAAAATTTATGATAAACGGGACGATTTTGATTTTGATATAGTCAATTTCCCTTTACTGGATGGCGATGTCCCCCGGCGTACCTCATATGGGGTATACATATCTCAACTTATTAGATTCGCCAGAGCTTCTTCAAATCGTAATGACTTTAACTACCGTAATAAAGCCCTTACTGCCAAACTTCTTAGGCAGGGCTATCGTTATTTTAAACTTCGTAAGGCGTTTTCGAAATTTTATCGCAGACACAGTGCCTTGTTAGAAAAATATAGCGTCAGTCTGAAAACCCTTCTGCAACAAAGTATATCGGAACCAGAATTTTACGGTGACTTTGTGTACAGATTTAAAAAAAAATTGTAGGTAAATCTAACTTTTCGGAGCAATTCAGAAAACTTATTAACCGTTATAAAAGAATTGGCTATAGCCTGGATATTATGCGGCAGACTGCATGCCTAGTTGTCAACCCAATCATTGTTGATGGCTATGCTTCACTCTTTAAATGCACGACGGCGGTTCGGGCCTCAGACCCAATGACGGCCTCTTCGTAAAACTTTAACTAGTGGGTTGAGGCTTGACGATATGTCTTTGGCTTGGCCCGCCGTGGTTCAACTATTAGTTTTCATTTACTCTGGTATACAGTAGAAGTAGCCATGAGTACTCGTCTTTGTTTATTATAGTGATTAATTTGATTTTTGTGTTTTCGCTTTGATGCATTGCCTGAGTTGGAAGCCTTTATGCGAACCGATTTTTTATGTGTTTCTGCATCGGGACCCAGTGTGAAGTTAGCTAGCTGTAAAAGTGCTTTAAACCCCCCGGTGGTTAACTCTACTGACCGTTCTAAGGCGGTGGTCCCGGTGTTAGTCTTACTCTTTGTTGCTTTGTGGTTTATTCTACGAGGCGATTTGTTGTATGTCTTTCCGTGTGTCATTTTGTTCTTGTGTTTTTCAGTCCTTTTAGTATTGCGATTACCTCGCTTGGGGAAGAGAGAGCTCATCTTAGTGCTTTTCGTACGTTTGTTCGATTTGTACTTGTTTGAATTTGTCGGTTTTCTCTTCCTCTTGGGGTCTGAGAAGGGCTGCGGTTTGTGATTGTGGCACTCCCTGGACTTTTCTCTTACCTTTTTTTTGGTAGGAAGCATCGGGGTGACTTGTAGATCAAAAATAGCTAAAATCGTCCCTATTGGAAATCCAAGATGACCGCTATGGCCGCCATCTTGTTTTATGTATACTTATATAGGGAAAACCTTTAAAAATCTTTTTGTCTGAAACCAGAAGGCCCTGGCCCTTGATATTTGATTACATAGCTTCATCTAGTTCACATGCCTATATAAGGCACCATGCGATTATGCTTCTGTCCACAGCCCCACAGCCTGTCATCCGAAAACATTCATTTTCAACAAGTTTTAAACATACATAGTCCTATGAAGAGAAATCATTGTCTTTTAGAATATACTAGAGACAATGACACTCAGGTGAGCGAATTAGGGCCCTCTGGGCCCTCTTGTTTTATGTATTTCTGTATTAAGAGTAGCATCGGGACCCGGGGTGAAGTTGGCTAGCTGTAAAAGTGCTTTAAACCCCGAGGTGGTATATTCTACTGACCGTTCTAATGCGGTGGTCACGGTGTTAGTCTCTCTTTTTTGCTTTGTAGTTCATTCTACGAGGCGATTTGCTTTAAATCTTGTCTTGTGTTATTTTGTTATTGTGTTTTTCAGTCTTTTTAGCATTGCATTGCGATAACCTCGCTTGGGAAGAGAGAGCTTATCTCAGTGCTTTTCGTACGTTTGGTTCGATGTGCACTTGTTTGGTTTTGTCTAGTTTCCTCTTTCACTTGGTGCCTGGGAAGGGCTGCGGCTTGTGATTGGACCCTGGACTTTTTTCTTACCTTTTTTGGCTGAGAGACAGAATTTAAGTTGCGAGGAAATAAATAAACATAAAGCAGTTTTACGGAGACTGATATTAGTTTTGCAAGCTCAGCTGGACAGTTTACAAGAGTTCCTTTGATTATTTCTGTCACCCGCTTCTCATCTCTGTGTTTTTTCTTCACTTACAGCAGACAAAGTCTGTGATGAAGCTTCAGTTGTTGATGACAGCAAATTTTTACCCTAGTGAAAAGATTTTCCTTCACATATGATACACAGTTCCAAAAGAACGATGTTTTTAAATTTCTGTTACTTAGACAGTTAAATCTTGTTACGAGCAATGCGTAACGAGAAAGAAATGAAAGTGAAACCAGCAACAAGCTTTAAATATTTTTTACAATATTTATGTGCAAAACAGAAAAATATAAATAAAGATTACCTTTTAGTTTTAATTGTCACAAAGTCCCTCAGAAATATTCCAAAAGAACTTCTAAAACAAATCCTTTGAATAACAGTTTCTGATCCCACAATTTTGAGTCCCTGAATTCAGAGTTTAATTCCAGAATAAATAAAATAATAAAGTAATCCAGTATACAACAATTTCCGATGAAAGTATACAAAGATGAAAATCTTTTGCCCTTATATAGCATCTGAGAACATTCTAGAGAAAGAATGAGCTAGAGACATCAGTCATTTTCTAGTTTTGGTCAAGAAAATTCTACATGATCTAAGACATACCAAAAAAAGCTTAATCCTGAATATTCCTTCTGGAAAGTTCTAAAAGGAATATAAACAACTTGTTAATGTAAATATGATCACATACATCACCATAGCGCAGATTATATTTCATTTCCTTTGGGATCATTGGACCCATTGTGGTATATTTGAAAATGGAGTTCTGCTCATGTATACGCTAGAGGGCGTAAACAGTGTTGCAAACTTCATTACTGCTTAATAAAACAGTAATGGGAGTCTCAATAAAACCGAGACTCCCATTTTCTAATCCGTAGTGTGTTCTTTGTTACGAAAGGCAATCTTTTTAACGTTTATTTTCTTTTGCCATAAAATGATTATAAAGCTAAATACTGATATAGACAATGATCGTATCAACAGCAAGTGACAGGAAACAACAAATCAAGACATCATGCTCTGGACAAGACATCAGGAACAATATTGTCTTTTCTTATCAAAAGAAATGTCAAGATTGTATTCCCGCAACAGGCTCCATCTAAGTTGCCTCTGATTCTTGTTTTTCATCTTTTGGATGAACGGTAGAGGATTATGACTTTGAAAACAACAATAGATGAGGATGCAGAAGTTAGATATACTTCAAATTATTGAAGAGCAAGAATAAGAGAAAGAGACAAGCATTTTTTCTCTACAGTAGAATAATTTCTTTGATGTTTGTTAAACGTTTTGGAAAAGTAAAAAAACTGGGTGATCCACACCATTGCCATCTTCTTGCAACAATACACCAACTACATCAATATCACTTGCATCTACGGCTAGCTTAAACTCTTTATTAAAATTTGGTGCCAAGAGAACTGGCTCACTCCTCAGTATGGCTTTCAGTATATCAAAGGCATTCTGGCAGTCACTGGTCCACTTAAACTTCATTCTTTTACTAAGTAACAGTCAGTGGCTCAGCAATGACAGAAAAAAATATTACAGAATTTTCACCGGTCATACCAAGAAACCTCATCAGTTGTCTTTTGCATGTTGGCACCGGAAAATCTGAGATAGCTACAACTTTAGCTTCTACAGGTTTAACCTGACCTTGTCCCACAACATGTCCTAGAAATGTTAAATTTGCATGATAGAATTCTCTTTTAGACATATTTATTGTAAGTTTTGCTTCACTTGGTCTGTCAAAGACTACTCTGATAGTCTGTAGATGGTGATTCCACCTGTCGTTGTATCGATGTTAGCTTCACAATGCTCCAATCAAGCTATTATGGAGTTGATTAAGCGTTGAAATGTTGCTGGAGAACTTTTCATTCCAAATAACATCACATTATATTGAAACAATCCATCAGGAGTAACAAATGCTGAGGTCTCTTTGTCTCTTTCTGTGAGAGGATTTTGCCAAAATACTTTCAGAAGATCGAATTTAGTTATATATTTTGTATTCCCAATTTTATCAATATAGTCATCCATTCTTGGGATTGGAAAAGAGTCTGTTTTACTAAAATTATTGACATTTCTGTGATCGGTGCATGTCCGATATGATCCATCGGGTTTTGGTACAAGAATACAAGGAGAACTCCATTCACTTTAGCTTGGCTCAATGAAATCATTGCCCAGCAAATGCTGAATTTCTTCCCTGAGATATTTTTGTGTTGTATGGTTCATTCTATATAGGTGTTGTTTAACAAGTAGTGTATCCTCAACATCCTCATCGTGATAGATTTTGTCAGTCCTTGAAGGAATGTCTGGGAATAATTGTTCATATTCATGTATTAACCGCTTTAGTTCGTTTCTTTGGTCTGGATCTAGGTGTGAAAGTTTCTGGTCGAGATCCCTTAGAATGTCAGAATCCTGAGGTTTTGATGAAGCAGGACCTCCAGAGTCCATTTCACTTTGTTCCTGAGGGACTGAACTAACAACACTAATTGTTGTAACAGAAGATGTTAACATGGATGAACTGTTTTTGTTTGCGTCTCCCAGGAGTGTTAACAATGTAATTTACATTACCAATCTTTTCTTATCTACAGTGAAAGGGCCGTAATATCTGGCTTGCATTGGCTATCCATGAATAGGCAAAAGAGCAAATACCCTGTCTCCAGGCTTGAAATTTCTTCCTTTGACATTTTCATCATACCAAAGATTCATCTTTCTTTGCGCTGACTGGAGAATGGTCCGAGCAGCCAACGTCGGATTCTTAAGTCTGATACATACTGAAGTAAGTTCAGAGCTGTCATCATTATGTCCCCCTCACCATGGGGGCGGGTGGGGGGGTGGGGGTGGGGGGCACATAATGCTTTTAGTGCGGATCCTGTCGGCGTCGGCGTAGCCACTTGTCTGCACTGTATCTCCTTATTGAGTGGACAGATTTTGGCCAAACTTACACAAATATATCATTGGGAGGGGAAAAAATGCTGATTAGATTTTGGTGACCTTGACCCCATTTTCAAGGTCTAAGGAGGACTTAGATTGTTGGAAAATAGGGCGTAGCCTCTTGTCTGCAATCTATCTCCTTACTGAATAGACAGATTTTAGCCAAACTTACACAAATATATCACTGGGAGAAGGAAAAATGCTGATTAGATTTTGGTGACCTTGACCCCATTTTCAAGGTCACATGAGGGCTTAGATTGTTGGGAAATGAGGCGTAGCCTCTTGTCTGCACTCTATCTCCTTACTGAATAGACAGATTTTAGCCAAACCTACATTGGGAGAAGGAAAAGTGCTGATTAGATTTTGGTGACCTTGACCCCATTTTCAAGGTCACAAGAGGGCTTCGATTGTTTGAAAATGGGGCGTAGCCTCTTGTCCGCACTCTATCTCCTTACTGAATGGACAGATTTTAGACAAACTTACAAAAATATATCATTGGGAGAAGGAAAAATGCTGATTAGATTTTGGTGACCTTGACCCCATTTTCAAGGTCACAAGATGGCTTAGAATGTTGGAAAATGTCTTGTCCGCATCCTATCTCTTGAAGGAATGAATAGATTTTAACCAAACTTGCACATCTATATTGCTGGGACATGTAAAAGAACTGATTAGATTTTGGTGACCTTGACCCCATTTTCAAGGCTTTAGGGGGCTAAGATTCTTGGAAAATGATGCGTAGCCTCTTGTCCGCACTCTATCTCCTTACTGAATGGAAAGATTTTAGCCAAACTTACACAAATATATCATTGGGAGAAGGAAAAATGTTGATAAGATTTTGGTGACCTTGATCCCATTTTCAAGGTCACAGGAGGGAGGAGATTGTTGGAAAATGGCTTGTCCACATCCTATCTCTTGAAGGAATGAATAGATTTTAACCGAACTTGCACATCTATATTGCTGGGACATATAAAAGAACTGATTAGATTTTGGTGACCTTGACCCCATTTTCAAGGTCACATGAGGGCTTAGATTGTTGGGAAATGAGGTGTAGCCTCTTGTCTGCACTCTATCTCCTTACTGAATAGACAGATTTTAGCCAAACCTACATTGGGAGAAGGAAAAATGCTGATTAGATTTTGGTGACCTTGACCCCATTTTCAAGGTCACAAGAGGGCTTCGATTGTTTGAAAATGGGGCGTAGCCTCTTGTCCGCACTCTATCTCCTTACTGAATGGACAGATTTTAGACAAACTTACACAAATATATCATTGGGAGAAGGAAAAATGCTGATTAGATTTTGGTGACCTTGACCCCATTTTCAAGGTCACAAGATGGCTTAGAATGTTGGAAAATGTCTTGTCCGCATCCTATCTCTTGAAGGAATGAATAGATTTTAACCAAACTTGCACATCTATATTGCTGGGACATGTAAAAGAACTGATTAGATTTTGGTGACCTTGACCCCATTTTCAAGGCTTTAGGGGGCTAAGATTCTTGGAAAATGATGCGTAGCCTCTTGTCCGCACTCTATCTCCTTACTGAATGGACAGATTTTAGCCAAACTTACACAAATATATCATTGGGAGAAGGAAAAATGTTGATAAGATTTTGGTGACCTTGATCCCATTTTCAAGGTCACAGGAGGGAGGAGATTGTTGGAAAATGGCTTGTCCACATCCTATCTCTTGAAGGAATGAATAGATTTTAACCGAACTTGCACATCTATATTGCTGGGACATATAAAAGAACTGATTAGATTTTGGTGACCTTGACCCCATTTTCAAGGTCACAGGAGGGCTTAGATTGTTGGAAAACGGCTTGTCCGCACCCTATCTCTTGTAGGAATGGATAGATTTTGACCAAACTTGCACATCTACAATGCTGGGACATGTAAAAGAACTGATTAGATTTTGGCGACCTTGACCCCATTTTCAAGTTCACGGGAGGGCTTAGATTTGTTGGAAAATGGTTTGTATGCACCCTATCTCCTGAATGAATAAATGGATTTTGACCAAACTTGTACAGCTATATTGTTGAGACATGGAAAAGAACTGAATAGATTTTGATGACCTTGATTCCATTTTCATGGACACAGTAAGGCTTAAATTGTTGGAAAATTGCTTGTCTGCACCCTATCTCCTAAATGAATGAATGGATTTTGACCAAACGACTTGCACAGCCTAGATTTCGACCAGACTTGCACAGCTATATTTTTGGAACATGCATCGGAACTGATTATATTTAGTGACCTTCACCCCATTTTCAAGATCAGACTAGGGCTTAGATTGTTAGTAAATGGCTTGTCTGCACCCTATCTCCTAAAGGAATGGATTGATTTAGACCTAACTTGTACATCTATATTGTTGTGACATGGAAAAGTACTAATTAGATTTTGGTGACCTTGACCCCATTTTCAAGGTCACACTAAGGCTTAGATTGTTGGAAAATGGCTTCTCTGCACTGTATCTCTTGAAGGAATGGATGGATTTTAACTAAACTTGCACAGCAAAGATCTTGTGGAAATAAGACTTTTATTTTGGTGACCTTGACCCCATTTTCAAGGTCGCAGGGGGGCTCAGATTGTTGGATAATGGCTTGTCTGCATGCTATCTGTTGAATGAATGGCTGGATGTTGACCAAACTTGCACAGCTATATTGTTGAGACAGAGACAAGAACTGATTAGACTTTTTATGACTTTGATCCCATTTTAAAGGTTACACAAGGGCTATAATTTTAGAATATGGCTTGTCAGCATCCTATCACATTGAGGAATGGATGAATTTTGACCAAACTTACATATAGGTATATTGTGACCTTGTGTTTATTATAGATACAATCTATTTTAACATATGTCTGTTCAAACTGGTGGGGAGACATACGTTTTCCTCCGAAAACACTGTTCTAGTTTGAGAGAAATTTCTCTTTCAAAAGTTTCAAAGGTCCACACAAGGTGTGACCAAATACTAGCTCAAATTGGCTGAAACCAAGAGATTCCTGAACAGCTTTTCTAATAGAAAACAACAACAAATGAATGCCTTCATCCAAATCTTTTCTTCAGTGTTAAAGCAGTATGATCTGATCATATTTTTCAGTGTTTGATAAAATCCTTCCAGATCATCTTGGCTTTTAGGATGGTAAAGTGATAACTTATAATGTGTAATGCCCAACTCATGCATGACCTGCTGAAAAACTCCAGACATGAAATTTGAGCCCTGATCCGACTGAACGGACTTTGGGAGGCCTACAAATGTGAAAAGCTTTACCAGAACCTTAACAATGCTTTTAGTTTTAATATTCCTTAGTGGAATGGCTTCTGGAAAACGTGTGGAAGCATCCATTATAGTGAGAAGGTATTCATGGCCAGATTTGGTTTTGGGTAAGGGACCCACACAGACTATAATTATTCTGCTAAAAGGTTCATCAAAAGCAGGTATTGACTGTAAATGAGCTTTTAGTGGCGTTTTCCTACCATCTGACAATAGGCAAGATTTACAAAACTGGGAAACGCTAGATCTTAACCCTGGCCGGTAAAAATGGTTAAGAATTCTGTGTTAGGTCTTGTTTACGCCTAAATGACCTGACATGGGAGTCTCCTGGGGCAAGTTTGAAATTTCGGAGCGCTAAACCCTTGAAACCACTACTTGGTGATTAACAGTCTTCTGCTGAGACATCAGGAGGACGCCATTTTCTCATTAAAATGCCATTTTTGACATAAAAAACAGACTTGGACTCGATCTATTTCTTGCTCATTAAAAGCCCTTTCAAATAAAGGCAAAATTTCAGGATCATTACGCTGTTCCTTATAAGGTAGTGACCCTGAAAAGTCATGCCCTGACCTTGGTCATTTGATACTGAAATGTAACGACTGGACTCTGACTTGTTGTCACTTAAGTCTGTCTGCTTACCAGACAGGCTGGACGAAAGCGAATTTGTAAGCTCATGTTTATAAGACTGACCCAAAAAGGTATCAGTTAAGTCAATGTCCCCATCATTCTGTTTTGCTTGGGAGTCTCATGGGCCAAGTTTGAAATTTCGGAGCGATAAAACCTTGAAACCACTACTTGGTGGTTAACAGTCCACTCGTCTTCTGCTGAGACATCAGGAGGACGCCACTTTCTCATTAAAATGCCATTTTTGACATAAAAAACAGACTGGGACTTGATCTATTTCTTGCTCATCAAAAGCCCTTTCGAGAAAAAGGCAATATTTCAGGATCATTACGCTGCTCCTTATAAGGTAGTGACCCTGACAAGTCATGGCCTGACCTTGGTCATTTGATACTGAAATGTAACGATTGGACTGACTTCTTGTCACTTAAGTCTGTCTGCTTGCCAGATAGGCTGGACGAAAGCGAATTTGTAAGCTAATGTTTATAAGACTGACCCAAAAAGGTATCAGTTAAGTCAATGTCCCCATCATTCTGTTTTGCTTTCTTTGCCATGGCCCTTGTAACGGCACATGATGGGTAAAGATCAGGGATTTCCTGTTCAATGGGATCAGGTGGCTGATCTATACAATGTATGCCAGTCAAAAGTGGGTTTACTACAACCTTATCTCCTGCTAAGTCATTGCCTAACAGTAAGTGAACACCTTTAAAAGGTAAAGAAGGTCGAATACCGACAGCCACTAAACCAGTAACCAAGTCTGAGGATAAATAAATGTTATGAAGAACATTAAGAAATCCACACTCTACACCCTGAATAAGGACACTTGTCCCAGAAGAAGTCTTCTCAGAAAAAGGCTGAGTGTGTGCTAAAATAAGGGCATAGTCACTATTTAGTGACACAAAACCATCTGATAAGAATGGGTTATAAATCTCCATAACAGAATCAGTCTCAGTTTTGGTCTGGGTAGAAATTTCCTCCTTAACACATGACTGCGGTTTTGACCGTAAAGAGGTAAGGCCTGTAGGTTTAAACCACTCTTGTTTTTCTTTCTTTCTTTTCAAATTTAGGCACTCAGAAATAATATGACCTGTGTTTTTGCAATAATTGCAAATTGGTTGAGAAAGGGATTTTGATCCTTGTTTTCACCAGAAGGTTTGGGTTTGGGAGAAAATGTTTGGCTATAACTGCCAGATGGATCACTAGGACTAGGTTTTGATCTTGTAGTTTTATACCATTCTTTTTTTCTTTCTTTGTTTTCAAATTTAAGCACTCAGAAATAATATGACCTGTTTTTTTTGCGATAATTGCAAATTTGTTGAGATAAGGGATTTTGATCCTTGTTCTCACCAGAAGGTTTGGGTTTGGGAGAAAACGTTTCGCTGTATCTGCCAGATGGATTACTAGGACTAGGTTTTGATCCTGATTGTGGGTCTTTTAGAAGGATTTGACTTGAAAGGAAACGTTATATGTTAAAGTATAATCGTCTGCAAGTCGGGCTGCAGCTTCCAAAGTTTCAACTTGTTTCTCATCTAGAAAGGACAATGTCTGAATTTATGCACCTTTTGAGTTCTTCCACAATGAGCTGCCTAAGTTTCTCATGATCAGAGCCGATTTTCTTCGAAGAGCATCATCTATCAAATAACTGTTCTTTAGTTCTAGGAAATTCTACATGAGTCTGTTTTCTTTCTTAGAATTCCTAAATGTGTCCAGAGACCAACATAAGCTTTAAGAATTAATTCCTTTACAGTATCATAATTGGAACTCTGCTCAACAATTAGCTGAGTATAAATTTTTCGAGCCCACTGCAAAAGCAAGATCAAATGCGCCTTTGGCCATTTTAAATATTCTGCTACTTTTTCGAAATGAAGAAAATATTTGTCAACTTCTTTTTCTTGAAATGGAGGCACTAATATGATGTGTTTGGTAACATCAAAATGAATGCTAAAGTCTAAAGGTTGCGGTTTTACCGTCTTCTAATGCTTTAATTCTTAAATTAAATTGTCTCTCTCTTTCTTTTTCTTCTGTATCAAATTAAATGTTTCCTTTTCTATCTGAATTTGTCTTTCTTGTTCCAATCATAATTTTTCTAACTATATTTGCTTCTGAATTTCAAGCTCTCGCATTTGTAAACCTGTTTCATGTAATAGATATGTCACAGGATTTGACGGTAAGCACTAGGGCTTATTGGAATGGTCCCTCAGGACCTTTTCATAGTGTGCACTGAAATAGAGCATTTTAGCTCCAGTGCAGACTAAAATAATTTACTACTAACGTTCATTCTTGGCTTGAGGAACCAGTCCAAAATTGGCAGGGATACTTCATTATTCTCTGACTGTCGCTGCGGTGTGTATAAGTTAGCCTAAATTTGCTGAAATGAACCCAAACGCGTTACTATCCAATAAGTATTAGCTTTCAAAAATAGCTTGTGCCATATTAAGCACGCAAGTTTAAGTTTTTTGAAAGCCTTACCAATCAACAATTTCAGATGTGCTGCAAATGCACATCTCTGATAGGGGAAGTCAAACTAGTGTTTGAATGGTTGTCAGAGGTCTTGCTACGAGCGTACTTTACAGTTTCGCAGCTAGTGATTTCGCACCTTTCCGGAAGCTGTTTCACTACTCGGTTGTTTTCGCATCTTTTTCGCCACCCGGAAGGTTTTGCACCCTTTTGGCTCGATGGGTATTTTTCGGCTTTGACTGTTTATATAAATAAAGCGTGCCAAGCGAAACGGGGTCGTGTAAGTATATACCGTAATTACCGTTATTGATCGGACAAACAGGTCTGAACAAATAGCGTTGATCCAGATCAGAGCAGAATGGTTTCTTCTTGAACTTGACAACACTGTCGCCCCAGAGCAGATTAAAAACACTAATTACCGTGAATAATCGTAGAAACAGGCCTGAGTAAACAGTATGTACTCAGATCAGACCATACTGTTTACTTCGCATACTCTGTATAATATTGTCAATCCAGGTCAGATCAGGAGCAGTGTTAACATAAATCATTGTAAATGTTTTTGAAAACTATTCTGATAAAAACTTAAACCTAGGTGTAGACCTAGGCAAGATCAGACTGTTTTTTTATGCTATTTATAACAGTTCAGATCTAAACAGATCAAAAGTGCAGCACTTACCGTACACATTCCACGGAAAAAACAGGCCTAAGCAAACACTTTAGACCCATATCAGATCAGACGGCTTTTGTCTCTTTTTATGCAGTGCCCAACAATGTAGACCCAGGGCACTCTGATCAACGTCTGAACATAGCCTACTGTAAATACCGTAAACTAATAAAGAAAACACGTCTTGATCATCTTCAATTCCCACCTTACAAAATTTCTCCAAATACCATGCTCAAACTGTGATACATCTTTAAGTTCTACTAATTTCTATTTTGACTGGGATTTTGAGTCCTTTCAGTGTCAGTAGAAGTGAGATAATTAAGACCAGCATTTTTTTATACATGTTATCGCGGATAATTAAGTGCTGTAACAGGTGGTATGCAAACTATAGATATTAAATTTCCAGGTAATATTTCTTCATGTGCTAAAATAAAGTTTATGAATGAACATGTCTTTAAAGATAATTAAGCATGCCAATATACCATAATATACACAATCACATTGGTAAAATAGTGCAATTCAGTAAATTTTGTTGTGTTTTTTTTTTTACCATAAACTTTTTTATACTCATTTTGCCATTTCGGTAACAGTACTTGGGGCCTATTGTCCTGGGGTTTAGTAGGGACAATTTTGGTTTAGGGCCGTTTCGTCTGTATACAGTACGTATATATTAAACATTTGAATTGGCTGGTGAAAACATACACGTAGCAAACTTGAAAGTAGCGAAAACGTACATTGTATATGTAGCGAAACCTCTTCCGGCGAAAGTGTATAAGGTGAGAAACTGCACAGATGGCGAACTTGCAATTTGCGAAACCTCCTTAACGCATTTGAACATCTCAGTAGTTAAAAGCAACAAGAGGAGGCACATTAGTGTCATTCTAATGAACTATAAATGTTTACATCCTCAATTGCTCGAGTTCATTTCGGTCATTTACAATAAACTTGTTTCGTTGAACAAAATGAAAATTCGCAAGAAAACCTCATTTATTCTATAGCAGATTCCTCTCAATCTGTTCGGGAGGAAGTAAAAGTTAATACAACAGTAACTTCATGTCTGTATGTACAAATTCAACTGATGAATGTGAAATGTAAATTCCTATTAGACACAGGCTCTCCATATTCAATCTTGTCTAACCAAGTGTACGAAAAATTAAATGAGCCACTCTCCTATCAAGCTAACAGTACACGATTAAGAGCCGCTGATGGCAGTTTAATTCAGACAAACGGTCAAATAACGCTACAATTTGACAGTAATGGACATTGTTTCAAACAAACTTTCATTGTAGCAAAGATACAAGGCATTGATGGCATCATTGGGATAGATTTCTTGTACGATTATGATGGTAGTGTACAGACTAAGAAACAAACATTAAAAACATCTTGTGGGAAGTTAATGCTTTATAAACAAACCACAAATACATGTGCACGAATACAAGTTGCTGAATCAGCAGTTTTAAAACCCAATGCCGAAACTTTTATCAAGGGCACCATTGAACAACCTTGTATCAAAAATGAGACATTGAGTGTAGCTGAACCAACAGGGTTTCTAAAAAGCAAAGGCTGTTTTATAGCAAAAACACTTGTTGATCCAAATGATGAGGACTGCATCATGTGCATATTAAATTTGACTGATGAAGCAGTCAAAATTAATCAAGAATCTATAATAGGTTCATTTCACAAAGTTGACAACATTTTTCAGCAGCAAGCTGAAGCAATGACCAATGCAAATACTATAATACTACCTGAACATTTACAGCCTTTAATTCAAAATACATCAGATAGGTTAAATCCAACTGAAAAAGATAAGTTGAGCACACTCATAGGTCAGTATCAAGATATCTTTATGCAATCAAATGGGCAGCTTGGCCAAACACATATTGTTCAACATGAAATAAAAACTGGTGACACAAAGCCAATCAAACTTCCTCCACGGAGGATACCAATATTTAAGCGTCAGACAGTTGATCAAGAAATAGATAAAATGCTTGAACAAGGAATAATTGAACCAAGTGATAGTCCTTGGTCAGCCCCAATATGCTTAGTTAAAAAGAAAGATGGTAGTTGCCGATTTTGTGTCGATTTTAGTAAATTAAATGCAGTGACATTAAAAGACGCATATCCACTACCCAGAATTGATGACACATTAGATTCACTATCAGGGTCAATGTATTTTAGTACTTTAGACTTAGCAAGCGGCTACTGGCAAATTAAAATGTCTGAATCAAGTAAAACTAAAACAACATTTGTTACACCACACCGAGGGCTATATCATTTTAATGTAATGCCATTTGGCCTTACAAATGCGCCAGCCACATTTCAGAGACTCATGGAAAAAGTTCTGGTTAATCTTACACCTCATAAATGTTTGTGCTACCTTGACGATATCATAATTTTAGGCCGCACATTTGAAGAAGCACTCGAAAACTTAAGAGAAGTCTTCTAAAGGTTAAGAGAAGCCAATTTAAGGTTAAAACCAAGCAAATGCTCACTATTTCAAGCCAAAGTAACTTATTTAGGACATGTAGTATCAGAACAAGGCATATCATGTGACCCGTCCAAAACGGAAGTTATTAGAAATTGGCCAGCGCCAAACAATAAGTCAGAAGTTCGTTCAGTGTTAGGGCTTTTAGGCTATTACAGAAAATTCATTCCAAACTTTGCTGAACGTTCAAAGCCATTGTCCAGATTGACGCGCAAAAATGCAAAATTTGTCTGGGATGATGCATGTGAAGAATCTTTATCTGATTTATAGCAATGCCTTATACAAGCCCTAATTCTAGGCTTCCCAAGTGAAGCAAGAATCTTTATATTAGACACTTAGGCTAGCCTTTATGGGATAGGAGGAGTCTTGTCTCAAATTCAAAATAACCAGGAAGTAGTCATTGCCTATGCCAGTAAAACATTAAATTCAGCCCAACAGCAGTACTGTACTACTAAAAGAGAACTCTTAGCAGTTGTAACATTTATGAAGCATTTCAAACATTATCTGCTAGGCAAGAAATTCATTATCAGAACTGATCATGCCCCATTGGTATGGTTAAGAAACTTCAAAGAATCAGAGGGTATAATTGTAAGGTGGATCAGTATCATAGAAACCTTTGATTACGAATTAAAATATAGGCCAGGTAGACAGCACAGTAATGTTGATACTCTTTCAAGGAGGCCCAAAAGAAAATGTCCAAACAGCATGTGTCAAGATTGTTTTCCTCAAGTTAGGGATAAGGTTTTAGGAAAGGATGATAATGAGGAGTCCGATGGCATGAGTTTGGTCAATGAGACCAATTTGAACCAGGTTCATATTGTTCCTACTGTGTCACATGCCAACTCTTCTAGTCCCGCGGGGCAAATTGATGAGATGGTGGTTAGCCGGATCGAGGAACCATATTGGTCCTACGTGTCACTCATCAGCCCAAACGCGTCAGAATCAAATGAGGAACAACTTGACACCCATGAATCAAACTGGATACCAGTATTGATTCAGGAAGAGCTAAGGCAAATGCAAAAGGAAGATAAGTCCATAAACTATATACTTCAGAATAAACAGGCTGAATCTAATCGTCCACCACTAGACAACAACTTTCAAACAGACAAAGTTGCCAAATCCTTATGGTTCCAGAGGGAAAGTTTAGAGGTTTTATATCGGAAGTGGTCAGACGCTAGAGGAAACCAAATTTATCAGCTAATAGCTCCTGACAAACTGAAAAGAACCATATTTGAAAACCTTCATTCCGATATCACAGCAGGGCATCTAGGAAGAGACAGAACACTTGAAAGTATCAAGAATCGATTCTACTGGCCTGGAGTTCGAGAAGATATTGAGCGATGGATAAAATCGTGCGACCTGTGTACACAGGCAAAACGAGGACCAGGACTTGGCAAGTCACCGCTTCAACAGTTCAGAGTAAACGCGATTATGCAATGTATCGCTGTAGATATTTTTGTGCCACTACCAATAACAGAAAATGGGAATGAATATATAATTGTAGCAGGAGATTACTTCTCCAAGTGGATCGATGCGTGGGCTGTGCCTAATCATACAGCTCAGACAATCGCTGATAAACTTCATACTGAATTTTTTACAAAGTTTGGTTGTTCCCAACAGATACATACAGACCAGGGACGGGAATTTCAGTCCGAGTTATTTAAAGTTTTATGCAAACGATTAGGTATCGATCAAACACGTACAACGCCATATAGACCAAACTCGGATGGATTAATAGAACGTTTTAATAGAACCCTTAAACAAATGCTCAGAACCTTTGCAATAGAAAATCCTCAGAACTGGGATGATTATCTTCCCTTCATCTTAATAGCCTATCGCGCAACCCAAAACAAAAGCACTGGTTGCACGCCCAATTTAGTCTTTCTTAACAGAGAGATCTTATGCCCTTTAGACTTAATGGTAGGGAAGCCTCCCAACACTATTGAAGAAATTTGGTAGAGTCTGCAATGAGCATAACAAATGAATTTGTATTCCAAAACCTAGGTATAGCTGCAAAAAGACAAAAATCCTCCTATGATCAAGACTTAAACCTA
The DNA here is from genome assembly GCA_964016985.1 of Anodontia alba. NCBI lineage: Eukaryota > Metazoa > Mollusca > Bivalvia > Lucinida > Lucinidae > Anodontia > Anodontia alba. The sequence goes on along the minus strand of OZ024822.1, from coordinate 97,630,025 downwards.
GGGAATATAAAAGGGGAAACTGGGTCTGGCGCTGGTACCCACCTACTGCAAACCAAAAGCTCTCTTTCGGTTGCACAGGCCCTTACTTAGTCTTAAAAAGACTTTCTGAAACAACATATTCACTTCAAAAAGCAGTTGATAAACCAGTTGTAAATGTCCATGTCGACCATTTGAAACCTTATCAAGGTCAAAATACCCCTGACAGCTGGTTAGAAGAAAATGAAACTGTTGTAGCTGGCAATGATCAAACAGATACTGGCATGTCTATTGACGAGGAAAATCAAGCAGAACATAATTTAAACTCTGAAATAGACAGAACAACTCTAACTGAACTGCCAGAATACCAAGAAACTAGTATAGCAGCAGATACTTTGGGAAACCAAACCCAAACAAAAATCCAGAAAAAACAGGATCAAATTCCTGTCATACGATCTCGTAGAGATCGCCTGGTGAAACCAAAGCAAATTTGGTCCCTCATCTAAGAACGACAAATAGATTACAGAAACAAACACTAACATATAAATAGTCAGATAACTTCTAATAATAAATGACAAGAGAAAATGTATTTTAAAAAGTAAATAAATAAATAAATAAATAAATAAATAAATATGTATATATGTATATAAAATATATATACTATGGCAAATAATTTATTATATAGTAAAAAAAAAAATATAATAAATAAATAAATAAATAGATAAATAAATAAATAAATAAATAAATAAAAAGAATAAAAAAACAGAAACTGGTTGTAAATAAATGCACCAGATTTTAATGAGAGGATAAACAGTTCAGTTATATATAGAATAAAAAAAAAGAACCAAATGTCTTAAAACCACTAATAGACACGTAAAATACAATGAAAGATTTATTAATAAATAGTAATAACAATATCGTGAAAATTATATAAATGAATAGGTATGAATAAAAATCAGAATTATTATAACCAGTGTAAAAATTCTATATAATAAATTATATTTGCACAAGAAATAAGAACTAAAATCTATAAAGGAAAGACAAATAAAATGCAAATAAATGCAAATAAATGAACAAAGTATATAAGATAATACTTTTGCCCACTTTAAGCTGTTAACTCCGGCCAAGAGCAAATTAGAGCAATATTACTAATACTAAAGCATATAATCTTATATTAAAAATCATCATAAAAAAAAGTAGCTGCTTTGCCACTGCAGCTTGGCTGCAAAGCCATTTAATTTGTTGCAGAAATGGAGAGCGTAGACCTTACAGTTTCTGAGGCTACAACGTTTAATTATGAAAACCGTCCAATTTGGCCAAGGGTACCAACACAATGCAATATACCAGCGTGTGGGACTACTTTATACACCAGTTTTAAAAGTTATATCATACACTGGAACAAGATTCGTGAACCAAAACACGTACTATATATTTGTTCATGTGAAAGACGCTTTGCAACAAGGAAACACATAAACTCACACTTAAAGAAAGAAACATCACATATGGAAAAAGGGAAAGTCAGCATATGAGAAATCGGAACTTTATAGATACTGAAAATATACCTCCCTATCAGTATGGGACAGCTGCTGATAGACAGAACATGAAAGAGGTTCAAAAGTTTCTTGCCAATAAAAGAAGACGAGAAGAGGCAGAAAAATTCAAAGACGTTAGTTCGCTTTTATGTAACGAACATTCCTCTCAGATTATTTGTAGGGACGAGATTGTTAAAGAGAGAGGCGGAAAAATTGTGAATGACACGAACATGTGGGATAGTCCTAATAAGAGGAGAAGAATTTATTTTAAATGATACAAATAAATGAATTACCTGGAAGTTTGGTAATCATTATAATAACTTATTGTTTTCCATATACTTCAGCATGAAAAATATATTTTATATCCATAAAATATATTTAAATAGGCGGGAGTAGTGTAGTAGATACCTTTTTATTTCAAAAGCTACTACTTATAAGTGTAGTACTTCTTACCTCCCTTTAAATTGTGTCAGTATTTGTTATTATGTAAAGAAATAAATACAGACGCTTTCAGGTAAATCTAATATCTTAAATTTATATACATATTAACTAAGACATTTTTCAAGATTATATATAGATATTTAGACATTTAAATAAAATGTATTTGTGTTATTAAATATGAAATATCAAAGGACTGTTTTGTCAACTTAAACGGAATAATATTATCTTGATATATTTATACTGCTTGTGTAGTACAGAGTGTGTAAACTATCTTACAACAACTGGTGCCGATTGCGTACCAATATCATATTAGGTGGGCAAATATTGCAGCTACTTAATAAATAAAACTGATACCGAATGTGTAGTATTTTGGATCCGACTGTGTTCCAATATAAGTTTCACTCTAAATTCTAAAAACACTATATTTTTGATAAGCATAAGATTTGTTTTCTAACAAATACATAGTGTTTGAAATATTGTATTAGTTTTCTCTTCACCCTCGTATCACATCCAGAGGTTTGAACCTAGCACTGGTGTGTTGATGGTTGTCGGGAAAGCTCATTTCATTCACAACGCGAGGCCAAATTCTCTTCCCGACAGCCGTTGCACCATTACATGGCAGGTGAGACTAGGGCTTGGGTGCGGAACCAGCCTGACCCCACCGACCGCTACTACACTATATGACAGAATGTTCTCCTTAGTCCAGCTGGTTGTGTGAGCGAACAGCGAGGGTCTGGCGAGACTATACGAATGCCTAAACCCTGAGCCTGGACAATATTCGCTGTTCGTATATGTGATAAGTGGCATTTTCTTTTGACGCGGCCCAGCTGATTATAGGGTCAAAACCATTGCTGGATAAGTGACGGCGACTTAATCAGTGTTGAACTGACTATTAAACCTCAAATCAAACCTTATGTTCCTTAAATGTAACAGACCCGAATCGTCCCGTTAAAATAAACAAAACTTAAACCAGTTTAGTACAACCACAACCTCAAATATTGAGCGTTCCCTCGGTGGAGGAAAGCGTTCTCAGCATGGTGGTGCCCAGGTTGGAGGGCCGGTATTACAGTCTACTGACACTAGCATATACCTAAGCGATACTCAATATATCAGAATGGGTTCAATAATAATTATAAATAAGAACAGCACTATAACGAAGAACGTTTTTTTTTTTTTTTTTTTTTTTTTTTTAACGCTGCCAAACGGCACTAAACACCAGCAGAAACACCAAATACACAGAAGAGTCTCGGTTTCATTGAGACTCTCCATATGGCGGCAATGTAGTCAACACGGTTGCATAGGCCCCTCTCCCCCTCCACACCCCACCTAGCGTCGTCTTCAGCGGAACATGAATTTCCAACACGATATTGAGGCCCTCCAAGGGGTTTTTGGGAACAGGGGAATAAGGTCATTTATTTCAGGAGAACAAGAGAACAAAAGTCTAAAACTGAAAGGAACAGGGGAACAAAGGCGATTTTAAGGAACATAGAAAATCAAGAATTTGTTTTGTGGGAACAAAGGAAAATGCCGATTTTTTATGGGAACACGGGAACAGGTATCCTTCACCCCCACCCCCGCCCCCGGGAGGGTCTCGATATTAAAATGTGCTCAGTGATCCAAAGGAAAATAAGAGAAATGAGGCTAGTTTGAGGGGTCATGAGTCAAGTTCACAACAATAATTGTTCAAAAAGATTGAAAATATTTGAAAAAAAAAAACAACAACAAAAAACAAAAAAAAAAAAAAACAACAACAACAACAAAAAACAAAAACAACAACAAAAGAAAACAAACAAACAAAAACAAACAAAAACACATTCCCGTACACTCAGTTCAATATCGGAAGGCAGAGTACTGCTCCACCATCCACCATTACACGCCCCTTCACCCAGGCACCCCCCTCCAATGACACAGACATACAACGTGCCACGTCAGATTAATATTTTCCCGACTGCTGATGCTTTAGATATTTTGAACAGTATATTGCTGTGTATATTTTGTTAACTGGTATCAGGCGGTTTATACTACTTGATAAGGTAAGTGTCACATTTATTTTTTAAAAATTCTGTTCTTGAAATACAGAACTAAGGTTTTCAGAATAAGCTGCGTTGAAGCCGATCAAACTGTCTTAAGTATGTCCCTGTTTTTTAAATGTCCTGTTGCACATCCACCCGAGGTATTATTAGAAACGGCTTATTTTGTGTACTTGCATATTCATACAGAACACCTTCAGCTTTTTTTTATACACACAGTGATGTTAAATATTTACACATACATGTATAATATCTTATGCATACAATTCCTCTATGATACACAGTGTATATAGTATCTGTTTGCTACAAACCGATCAAACGGCCCTTAAGGATAAATGACCAGCAATATTGGTAGTGATGAACATACTTTTTCTTATAAAATCATAAATTACTGGTTTTACATACGAGGTGAAGCAGATAAGAATATTTTGATATATATCTGTATTTAAAAATTGCATGCCTGTAATTTCGACTATATAAGGAAACGGGATACTGGACAACTCGGCCCCTAACAAACTCGGCCCCTGACAAAGTCGGCCCCTGACCAACTCGGTCCCCACAAACTCGGCCCCTAACAAACTCGGCCTCTAATATTTGTTAATGATCATTAATTATGTTTTAACTTGAACATATTATGACTCTGCATATTTTAAATATAATATATGTATCTATATATATATACAGTATATATATATTATCTTCAATGTTATTATGTTATTTTAAGTTAGATCTTATACGAGTTCATGATTGAGTGTCATCAAAGACTCTTAACAGACTGCACTGAAGTACAGGCTGATCTGAGTCTTTGATTGGCGCAATTTTATTTTAATCCGATTATTATTATTTTTTTTTCATTTTCACATCTTTATTGTAAAAGTCATGCGCAGTTGCTTAATTGTGTCTTTGCAGGCTCAGATGAATGTATTTTCTTAAAACGTACATTATTTGTTCGTTTCTTACATGTGCTGCATTGTTATAAAACTTATGCATTTTATTCATTTTTTTTCTTTGTATGTGCTGCATTGTCATAAAACGTGTGCATTATTTGTTCTTCTAAAGCCTTGCAGTGTCATGAAACATGCATTATCTAAGCAAGCACATGGGATAATGGTACTTATCGCATTTGCGAACAGCGAAGGCTCAGTCGCGCCGATGCATCCGCGCAGACTCACCAGAATCTTTGCACATATATAGTATAGAACTAGACGTAGGTTTAGACCAAGAATCAGACATCTAACTCTACTAGATAGCTGAGCATGTGCATTAGAAGAATGACTCTACGAAGGACGACAAGTACCATTACCTCGTGTCACATCTCATTTTCTTTCTTACATGTGCTGCATTGTAGGAATTATGTCATGGTTATTATATTAATGCATCCTTTTGTAATAAACCCATTATTCAAGACAACAAGACAAGGTTTTTCTCTTTATACCATTATGGTAAATACAAAGCAAACAGCTCCGCCCCGCTATAGTCTCAGTTAATGAACGTATTGGAGGACACTGTCTCATCTATAGAAATATTATGCCTATATAGACTGTTGATCTAAAAAGTGAAGTTTCCGTGTACAGAGGCCCTCCCGGGTGTGGGTGTGGGTGTGTGGGTGTGTGGGGGGGGGGAGGGGGGCGGAGGGGTTACATGTTTCCTTGTTCCCCTGGAGTATTTTTTAATTTCCCCTTGTTCTCCAAAATCAAAATCTTAATTTTCTATGTTCCCTGCTCCCCGAAATTACCTTTGTTCTCCTGTTCCCTTCATTTTTATACCCTACAACACGATTGTGATGGGGTATTATGGTTTCACATTGGACGTACCTGTGTCTGTCCGTCCGTCAGTCGTACGTCAGTCCGTCCGTTTTTCGTTTCCGGATGATAACTTGAGCAAACGTCAATAGATTTTCGCTAAACTTGGTATGTACATTGATATTGTGGAGATCTAGTTTGGAATTGCTAATGGGCAAGTTTCGTTAAAGTTTTACGGAGTTATCTGCCTGAGACACGTCCATATTTTCGTTTCCGGGTGATAACTTGAGTAAACATCAATGGATTTTCACCAAACTTGGTATGTGCATTGATATTGTCGAGATCTGGTTTGGGATTGCTAATGGGCAAATTTCGTCAAAGTTTGACAGAGTTATCTGCCCCCGACACGATAATGGCGGGGTATTATAGTTTAACGCATTTTTAGACTTGTACTTGTTTGGTTTTGTCGGTTTCCTCTTCCTCTTGGTGTCTGGGAAGGGCTGCGGTTTGTGACTGTGGCACTCCCTGGACTTTTTTTCTCTTACCTGTTTTGTGTTATCCTGTTCCCCTAAAATAAATGACATTATTCCCCTGTTCCCCAGAACACCTGGGAGGGCCTCAATATAATTTACAGTTGATTACAGACTTTTGGACTATGGCCATGGCATGTTTTGGGGATGTCAGAGGGTCGAATGAAAAACAAACAAAACATTTTGTGTTTAAATACAGTGCAACTATCCACCTATCCACAAAATAAAACAATACTTTTAGGGACTGAGTTGGTCGGGGTCGCGTTTGTAGGGGCCGAGTTGGTTGGGGGCCGAGCTGGTAAGGGGCCGAGTTTGTTAGGGGCCGAGATGTCCCGGATTCAAGGAAATGTAGAGAGTTGAAGCTGTTCTATAAATGGGACGTAAATGAACCGTTTTTTTGCCGTTTTTATTTTTCAAATTCCGTTTCAAGAACATAGTGTTTAGATAAAACAAAAACGGTTTCGTACAATACACAATAAATGTGAGGGAAAAGGTAGGTTAGTTTGTAAAACAAATATTGCAAAACACGAAAAAAAACTTTATGGTCACCTGGTGTGTTGGAAGAGAACAGGCTAAACCTCAATGGCGACTTTGGAAAAGTGATACTTTACACAAATTTAAGATGACAGTATCTCCATTATGTGCTGAATGATCGGCGAGATGTTACATGTATACTTGTTCCATGACACTGCATCTGATTAAATAATTGGTTCGATTAGTTTAAAAATACTTATCAAATGTTCTCACATTTTGTGCACCTTTATATCTGTTTACAAATCATCGTTCTCAAGCCTTGTAACCGCCGTTCAAAAAAGTTACAAAGTGCACTGTCATTACTACTCACGATGCCAAGACCTATTGTTTTGACAGAAAATTTTAAGGGTTCATCATGGGCAGAAGTGGGTGGGGTACATGAAAAATATGTGAATAAAAAAATTGTCAAAAATATTAATTTCTCTGACAAGGCATTAAGCCTATGAATTGTTTATCGAATGCCAACCCTGTTCATGTGTGAAGCTGACAATATTTGCATTTAGAAAAAGAACTAACTCACCTCATGTACTGTCTCTCTATTTACATCCAAACTGCTATCCTGGTATGTTAATCCTATATAAAGAATAATCAAGATGTTGTCCAAATATCCATGCATAATGTTTGAGAATATAATTTGTGAAAAGTCAAACACACAGGAATAAAGTTGACATTACTACTACAAGTATCTATAAAAATTTACAAGTTTATCAGCCATATTTTCATGTATGAATGTAGTCCCTAAATAAGGTATGGTAGCAAATAACCGTCGAAGAGTTAATAACTACACATTTGTCTTCCTTGGAAAATTTATTTGTTTTTGCTCCTATAAAAGGTACTGGTTTATAAATTACCGGATTTTAACAATAATGTATCTGCTGGTGCATCTGGCAATCTCTGCAAACATTTATGCATTGAATGAATTACTACTAGCTTATGAGTCAATACTGCTGGCCTTGCATTCTTTTTTCCTTTTTGAACAACTAAGACTTTCATCAGGCTATAATGACTGATCCTTTTTTGGTGGATTTTCGGTCTGCATATGCTTTAAAATTCATTTGGTGTGGGTTGTACCTTGAATCTACTAAATAAAGACCTTAGCAGCAAACATAGTTCTGCAACACACCAAGGTAAAACTTACTTTAAATGTCGATAAATTTTATCCACCCTTTCAAGTAGTCAGTGTAAAGATCCTCTACATCATATGGTGTATCCTCTCCTTTATACTGGATTTTGTATTCAGCACCAGGGTCACCATCTACCCCTGCAATGTAACAGAATTTTGTCCAAAAAAGAATTACCGTAATCGTCCCATTTAGTGCCCTACTCCTAAATGCGCCCCTGCCAAACTTTGAAACACACTTACAAAAACTGTCCTCGGAAACTGTTTAAAAATTTACATAAATGCGCTAAATTAAGATAATAATTAGTGAAATAATGTCCAAGTTCTTAGTCACGGGACTCGCAATTTGAAATTTCCGAAACTGCAGGGGTGCTTAATGGAACAAATATGGAACATTAACGTTTTTAAGATATCATTTAAAAAAACAAAACAAACTATTACCACACTTTTAATTTAAGTATTAATAATTGATAGTTCTAGTGTATTGGACTGAAACTTTGGTTTCTTTTATCTCTCTTCTAAATTTGCCCAACCCTGGTCAGAGGAATACTTTAAAAAATGCAGAGCATCTATTCTTTGGGTGCCTCTTTAAAAAACCCTTTTATGTTAAGTCAGCTATTCAAACCCAAAAATACTTTTGTGTGTGTGTGTGTTTAAATATGTAGGTCTAATATGCCAATGCTACATGTTCAATTCAACTTAACTACACATACATATTTGACAGTGTTAATCATAGTATTCAATGGTAATAATGTAGTCAAAGAACAATAAGCTACATTTCAACTGAAACAAATACCTTTGATAACATCTAGGACTATCCCAGAGTACCATTTGGTGTCACTTTTAGCTTCGTCTAATATCCACTTATGGAGAATGTGGCGGCCAACAAACTTGACAGATTTTGTACGACAAGGTCTTCTTGATGGTACAGTGTCCTGAGAACAAATATACAGTTGCAGTACTATTATAATTATACTTATCATGTTATTGTGCAAATCCAGATATAAACTGATCTGCCCATTTTATTTAAAGCTAACCCCACCAAAAAATTAATCCAGATAAAACAAACTTTTTTTCTTCAGAGACAAAGATCTAAGGAGGTTTGCAGTTTTGTCCCATATCTTAGAAAATACATATATGTGCATTGTTTTGGCTTTCTGTGGTTCCTTTGGCCCCCTTAGGTACAGAGGTTTGGTAGCTTGTACACGCAACTTGCCAGGTCAGCTGCAATTTTTAAAAGATCAATTTGAAAATGTGTAGGCTTTTTGAAAATGGTATTGTTTTGCAATGAGTCTCAACTGGATTTTGGACACATTTGTTCTCCTTTGGAACTTAGCCATTTTTTAACTGAAAAGTGTAGTTATACATAAAGGATGGGTAGGTTGTGCATGTAACTCCTACCGACTTTCAAAAATCAATATGAAAATTTATATGTTTTTCACTTTTAATGCCCTTTTTCTACAAATTTAATGATCTGCATGAAACAGTTTTACTTATTACTAATAAAAAAATGCATGAAGATGGGGGACCACATTTGTCCCATTTGCTTGAAAAGTGCACTGTACATTATGCAGGCTACCCGCTGCAGTCACAAATGAAAAGAAGTAACGCTGATATGTAGTAGTATTGACTTCTTTCATGCTCACAGGCAATGGTGCAAAACATGTTTTATAATCGCCTGCCTGAGGCCAAGCAGAGTGCAATAGCATGCTATCTGCACCAGTGCCTATATTGAGGGGGAAAATAGCTTATACTATTGCCTACGCAATCCTGAAATAAGTAATTTATTGTTCAATTTAGGATCAAACTGTCTTTTAATTTTCATGAAAATCATAAACATTGAGTAAGATTAACTTTAAATTTTTTTTTTCAATGTTCTGCTGCATAAAAGCAGCTGTGTTCAGCAAAACACTCCCAATACCTGCATCGATTCAAAACTGTAGTAATGCTTCACAGCACACCTACCTGATTTGAACATCCAGACTCCGCAACTGCACTGCTTGCTTGTGTATCTCTAGCACTAAGGTTTGATGGGCCAGGTCTGGGGTCATCTGATTGGCAAGGTTTGGAATTTGTCGACTTTGTGGGGACAGGTTTTGGATTTGCCACACATTTGCCTTCAGTTGCAAGGATGCTCTTCTTCACAGATGGATCAAACTGAAAATACATACATACATACATATATATATATATGTATATAGGAAAACATATATAGGACTTGTGGTATAATACCAGTAAATGCATTATTATGAAAAAAGTACCGGCCTACATGCCTTTACAAACAAGAATGGTCAGAAGACAATATAGCACTCCTAATGGATGCTGAACTTTAAAAGGGTCAACTTTGATAAAAACAAATCCCTTCCTTATAGTATTATGCATAATGAATGCAATGACAGACTTTCAACAACTCATCAGACCAATAATTAACAAAGTTGTTAGAAATACATGTAAATGGATGGCAAAATTAAAGTGATGTTGCCCTGATCTGATCTGTGCCAAATATCATTAGCATAGCTGTTAATAGTTTGAGAGAAATGGCTCTAAATGCAAATAATTCACAAAGACATCATAACTTGAAATACAGGTCCAAGTCATATATGGATGGTTGTCTTGCACAGTTTTATATCTGTACCAAGTATTATCATTGCAACTGTTAGAGTTTGCAAGAAACTGGCCTGAATGCCAAATGCGAATATTTGGATCATAAAATTTTCTAAGTTCTATGATAATGAAATATAGGTCAACATCAGGAGAGGTCTGCTGCATTCTGATGCTCTTGCTCAAATGTATTTATATACCAGTTAGCCTGGCTGTATCCCCTTTTGATTACTGAGAAACTGACTTAATTGCAAAAAGTGAATATTTTGACGGACTAATTTTCTAAATTCATTGAACAGTGAAATATAGGTCAAGGTCAGAGGAGGTCAGCTACATTCTGTTGCTCTTGTTCAGATGGCAGAATGCTGACTTTCAGACAGTGCACTTTTATCACCCTGTGAGTGCAGCAAAATCGGCCGTAACTCCTGAACTGTATAGGATAGGTTCAGGAAATACCATACATGTGTTCATATTTATAAGCCATTTTGTCTAACACTCTATACGGATTATTCTGCATGCCCCATGGATCATGCAACTGAGTGCCAGTTGACTGTTGTTTTTGTGATGGGGTCAACGACACATCACATGAACCCTTGAAGATTTTTTTTTTTTTTTTTTTTTTTTTTTTGATTTAGGTTTTACGGCCCTTTCAAGAATATTTCACTTATATCGAGCCGATCGTTCATCGAAGGTGGGCGAAAACCGGAGAACCCGGAGAAAAACCACCTGACCATCCGTAAGCAGAACTTGGCTTTCCCACATATGACCCGAGCGAGGCTCGAACCACAGCGGTGAGAAACCTAATGGATTAAGAGTCAACTCACTTATCCACTAGGCTACGGGGGCCCGCGAACCCTTGAAGATAATTTTGGTTTGACTCCCAGAGGAAGGGAGAAAAGTGATAGAAGGAGATATAGTAGAGGAAGGAAAAGAGACAGAGAATGAAGGAAAAGAATGAAAGTGGAGAAACAGAAGAAATAAAAACAGATCCCCTCAACCCATCTGATGCAAGCACAGCAGGCCTTGCCCAACTGTAAGCCAATGTCAGATGGTTTCCCACATGCCAAAATATACACAACACCTTTGCCTAATGAAACAAACACTAACATTCATCATTATCTCTAGCAAACTCTATCTCAGCCTAGTCATTATTCTTAAATGCAACTTGCATAAATATATGATCCTATTTTTATTACAATTTTATTGTAATTATTATTATTATTAGTAGTAGTTTCAGATATTTTTTTTCTTTTGGAACCATTATTAAGGTTTGTTAAACTATCATAAATTTGTAATAATACCTATAACTACATTAGTTGTTTCTCTAATCCAGTGAGTTTCTATAAGAAAATGACCTAAACACAAAAGATGAATATTTGAGTTAGCTTGACTTACCTTTATCATAAAACCTGGGACATATTTCATCTACAAATTGCACATTGAGGTTAAGTGTGCAAAAATGGCAAAACAGTGCAAACCTTCATCATTCATCTGACTTCAGCAGTCTGATGTTGGTTTGCAGTTTGCCCTGATTGCCACGTTATTATTAAACATTTTACCGTAATATGACCCCATTTTTTAATTTCGGATTGAACGTATGAAAAGTTCATTGGAAAAGTTCCATAAGTTTACAAAGGAGTGTAAGGTCAGTTTGTACTGGATCTCAAATTTTCAGCTATAGAAATACAATGTATGCTTCACAATAAAAAAGAGCATTTGATGAGAATTTTTAAAATTTTTAAATATACATGAACATTGTGGTATCTCATTAAATTGCCTCAGTGAGGTGATGCTAATAAGATGGCATAATACATATTTAAACTCAAATTATCAGAGGTACTTTTTTTTTATTTTGGATTTGGGTTTTACGGCCCTTTCAAGAATTTTTCACTTACATCGAGTCGATCGTTAATCAGAGGTGCGCAAAAACCGGAGTACCCGGAGAAAAACCACCTGACCTACCGGTGCAGAACTTGGCATCTCACATGTGACCCGAGTGAGGCTCGAACCCACAGCGGTGAGAGATCTAATGTTTAAGAGTCAGCGCTCTTAACCACTAGATCCTGGAGGCCCGCATCACAGGTACTCCATGCTATCTAGAGCCAAGAAGAGTAAGATAGAGTATAAGTTAAAGTACCTACCCATGGTGCAAGTGGTTGTCTAATTCCAGAATATGTTCCATATCTTGGAAGGGCTAATTCTGATAGTAAGAATTTCAGGTAAAATTGCTCAAATTTGGGCAGCATTTCCTTTTCCCAAAGTTTTCTGTCTCTATGTATCCTTTCGATGTATATATCGTAAGGGTTGGTACGTCTCAAACACCACTCTTTTTCAAATATGTTTAGTTGTCCCTGAATCTGATAATATATTTCATGGTTTCTTTTTAATTGCAGTTTATTGTTTCTTTCCTGCAGACAAAAGTTTTTCACTTTCTTGGCTGCTTGTTTAATCAAAAGAGTCTGTAGAAAGTTTTTTTTATTTCAAGTAACCCTTGTTTGTTATGACTGTTCACTTTAACTATACCATCTGTAGAAGCACCAAGGAAAGGATGTGTTCTGCATATTCTGAAACCAGTTTTCTGTACTTTGAAATCACTATTTATATTTTCATATTCTATGATGGTGTTTCTTTCTTGGGTCAAACCTCTTATAGTATGTATATTCCCTTTAAAACTTTGAGTATAATATTCTTTCCACTATTGCTGTTGAAACATTTTTGGCACGCCTGGTCATAACTTTTTCCAAAATTTGAACTTACATGTCGTTCCTTTTTCCAAATGTGACTATTAGATTGTTCCACAGAGTTTTTTTTCAATGTTTTCTATTTCTTGCTTGGTATTATATATTGATTTTTTTCAGAAATGCATCAGAGAGTTCTTGTAATCTTTCCTTTGAAACATCAGGAGTGTCATCTAAATTACTTCCATAATCACGCTTTGCTTTCTTTGATGAACTTTGTTTTATGTATTCAAGATTTCTTTTTTGACGTATAATTTTGCTTTCTGGTTTAGCTTTGCATTTTTGGGAAGCTCTTAACTTTTGATTTTGTCGTTTGACAGCTTGATGAAAATAACTACCTGCCTGAGTTCCTGTAACAGTTTGGAAAGTCAGTGGTGACCATGCTGTTCCCAAATTCTTTCGTAATGCCCCTCCATAGCACCTAGTGTTCCAAGAACCTCGACCACATTTGTTGACAACTTTGCCTCCATCAAATTTGGATCTAATAGCCATCCAACCTTCTGCTAAATTGGTGGTGAAGTTTCCAATTAGCCGCTCACTTTTATCTGCAACCTTATTGAGAATAACTTGGATATCATTTATCATTTCTTTTAGCTCTGCTGGTGAACAGTTACTTTTTTCAGCATATCTTGACTTTCCTAATTCTTCTGATTATGGTTATTTCCAGAATTCACTTTGCCTTTCAAATACAGAGTCAAAAGAGTCATCACTGGTGTCTATTTCATCATCATCGTTATCTTTATCATTTTTCAGATTGTTGTTTGGTCTTTTTTTTTTACAGAAGTCGCTGCACTTTTTATGAAAACCAAAGACATGGTATACTGAATTAAGGATATCTTTTCTCAGCTGACTGGCATTTTTAGATTCAGATCTCATTTTGATTGCACATCTAAGAGCTGTAAGAAGCCTTAATCTATTAACTTGGTCAGTTTTCCTTTTCCTTTATACTGAGGTTTTTCTTCAACTAACCGTTCCAAATTAGCCCTTACACATTTGCAAATATGGTTGGCACACTCAAGTTTGGATATGTCCTTTCCCCAAACAGGCACTTCTTGCTGTAATATAGCAAAGACAGAACTGTCCCCATCGGCAATGATTTTCAAATACCTAACACCATGTGTTGATTCTGCTTCTAGAAAACCAGAAAGTATGATGTCAGCTTCCATTGACTGTGAGCTCAATTTCCAATTCTGATAACAATTGTGTTCTTTAGTTTCAGTGCCGAGATTTTTAGCTCTACGACAAATTTGACAATATTTATTTCTCACACCAATGTATAATAACTTATTTGTCTGCCCCTAAAATAACCCCTACACCACCATAGACATTGTAAGTATGTTTATGTGTCCTTTTAGACCAACCTCCATCACATATAACTGTTATAGCTGGAACACCTTGGTGAAATACACCTTTCTCTATTGCAATCCTTCTTTCTTCTGCCCCGGCTTTTGCCATCTCATCCTTTGAAGCACTGTACCACCACTCTCCAATTTTCTCTTCAATTGATGAAAACATGTTCTCACTCATAGGAGGCACATTCATAGCTCCTAAGATTCCATTTAAATCTGTGGACCCACCACCACTGGCCACTGTCCCCCAAACTGCTAGAACATTAATATTGCAAGGCACCTCAGGTAGGGGTGACCAAGCTTGAATAATTATTTCTCGAAACATCACAATTAAGTAAGTAGTACATTCACGCAGTCATTTATTCAGGTTTCAAATTGGGTTTCACAAGCTTTTATTCATATCATTTACACCGGGGCAGCGGCATAACTGGTTCTGCACCAAAAACATGGTACTCATTCTGTCTGACATCTAAATCATCAATCTAAATAAAACTCGAGACAACCACACAGAGCTCCCATCATAACTTCAGCAAGAACAGTATAACCAGATACGCCACTGCACTAAATTGTTAGTGTTAATAGTAAATAAATAACAGATAGTCACAACAATATTGGCTGATCTAATGATATGGTACTCTTTTGCTTCATAGTAATGTAAATGAAACGCGTATCGCAAATGTGGAAGGGTGAACGTTGGCGGTACTGTATTTCTGCTTCCAGGTATGTGGTGGGATCCAATCGTGCAAGTAAGATCAAGTAAACATGTATAGAAATTCTAAATGTGCAAATATAAGTGACTGTAGATCTATATGTTGTGTAAACTTTGCAAATTCAAGTAGTTTCTCTCAAATAATTGTAGACTATAAAATCCGTGCAAGGTTAAAAGGGGAAAAGTAAGGTGCAATTTTTGTTGTTGTTTACAAATAAACAATATGGCGGCTTTTCCACTCGTAAACAAGCAGGAACAGATAAGGTCTCATTGTAAAGTTATTTGCGGGAGCTGTTGTTTGTAGGTAAGAGAAATAACCGTAGTGTCATGTCTAAGTACCTTGATATAGGGTTATTTCCCTTATCGATTTATGTTTTAACTTTGAATTTGCCGCTACTCGAACTTGAGATTGGATAGCGAATCAGCGACGCTCACCTCCTTATATAGTTTCCAGGAGGATACCATGTGACCAGATCAGCCAATCATATCACAGCTAAAATGCACTACTTCCGCAGTCCTCGGAAAGAACCCCTTTTTAAATAAAATCTATGAGGTACGAAAGCAGGGGATGGAAGTCCTTTAATTACTATGATAAATCGGCGTCCAAAACTCTTAAGCATAATCCAGCGGACCTCGTAGTAACCGAAAGGACCTCCATCAAAGACAGGCTATAATGGCGCATGTATATGTTTAGTACGGACTGAATTTAACTCTGCGCTAAACAAATAGCTGCGGAAATAATATTAAAAAGGAGATTTTGTGAACTACTTCTCAAAATCATGGAACTCCTTTGCTCTATAAATAATTGCCAAACAACCAACGATCTTCCGTTATCGGACGTAAATATTGAGCAGGGACAATTTTTAGTAACAGACGCTTGCAGCAAAGGTCAAGGTAAATCGGCTGAAGTTTATATTTGTGCGGCGATTCGAATGTGGTTAAAACTGGATAAATATGACAATAAAAAGACATTGGAGGTACAAATAGTGAGAATGACTAAATTCTACGACTGTTCTGGAGTTTGAGACGTCATTCTGATGTGTCTCAGGCATTTGAATAAGTTTATAATTCATTAGTAAACATGACACTAAACGGGACAGTTTTGTGACAGTTCTGACAATTAGCTGTTGCGATAGGAAATTCGGGAGAGCGTCAGTAAGTAATTATTGAATCTCTTGTGTCAAATACCCTTCAGAAATATTTGTGGCCACATAGTTAATCTGTAAGTGAAGTATTTATTAACATCTTAAAGGCTAACACAGTCAGTTTCAACTTGTGGATCTCTCGTGTTTACCGGTGGGTGCGGTGCTTGTATAGGGAGAATATCAATAGAACTATGTTGATGTCAGTTACTGGATTGACTCTTACAATATCATACAGTCCACTGGTTTGTTTATCACAACTTTCAAGAGAAAACTGTTCATTACACCCTTGGCATACTGCCATCATTATGCTAAACAGTCCACTTTTATTTGATTCAGTTTTCAAGATTATAGGATCTTTACCCTCTGAAGCCAATTCCTGGGCTTTGACACAAAGGCATGAGTGGGTGGTTATTTCCAGTACATGTTGTTTCAAATTGTCAAGGTTTATTATCCAGTAGCAGTTATAGCACTTTTTTCATATTTAAATTTCAGTGAAGTATCACCCAGCCTTAGTAATTTTGAACTTCTCTCCGTATGTATTGGAATTCTCCTCACAATGAATTTTGTCACATAATTTCCTTTAAAAAAATTATTGATACAGTATATAATAACAATATTTTAACCCAAATATCATAAGTATGAATTTTGCAACATCCAAAATCTGTACTTTTTAATGTATTGAGCCTATTTAGGATAAATAAAAGCACCGCAAGCATAATACCCCGCCATAGCAATTATTTGTTTATGTATTAAAGTTATCTTTGCGAAAATGTCTGGAAAGAAAATGACGGAGGGACAGATAACAATCCTTAACCAGATCTTGATAATATCAATGGACAGATAACAATCGTAAACCAGATCTTGATAATATCAATGCATACAGCAAGTTTGGTTAAAGGGCAAATACGAAGGTTTTAATTCTACTAAATATTTAAAGGCACGACTGCCGAAAACCGTATCAAATTATCTTAAACGGTTTCTGAAATATTTCGATTTGAAATTTGATATTTAACATCCAAGAGGATTGAATTCAGGCTGCCTCATTAATACTCATGAGCCCTTTTATGACATCATAAGGGAACAGTAAAATTTTAAACTTTTTTAAATTGCCAATATTTTTTTCTTTTTAATCTGCATCAATTCAGTTTTCATATTGTTTAATTTATTCAACTCCTTTAAACTAATATACATAGGAATTTAACTCTTATTTTCCGTTTAAAGTGTTACATTTCAAATTTAAAAATTTCATTTAAATAATTTAAAATCCAGTTACAATGCTTAATAATTAACCAAAATTGACTTTTTTGGTATTCATTTATTTGATATACACCCAAAATTCACTATTAATGAAGAAAAAACTTACGAAAATTTAATATTTGTCAAGTTTTAAACATTTTGAAATTTAGCTTTAAATTTAAGTAACTGATTAAATTTTGAGTTAAATTCTCTATTCATGGGTTTATTTGTGGACAGAGACCAATATCAATAATGGTTAAGGAGAAAAACTATGTAGCATATAAGGAAATGCAGAATATTCCTGTTTAAAATTTCAATTTAAAATTTAAGTTCCACTATGACATCACAGAATATTGCATTGTGGGCCTTAATCAATACACAATCCAAGGGAGGTTACTCTAACAGGAAAAAAGGTAGGTATCGTAAATTAATCACCATAACTTTTGATTGGATTGGAATTTTTTGATGGGGTTTTTCATCAAAATAATTCTCTTAAAGCATTCTATCAACACCTTGAAAACCAGGCATATTTTAAATTTCTTTGTATTTGCCCTTTAAAAGGCCTTGTTATTTACTCAAGTTATCATCCAGAAATGAAAATATGGGCGTGTCTCGGGCAGATAACTCCTTAAAAATTTGACGAAATTTGCCCATTAGCAATTCCAAACCAGATCTCCTTAATGTCAATACATATAGCAAGTTTGGTTAAAATCCTTTGTTATTTACTAAAGTTATCGTCCGGAAACGAAAATATGGGCGTGTCTCAGGCAGATAACTCCTAAAAATTTGACGAAATTTGCCCATTAGCAATCCCAAACCAGATCTCCTTAATGTCAATATATATAGCAAGTTTGATGAAAATCCCTTGTTATTTACTCATGTTATCATCCGGAAAACGAAAATATGGACGTGTCTCGGGCAGATAACTCCGTAAAAATTTGACGAAATTTGCCCATTAGCAATCCCAAACCAGATCTCCTTAATGTCAATGCATATAGCAAGTTTGGTGAAAATCCCTGAAACGAAAATATGGGCGTGTCTCGAGCAGATAACTCCGTCAAAAATTGACGAAATTTGCCCATTAGCAATCCCAAATCAGATCTCCACAATATCAATGCACATACCAAATTTTGTGAAAATCCATTGATGTTTACTCAAGTTATCATCCGGAAACAAAAAACGGACGGACGGACGGACGTACGACGGACGGACAGACGGACGGACACACGGACGACCAACGTGAAACTATAATACCCCGCCACTATTGTGTGGCGGGTATAAAAATTGATCACAGACTGTTTTAATACTGCTGTCTTATGTATACTGAAACAGCGACATACAACCTAAAACCTGATCAGACTGATCCGTTATGATCAATCTATAAGGTAATTTCTTTGCTCAATCTGTATTTCTGTTGATAATGTTGATTTTTAGGTGTTTTACAACCCAAAAACCACCTCACAGTCATATTACAGATAAACAATTCCTTGTAAGGAGGTGTTGCACCTGCTGGCAGCATCACAGAAACAAAAAAGCAATTAGTGTTCACAAACTAAATCTTTACATTACTGTTCACATAACTGTCACACCAAAAATAAACTCCAAAAATCAGAAAAAAAAGATTTTTTTTTTAAATTTATATACTATATAATATAGTTTGATGGCATAAAATAAGGCTGCAGTGTTAGGTCCATCTTGGGAAATAATCAGATACAATGGCTGGCCATGATATTGCCAAAATTTATTCCAAATTGGAGCAAAACAGTAGGTTTCTGAAATAATTTCCCAAATTTATCAGACCCTGAAAAGAAGGTCAAGGTCATAATATGATGCTGCTGTTTTAGTATCCATCTTATGAATAATTATATCAGCAGACCATGAGAATTAATTGAAGGTCATAAAGTTATGTTGCAGTGTTGGTATGTATCCAGTGAAAGAATACTATACATAAAGGCTAATGGTTTTAGAGCTAATCGTTATTATATAATTGACCTAAATAAATGCTAGGTTTAACAAATATCTGAGAGCTGGACAGACAAACAAATAAATGGACCAAAAAGAGACCCCAGAATTTGTTGTTAACATAGTACTTAAGAAACATTTTCTAGCAGACTGGCACATATACTAAACCTGCTGTAACTTTGAAAATCATTACAGGTATAAATGACAGATTTCTGTTGCAAAATGCATGAGCAGTTATGGTAAATGCAATTGCCACAAAAGAATCATAATTGACTATTTCAGAACAATACATTTGTGTGATGCTAAATTTACTATATTGTGTATTGATTTTGAAGTCCAAGAAACACAGGGTATAAGTAGCTTCATACATTTTGGTTCCTGTGGTCTGTCCACTAAATCAGGCTTATGTCAAAATTCTAATTCATTTCAACTCTCGCAGTAGGCAGCCAATGTTGTAGATAGTTTCTGCAAGAAGCAGAAGAATGGGGACAGTAGTTTCTGCATGAAGCAAAAGGCAGTGGACATCTTTGCTGCAAGCCACATGTAGCAGACAGTCGTGGCCTTAAGCAAAACTTGGTTGTATAGTTCATTAATTAAACTCTGTTGATTAATATTTGGCCGATGAAGGTATTACTTTGATTTTTAAATCCTTATGGGTGCATGAAAATTCGAAATCACATACAATTTTTCTTACTGAACTCACCCCATATGTTACAGCCAACATACCATATTTGTCAATGTACCCAGGGGTGCTAATACTTTTAGTGACCCCTGGGGTACCGAGGATATGTTTAACGGTACATTCCATAATTAGAAAACGTTATGTTATATATACTTTCACAAGAGAATGTCCTTTAGGACATATGCTAAAAGTGACAACTCCGCTTAACCTCCTCATATATGTCGTCTCATCAGAATCTTCACTCTACCATGTTTGAACAGCTTTAATGTTATCAATATTCTATGCGAAAATACAGAATTCTGATGTGACTGCACAGTCTGATCTAAGCATTTGTTGGCTGCACATGCATGTAAGTATGATGTGTTTCTCAGGATATGGCTTATATACTGGTATGAAGCCATATTCTTCTGCAACTTCCCATACTGCAGGTCCATGGAACACCAAAACTTTTTCACTTTTGGCCTATAGTCATACACTAGTTCAGGCTCAAAATAAATATGTTGGTGCCATGATGAATGCAACCAAATTTTTCTTAGGACTCTCAATTTGAATCTTCCAGATATGAAGGACAAGCTCTATTTTATGTCTCCCGATAGCTTCACAGCCCAATCAGTGTCTATGGTGTATAACACTTTTTGGACCACAACAGAAACTTTTTCAAAGCTTCAGGGACAAACAATAAAACCAGCCTTAATTGCCATTTGCACCCTTTCTCTGTCCCCTGGACAGTTGTGCTTGTAAAGATATGTGTGTCATATAACTGAACTAGCAAACATTACTGCACCTTTCATTATCATCCGTCCACTTTCTAGATCTGACTGACATACTGTTCAAAGGGACTTTTAACCCAAAAATATCTTCATTTAATTGGCAAACATACTATTTCATACCTAAAAGGTTTACTTATGCTAGGTTTATGCAAAATATTATGAAATAGGTTCTTTTGTGGTAATTTTCAACTTCTTATAAAAAAATTGGCTTTTAAAAACACACCTCTTGCTGAAAACAGCTTCCTCACTAGCTGATATTTCATTTTACCGTTCCTGTATACCTTTATTTTTTCTTCCTGTTTTGGAAAATAAGCCTTCTCTCGGAGTTTTGATTTTTTACTTCGCCTGCCACATGCCTGTACGAACACTGTATTTGTCTTTTCTGTAAGTTCCCATTGTCCAGTCTTAATCAACAATAATGCTCTAATAGCAGTAGCTCTTACAGAAACAAAGAAGACTAATGCATAAAATTCAAATATTTCAAAAATGCTGAATTTATGCACGAGATCCGACCTGTACTGTCTACCATACTAGTTGCATCTCTTCCGGCGATTTTTGTTTACTACAAACTCACGCAAGCGTAACAAATATTGGAAATGCAATTACCTACCTTTCTTACGCTGATCAGCTTATGCCACATCTATCCTGATGTAGTTTAAACACTTCTTTCTTGCACTGACAATTTACTTACCTTGATCCAGATTTTAAAACAGTATTTTTGTCGAAAATCATCTTCAACGCAATTAACAATTACTGGTCAACTGCTACAGGAAGTGCCGAACAACATCTACTTCCTTTACGACTGCCCAAAGGGTAAAATCCCATCTTTTATCGTTAAGTTTCTACTACTGATAAATTTTACATATATCATCGCATTTATGATTATTATTTTGATTACTTTACAAATTTATAAATCCAAACTTGAAAATTATGACAATTTTTCCGATCTTTACGCATAGCTCCGCATGCAGGCGTAATAATATCTTGGTGATAAGTCCTCGGGAAAATCATGAAAGTCAGAAGATGAGAAAAATTGTCTATTTTATTGTTTTGGGGAACAGAAATGAATTCTATTTAACAACAAATCAAAGCCTTGATCGTCGTTTAAACACCAGGCACAATTCAGAGGGTAAACGGATCTCATTATGAATTGTCTTTTCACGCAAAATGGCTCCAAATGTTTGTTTACATTTTTACATGAATGAAGCATGGCTAATCTGTAACTCGTGGAAAATTTTACGTGAAGGTGGTCATTATTTTCAGTTAAGCATTGTGCATTTATTGATAATACTCTCATACATTGTAGATCAGATGTCCCTTTTTTGGCCTGTTTAATTAGTTTTTCTGAAAATTTTACTTTTTTTGGACTTTGAACGCAAATGGCAAACCCTATATTTTTCAATTTAATTGGTCCTTTTTAACTTGTACGATATGATTTATTCATAAGAAACATGCAGTCCTATCATTACTTCTTTGATATACTGAAAATTCTGCAACCCCATCATCTTTTTGAATAAGGACTGTTATGAAAGTTTCAGGGGGTACACCACCCACTTTTGTCCTTGATGAACCCTTAAGTAACTATAATATAGATAATGAATTATTAGTATGCAATGTGTCGTGGGTTTATTCTTTGTTCTTTTCGCAACAATCTATTGAAAAACCTGAGGACAGAACGAAAATCTAAACGGAAACTATTTACTTGCGCGCAGTTCCCGCGTTCGACTTTTGTCTTGTTCTCGGCTTTTAAAATGGACACGAAATTGTTGGTCTCTACATGTATATACATTTACAGTGAGGTGTATAAATAAACGTAGAATAAATTTTATGCCATTTATTGAGCACGGCCAAGGGTGACGTGAATAACGTTGTGAAATCATGCTACTGCATACTCCCAAGATCCACCAGTTTTGCATAACGTACAGATGTGGGGTCGGGGAGGCGGGGCGGGCAGTGGGGCGAAACGACTATTGCAAGACAATTTACTCCCATCTGCTTTGGAAAATGAAAATGATAAAACAAGCAAAGTAGACAGTCCCAAAAAGGTGAGCAGATGAATGCAGGCGCCGAGTGTGTAGACGGCTGAATCATTGTGAATAGACCCGCCATTTTTTTGTTTTTGTTTTCACAATTAGTATTAACACCTCAAATGACACACTTGTGTAAAAAAAATATGATAAAGCGAGAGTTTGCAACAACCGTTGTGACCAATTCATGACATCTGTTCTCATCGACTTGACCTTAGAGTTTAATTTACGATTACCGATACCCTTCAAGCTTCAGTAGATTGATCATGAAATATTTTCTATGGTCATTCTCTCCCTTCCGCTGATTCAAGAAGGGCAGTTGTCAGTTTCTAGTGAAAGAATGTGCACAATACTGGTTAACCGCTTAGAGGACCAAGCCTACCCAGTAAACGTGTGGTTACCGTGCTCGACATGACCCCCAGTGGGTTGACTGGGCCGTAAATCCTCAACACAAACAAATGTTACGAAAAGCCATATCAAAACGCAGAGTCTGCTGCCAAAAACAGGGTCAGTCGGGTCAGTAGGAACACATCTATTTTTTAGACCTAATAGGTCAAGATCAACGCTTTTGTGAGCCTACTGTAAGAAGCAAATCGATTTTTTAAAGACGATCGTGCATTTCTATGAATAGATTTCATTGGCTGACAAAGTGTCTGATGCAGTTTTTCAAACTGGGACGAGAACCAGGGGTGACCTTGACTTTGCCAAAAATGCTGAAAAGATGCGGAGAACATTTCATGTCCACAGAATTGTTTTGGTAATTCTCTTTTAATTATTCGTACTTTCTGCGCATACATTATATAATCCATATAAGTAGCTTTATGACGCGACCTATTGGCCTGTGTAGGTCAACGATCAGTTGTGAACAGCGATTAAATTGGTGTTTTATTTCTGGTTTTCCAAGGAATGCTCTGTTTAATGTTTACACACGTGGAATATACTGCGCAACAGAAGAAGCGAAGGTATATAATATTTATTTTCAACAACACTGGCAGATATACTTCCTAAAGTTATTGCCAACCTTCAATATGTCATTTATCACATGACATGACACACGCTGAGATGCTTGGAAATAAGACTGAGGCTATCATTATTACAGTTGCAACAAAATAAATTATCGCGTTAGATTTTTAATTATTTCGCAGAAAACAAATCGGTATTCTTGTGGTGATTGATACTAGACATGGGGGTATCTATTGACAATACAATTCTGGCCCCTGGGGTTATGTGCCCCTGCTCTTGGGTTATATTCATGTATAAAATAATGAGAAACAAAATGTAGAAAATCAAAGTTTAAAGGAAAAAAATGAAACTTGCAACAGTGATCCACTGCCATAAATTGCCATTCTTCTATCCAATCTACATACTTCTGTTTAAATATAAAACGGTTGTTTAACTAATTTAGTTAATGTTTCGAACCCTACAAAAAGTGTTAAGGAGAGGTCAAAGTGGTTTTATATACCTCTAGAAGGAAGAGAGAAGATTAAAAAAATTACAAGTGTGTCCTTTTGATGCAGATCAGATCTGCCTGCTGTGATGTGTCACCGATGCCCAATCCGAAGTTCTATCAAGATTGTTCAATCCACTAATTGTTTGTTATGAGAAGCTCTCGCAAAAACAAAAATGCCGCACTATATTTGGTTTATTAACTAAACGTATTATATAAGGGTCTCCATTTTGACAAAAACTTTGCTAGCTTATTATTCAGATAAGCAATATATTTCTCACACTGAAATTTGTCTTTTAAAATGACTATAAATATATTTACATCAAGCTCATTGGCAAAAAACTTAGTTATATATATATAATGTTTAGCTAATGTAATAATATAGTTCACAAGCTGATTTTTGCCTTGGTAGGAAAATAAAATGCTTTTTTCCTCCAGTATAAATGTTATGTTCGCTACTGAAGGTAGCCACTGCCTAAGATCCTGCCAGAAACGTTTGACTCTATCACAATCCACAAATAAGTGATGGATAGATTCAATAACATGATTACAATATGAACATTGATTTTCATCAACTTTTCCTATGTTTATTTTAAATTGAAAATCTTTTAGGTACTTCAATGCACGATTATGATTCACAAAATCATGTTCGTTTAAGACATCAATTTCTCTTACCCACTTATTTTCTAAACTCGTTTCATTTGTTCTAATCATAATGTCATAAAATCTTCTGCATCCCTTCTTTTATCTTTTATCAAAAATTTGGTGTATACAGGTAACATTGAAAAAATTTGTTATTTGCACATTCCTATTATCTCTAATAATTACTTTCCATTGTTCTGGTATTTTAGTAATAAGCCTTTGATAATTCAGAAATGTTCCAGCTACGCCATATCTTATCTTGAACCTATCAAAATTATGAAAATTCCCATTTTGATCAAGCAAATCTAATGCCTTTTTCCGTACCAGTTTTTGATAAACGAATTTGTTCCTTGTATTAAATTTTTATTATACCATAAAGGAGAGTCTAGAGTCTGCCAAAATGTCTCACCATTCACCATATCGCAAAATTCATTCCAGAGCCGCAACATTTCCTTCCAAAATGGATTCGCGAGGTTTTCATTTACTCGTATTGAATATTCTGATCCCATATTGAATAAAGTCTCAAATTGAATGTTTGATAATGAATACCAGAGTGAGTTTTAGAATGTTTGATGACTCTCCAGAACCATGATACTTTTAAAGCTTTTATAAAATATTAAATATGTATCATCCTGAGTCCCCCCTGCATTTATTTTTTTTATTATTACACTTCGCTTAATCCTGTCAGGACCGGAATTCCATAAAAACTTATAAAATATCCTCTCTAGCCTTTTAAT
Organism: Anodontia alba; assembly: GCA_964016985.1. Lineage (NCBI taxonomy): Eukaryota > Metazoa > Mollusca > Bivalvia > Lucinida > Lucinidae > Anodontia > Anodontia alba. The sequence goes on along the minus strand of OZ024822.1, from coordinate 97,604,075 downwards.
AAGGTCTCCCGGTGGATTCGGCAATGCTAGGAACAAATGCGTGAGTTTAGACAGAACTAGTGATTTAATTACAGCTATTCTACCAAGCAATGTTAATTTTCTTTTAGACCAATGAGCAACTAAATTTTCCATTTTGTTTAAAACTTCAATTGTGTTTAAGTCCCAAACATCAAACACTTCGCTTGAAAAATTCACACCTAATATTTTAAAGGGCCCTTGTGACCAGTCTAAATCATAATTTTCACACATTCGGATGTCTGAGTGACTTGCTGCCCCTATCCATATAGCTTTGGTTTTTCTACATTTATTTTTATACCCGATAGTCTATAAAATTTATTTAAAACAGACAATGTTGCATTTAATGTACTTTCACTATCATCTAGAAAAAATTGTGTGTCATCTGTATATTTGGCTTAATTAATATTCCTTATTATTTATTTTAATTCCTTTAATATCCTCACTTTTTCTTATCATTTTCCCCAAGATTTCTGCACACAGAATAAATATATATGGTGAAATTGGGTCGCCTTGCCTACATCCACGTTTTAAAAGAAAGCTTTCTGACATATAACCATTTTGTATAATACAGGACTCAGCTCCATTTTGAAATAAGTTTATCCATTTTCGTATTGAAGGGCCAAAATTATAATAAACTAATGTTTTATCAATAAAATACCATGAAACTGTATCAAACGCCTTTTCAAAATCAATAGATAAGATTAAGCCTGGTAATTCTTGTTTTTTTTTTGTCTCATATAATATATCATAAATTAACCTTATATTTTCTCCCAAGAATCTCCCAGAAATAAAACCTTATTGGTCCATGAATTGTTTTGTCCAATACAGTCTTAAGTCTGTTAGCTATTACTGAGGCTAATTTATGAATAACATTTAATAATGAAATTGGTCTCCATCTTTTTAAATTTTGTCTATTTTTATTTAGGTTAGGTAAGCATGTTATGATACCTAATTTTTGTGTTGCTGAAAGTGAGCCAGTATTATAAGCATAATTGAGAGATCTCAAAATAAAATATCCTATATCAATCCAGAAAAATTAAAAAAAAATCTGTAGTAAATCCATCTTGTCCTGGGCTTTTTTCATTTTTCATTAATTTTAAAGTTTGAACTAGTTCAGTATATTTAATTTCTCCTTCCAAATTTGCAGCTTCTGAATCCGACAGTTTATCTCCTATCATTGTTGCTATATCATTTGCATTTATTTCTTCATTTTTTGAATATAATTTCTGATAAAATTCTTTTTGAAATTTCAAAATATCATTAGTTTCAATGTATTCATTTCCATCTTCATCAGTCAATTTGCTAATACTTTTACTAGTATAGTTTATTAGTATAGTTTCTACTTTCCAAGTTTAAAAAGTATTTTGTTGGTTTTTACCCTAAATCTAGATATCTACATTTTGACCTTAATATTACTCCTTCAATTTTTTGCCTTCTAATATTTACTAAATTTGTTTTCTTTTGTTCTAATAGTTGAAGTTTATCATGATTTATATCCAAGATGTTATCATTAATTTCTTGCTCTAACATTTCTATTTCTTTTTCCAAATTACTTTCATCTATTTTAGATCTTTTCTTTTTTTCAGAACTATATTTTATTGTATTTCCTCTTATAATCATGAGTAATGTTTCCAAAAAAAAAGCTGGTCATTTATATTAAACTGAATCAATTCATCATTATTGGCTGTTTCTAAATCGTTTTCATTTATAGCATAACTTCGTTTTACCTCATTTATTGTTTGTTTTACTGTTTTTATATATTCTTTATGCCTTAATAGCATCTTATTGAATTTCCAATATCCAGGACCCCTTACACTCTCTTGTAATTTTAACCTAAGCCATATACCATTATGATCAGTGCGAAAACCTGGGGTAATTTGCCTATCTGTAACAAACGAAGACAGATTGTCACTAATGAGAAAAAAATCAAGTCGGGCTTGCTTTCTAACAGGATTTAATCTTCGCCATGTAAACTGTTTTTTGTTCTCATTCATTATTCTCCCATTATCTAAAATGTTATTTTCCTATAAAAAATCTAACATAATTTGTCTAGATCTTGGATTATTGATATGCATATAGTTTTCATAGTCCATATCGGGATTTAAAACAAAGTTCTAGTCACCACACATTATGATTTGGTCGTTATCAAATTCTGATATTTTGCGGAACAGATTTGTATAAAATTGGGGATTGTCTTGGTTAGGTCCATAAACATTAACCAATGTTATTTTTTTTCATGCATTATAATACTTATCAATAAATAATTTCCATTTTTATCTGCTTTGACTTGTTCAACCTTCTGTTCAAAGTTATTATTTATTAAGGTCATCACACCACGACTACTTATGCTATACGATCTGAAGTATGCATTATATCCCCACTAATTCTTAACAAAGTCTTCCATTTTATTACTAATATGTACATCCTGTAGACAAATTATATTATATTTTTTTATTTTTAACAAAGTAAATTACATCGCGCCTTTGCGCCTAATGACAAGCCATGGCAGTTTTGCGAGAAAATGGTAATTTGTTCGTCCATCACCTACTCTTTCACTAATAAACGATTTGAAAATTGTAACATTAATCTTAGGCATCAGCAGAACATCATACATAATAATTCCAGATGTGCAGCAAAGGAACACCATTTTAATTATGTTAAATATAAAGAAAAGAAAACTTACCATAAAAAGCATCGTTTTCCAGTTCTGCATTATGATAAATTAAATTGTAATTAAAGCATAATTTAAATAATTCCTGTCTTTATACTTTAAATGTTTGGGATTAAATTCGAATTAAATACACTGTCGGGAAACAAACTCCGTGGTTGCTACCATTTGTGCTTATGTCACACAATCGGAAGTGTTGTCGGATGAGATTTATGTTCGGAAAACAGGTATTTCTATTTCCCGCTTTATTGCATTCCAACCGAAAATTTTGAAACATAATGCAGTTGGTGGCGCATAAATTTCTCTTTCTTTACCTACTTTCATTATCTGTGTGCTTACCATGGTTACCGAGAACACTTGGGACAAAACGCCGAAAAACTGACTGGTAGCGAACACGGACAACTACGATCTTGTAAAAAAACCTATTTTATTGCAATCTAACTGGAAATTAAAATCGAAACAAGCTTCGCCCGGATGCATAATTATTAGTTACCCATATCTATTCCTTTGGCGCGGACAAAAACTCGTCTTTGGTTGTATGAAAGAGAAAAACAAAAGAAATGTTATCTACCACGGACGCGAAAAACGTGGTAGCTTCCACGTTGAATATGAAGAGTCGCTTTTGCTTTTTAAACTTAAATTAATACAATTCGGCTTTGCCTTCCAGAAGATTATACAAGCTAAGGAATCGAAAGAAATACATCCTATAGTTTCCTTGCAGTGCCGAATCATGCAGTAAGATATCCGACATGACGCGATCAAGTCCAAGAAATTTGAAACTTTACCAGGAAATTCAGAGTTGCCTATCAAAGATCGGTATTGTTTAGCACCGAAAAACAATTTTCAATTTTATTTATTTATTGATTTATTTATTTATTTATTTATTTATTTATACTGATGAGCCTAAATTAAGAGAAACTAAACACTGACAAACATGGAAGTCTATGCAGCAGGCAAAAATCTGAGCATCCCAATATCATATGGACAGGGTGTGGTTAATCAGTACCGAAATCGCAGGCATTACGTCTGAATCCGGTGACGGGAGAAAACATCCTCCAGTTTGTGACAAGACCCACCCCGTACAATGTACGGAAAACGACTAGAGATACGGAAAACACCAAGTGAACCTCGGGATAATAGAATCTTACCTTGTGAAATAAGGCGTTTTGTGTCTTAACAACGAAAATGAGCAGGTGAAGAAAGTAACAAAATGTATTAACTAACAATTCTAAGGCGGTCTAACGTTGTTCGCGCTTGATGTGGTGTCTTTTGGGTATTTACCCTTTTTTCGGGTGTCTTTTTCTTCGTCTTGTTGGTAGTTTGTTGTCCCATTGCAATCACCGCTTGAAAATTTAAAGGGAGCTGGTCGTTTTACCATTACTACGGGTTTTTATTTCTCATGTCATTTTATCTTTTTATTATTTTATTTTATTTTCGTGTTTTTTTGTTTTGTTTTCTCAAATCTTCTATTCCTTTCGATCCATTGGGACCGGTTTTTATTTTTGTTGTTTTTGGTGTCTTTCACATACACGCCTTCCAGGTGACTATCAATTAATACAATATGTGTTCACTTTACAAATGCACCAGAAGTTATTAGCAATTTTTGGCTGAAAAACTTTTGGACGCATAATATAGAAGCTGGAAGTTGAAACTCTGTATTATCAGAACCACCATTGGCGAAAAGAGTAAGATTTCAAATTCTAGCAAATATTATTGTAAAAGTTATTCCTGCACCCTGAGCATCGTCTACTGATGATTCGCACTATATAACTAGCTAAGAACAGAAGATTTGTGATGTACATACTACTAGCAGACAGAAAGTCGAACATATAATCTTGGATACATGAATAAACTTGACACCCAATCGGACCAGAAATCGCTTACCTGGATGAGACTGATCATAATATGTTACATATACTCATAACTCATTGTTTAGTAGATGAATGAAAAATTGAAATGTCTGGTATAAAAGCAGATCATATATTAAAGCAATATCTTAAAGGTAAAGTGTTTTACCAGCTAAAGGGACATTGATATACATTTTAACATAAAACTGGGTCTCCATGGCCTAGTGGGTAAGGATGTTGTCTCTTAATTATTAGATTCTCACCGCTATGGGTACGAGCCTCGCTCGGGTCTTATGTGAGACGCCTAGTTCTGTAACGAATTCTCCGCGTACCCCGGTTTCCGCCCACCACTGACTGATTAAGGATCTGCTCGAAATAAGGAAATTAATCTTGAAAAGGCCGTAACCCCACCCCCCCCCCAACACCTACACACAAAAAAAAAAATAATATAAAAACTAGAGTTGTCTGTATCCGACAAAGGACCGTGCTTACGGGCAATACCATGAGAAATGGCCAAGTGATGGGGCTGCAAGGAGAAACTAGGCATTCTGGTGGCCATTTCGTCGGTCATCAAGAAAACAGGATGTTGAGAAAATACATAGTTAAACTCATACAAGATGGCCGACAAAATGGCCACCAGAATGCCTAGTAACATATTACGATCAGTCTCATCCAGGTAAGCGATTTCTGGTCCGATTGGGTGTCTTGTTTATTCATGTATCCAAGATTATATGTTCGACTTTCTGTCTGCTAGTAGTATGTACATCACAAATCTTCTGTTCTTAGCTAGTTATATAGTGCGAATCATCAGTAGACGATGCTCAGGGTGCAGGAATAACTTTTACAATAATATTTGCTAGAATTTGAAATCTTACTCTTTTCGCCAATGGTGGTTCTGATAATACAGCGTTTCAATTCTTTCCAGCTTCTATATTATCCGGAGATGTGTGCGTCCAAAAGTATTTCAGCCAAAAATCGCTATTAACCTCTGGTGCATTTGTAACGTGAGCACATATTGTATTAATTGATAGTCAGCTGGAAGCCTTGTAAGTGAAAGACCCCAAATGCAACAAAAAATAAAAACCGATCCCAATGGATTGAAAGGAATAGAAGATTTGAGAAAAAAAAAGGAAAAAACAACAACAGCATATATTAACGATAAAATGACATGAGAAATAAAACTACATAGTAATGGTAAAACGACCAGCTCCCTTTACTTTTTAAGCGGGGATTGCAATGAGACAACAAACTACCAACAAGAAGAAGAAAAAGACACCCGAAAAGGGTAAATACCCAAAAGACACCACATCAAGCGCGAACAACGTTAGACCCAAAGCCATTAGAATTGTTAGTTTATACATTTTGTTACTTTCTTCACATGCTCATTTCGTTGTTAAGACTCAAAACGCCGTATTTCACAAGGTAAGATTCTATTATCCCAAGGTTCACTTGGCGTTTTCCGTATCTCCAGTCGTTTCGCGTACATTGTACGGGATGGGTCTTGTCACAAACTGGAGGATATTTTCTCCCGTCACCGGATTCAGATGTAATGCCTGCGAATTCGGTACTGATTAACCACACCCTGTCCATATGATATTGGGATGCTCAGATTTTTGCCTGCTGCATAGACTTCCATGTTTGTCAGTGTTTAGTTTCTCTTAATTTAGGCTCATCAGTATAAATAAATAAATAAATAAATAAATAAATAAATAAATAAATAAATAAAATTGAAAATTGTTTTTCGGTGCTAAACAATACCGATCTTTGATAGGCAACTCTGAATTTCCTGGTAAAGTTTCAAATTTCTTGGACTTGATCGCGTCATGTCGGATATCTTACTGCATGATTCAGCACTGCAAGGAAACTATAGGATGTATTTCGTTCGATTCCTTAGCTTGTATAATCTTCTGGAAGGCAAAAGCCGAATTGTATTAATTTAAGTTTAAAAAGCAAAAGCAACTCTTCATATTCAACGTGGAAGCTACCATGTTTATCGCGTCCGTGGTAGATATCATTTCTTTTATTTTTCTCTATCATACAACCAAAGACGAGTTTTCGTCCGCGCCAAAGGAATACATATTGGTAACTTATAATTTTGCATCCGGGCGAAGCTTGTTTCGATTTTAATTTCCAGTTGGGTTGCAATAAAATAGATTTTTGTTACAAGATCGTAGTTGTCCGTATTCGCAACCAGTCAGTTTTTCGGCGTTTTGTCCCAAGTGTTCTCGGTAACCATGGTAAGCACGCAGATAATTAAATAGCTAAAGAAAGAGGAATTTATGCGCCACCAACTGCGCTATGTGTCAAATTTTTCGGTTGGAATGCAATAAAGTGCGAAATGGAAATACCTGTTTTCCGAACATAAATCTCATCCGACAACACTTCCGATTGTGTGACGTAAGCACAAATGGTAGCTACCACGGAGTTTGTTTCCCGACAGTGAAATGAACATTCCATACGGTATAGTTATCATTTAAGAGTCATTATCTTTAGATATTAAGACGTCAAATATATCAGAACTTGAAAACGGCCTCACTCGTCTATCCTTATGAACAAATATGCAATGTGTATTTCATGACATTTATTTTTCTGTTTTATACTGATTTCCATATGGAAAAAAGATCCTCTAGTACATGAAAAAAATTCTAAATATACAACAACCCATTAATATCACGTTTCACCACAGCATGAATTAGGACACATCATGCTTTTTACATGTATTCCAAAACTTTTAAACAACACATAGAAATGTACATAAATGGTCACTTTCCTATAAATTCTATACTTTTCTGTTTGGATCATATAAGTGTTAAACTAATAAGGTTTAAGCCTTGGATCACTCCAACCTTATTATAGAGTGGTTACCGTGTTACAATGTGGATGCCGTGTATATTTTATAATCACATGTATAATGCACTATAAAAAACAAAACAAAAAAAAAACAAAAACAAAAAAACAACAACAACAACAACAAAAAACAAAACAAACAAAACAAAACAAAACAAAAAAAAACAACAACAAAAAAAACAACAACAAAAAACAAAAAACGAACAAACCCAAAAACAACAAGAAAAAACAAACAACAACAACAACAACAACAACAACAACAACAACAACAACAGGGTTCCAGATGATTACAAATTCAAGCAACACGACTAGTAAAGAAAGCAAAACAGAGTTGTCACTTTTGTATGTGATGTGATGTCTCGTCCTGTTCTGCCTTTCTACCAAGTATTATCAAAAAGTTCTAAAAGACTTACAGAGCACAAAGCATAATCATTGCCAAATATGACAAAGGAAAATGGTGCCAAAAGTAAGAGAGACAGTTGTCATTCTTGTACACAACACTTCGTCTCGTCCTGTTATACATTTCTACCAAGTACCATCAAAATATTCCAAACGATATTGGATTTACAGAGCGGACACTAAATCAATGCATTGTCAGTGTCAAATATAACAAAGGGTCTTACGACACGATAGTCGTAGCACAGGAATGAAGCACAGCTGAAAAAATTCTCACGTCTGCCGTGGGAATCGAACCCGGTCCTCCCCGTTAAAAATCCAATGCTCTAACCACTGGGCCAAAGAGTCGACTCTCTGACGCAGTTGTCAGAGATTGAATATATACTTAGACGCTATGCATAATCTGCCAAGGCAGATAATCGAAGGTAGGAGTGCTAGGCCGTAACAAGGGAGATAACGGCAAAAGTAAGAAAGGACCAGTTGTCATTTTTGTATGTGACATATCATCTGGTCCTATTCTTCATTTCTACCAAGTATCATAAAAATATTCCAAAGGGTGTTTGACTTACAGAGCGAACAGGAGATCAATGGGTAATCACTGTCAAATATAACAAAGGAAGAGAAAGGCCAACGTAAGAGAGGCAGAGTTGTCATTCTTGTACGAGACACGTCATCTGGTCCTGTTCTACATTTCTATCAGGTATCATAAAAATATTACACCCCCCAAAGGGTCTTTGACTCACAGAGTGGACACAAAATCAATGGATAATCACTACCATACACAGCAAAGGGAGATGATACCAAAAGTAAGAACGGCAGAGTTGTTATTCTTGTACGCGACATATCACCTGGTCCTGTTCTACATTTCTACCAAGTATCATAAAAATATTCCAAAATCGGTCCTGAAATCAATGGATAGTCACTGTCAGATATAACAAAGGGAGATAACACCAAAAGTAAGAAAGAGTACAACATGTCGTCTGGTCCTGTACTTCATATGAGATCATATATCAGATAGCTCGGGATATTGACCATAAGTATTATTCTTTTTATTGTAGAAATTTAAATGTATCTTGGCAATAAACAGTACAGACCCTGACCAGATTGCTCTAACTGAAGCAGTCTGGTCTATATCCGCAGTGACAGCAGTAAGACAACTCAAAAATGAAGCATTTTTCCAAGTTTGCATCAGATCATGACATATTTATGTCTTGTACAAAAATAGTTCTGGTCTGATTTTTCTTTATTTTTTTAAATAACATGTAAAACTAAACAGTACTTTCATACAATATACTCATTTTTATAAAAAACAAAACAAAACAAAAAAACAAACAAACAAAAAAAAAAAAAAAACAAAACAAAAAAAACAAACAAAAAAAAAACAACAACAACAACAACAACAAAAAAGTGGGTTTCAAAGCGAGACCCTCTCTAATTTTATATTCTTTTTTTGTCTGTACTATAAAGTAAGCTTACATGTTATTTTAATTTCTGTTTTTCTAGGAATCACTACTTATGTAACATAATTCTCCCAAAATCCTGGTCAGCATGAATGGAATAACAGATGGTGAAGACCCTGATCTGACCCGGTGCTCTTATTGGAGCAGTCCAGTCAGGGTCAACATCACCTGTTCATGCTTATCCAAAAATCTGGGATCATCATGGCACATAAATATCAGGTTTAATATTATTTTATAAGCAGCCTTTTCAACTTCAGACACTCAAGTTCATTTTTACATATATATGCACAAATTTCTTTAAATTAATCTTAATCCTAGTCCTGCTAAATCCGGATATACCCTGCCTTTGCAAACAGTTTAGATCCAGATCAGTTGGCTTCTGGTTTAAACATATTTTATTCAAGTTTCAAGTCAAATACATAATCCACAAATTACATAAATAATACATAGGATTTGAACGAAAGCTAAGAGCTTATAGTGTTCATCTCCCTCAACACATGATTTACAAACTTAGTGGAGATCACATAAACAGATTGAACGATCATATGTGGACATAATTAGACAAATAAGAAATAGTAATGACAGAAAAGGGAAACACTATTAATTTAGTTAAGAAATAGTAATGACAGAAAAGGGAAACACTATTAATTTAGTTAAGAATGCTCGAAAGACAGATACAAAAAGATACTTTCAATTTCTAAGTTTCAACTGAACAATATAATATAGAAAAATATGAATAGTTGTATATTATAATAAATGTTACTGTTAAACAACTCAGAATAGAAAGAAAAGAACAGAACATGAAGCGATATTCGATGAAACACAGCCCATGACGATCCTGAAACCTCAAAAGATGCTAAAATTATATGTATGTGAACCTGTTTCCCTCGAAATATACCATATATTAACAAATGAGAACAGTTTAATAATAGTAGCAATTATAAGTAGTCAGCAAGTGGACTAGTACCATTAAGCACCAAACTATAAACTATCGACTTAAACTATAAACTATAAATCACTGTTTAGAATTATGTACAACTACCTATAATTCAAACAAATGGGTATAACCTTTTATAAACATTACAGAAATTATAGTCTCTGTGGTATAATGGTTAGCACGCTGGACTTCAGCGTCATAGGTGGCTGGTTCGAATCCCACACGATACACTTTTTTTTTTCTTTTCTACTTTTCCATTACTGAAACAGGAATTTTATGGTTGTTAAAATAAAAAAAAAACGGATGAAGATCTGCTATACTGTTTTTTATCTGCTCAAAACTCACCGAGGCTACCGAAGCGGTTCTTACAAGTATTCTTTGTTTTTGTTTTGCTGAGCTTTTACGCGACCCTAACCACACCTTTCAGGGAAAGCTTCCTAGCCGTTCACCAGTACTAAGTGCCCGTTTTCTGTCAGCCACCGACAGCTGCCGTACTTGATCTTATAAGTACAGACTAATACATGTACTGCATCGTACCACGTTTAAGTCTTACCAGTTTAATACTTACCATGTAAATAGACACAATTCCTGATTGGTTTTAATAGACATAATAAATCCTTTTCAGTTTTATGACCCTTATAGATAGCAAGCCTACCTAGGCTAAGCCCCGCCTACTTTTCCTGAGCTGGTTACCAGTTCAAATCGACCTTGGAACCAGACCACCGATTTGAAAACTCAGCTTCAATTGAAAAATAATTTAGGGGGCCAAACATTGTTATCATCCGATCATGATAAGCGACTGAAGTAAAAATTGAATTTGCAACTTTTGCATTCATTGCAAACTTTTAAAAAAATAGCATGTACAGATATTTTCAGTGGTACGATGAGTAACATCCACCAGTTCATTAGCAAACATTTGTTTTATCGGGAGTCTTTACCGTCTGCTTTTGAAACTACATCATTGGATTTCGGGTATTTTCCGGATTCGAATATGATGAGAGAGAAGCCAAACTTTGCGCTCGATAGAAGATTTTTAAAGCTAAACTTGTTCAAAGCATTAATATTCGGCCATCGTTTTTAGACACGTGTGAAACAAAACTAACCAAACAGCAGTCGCCATTCCTCGGGCAGAGTAGATTCACACTATCGGAACGCACGGTAGATTTTCTTATGCCGCGAGCTGTACCCACGGGCACTTTTCTTACGACGCGAGTTTCGCGGACAGTGAGACGGACTCTGAAGGACGGACACACATAAATTTGGGACACTGAAAGTATACAGAAAGTTGGCGGAAACTTTTATGTTGGTCATAAAACTGGCCTCGTATGGAACACATCAGGGAATCATCTTCGTGCAAATTGTACCTCACCAATCCTGTACTTATATAACAATAAGCATGTGAGTGAGCTTCAATGGTCTTAACTATGGCTATGTAGATTGATATAAGGAGCGACTCCATTAAACAATAATGCCATTAAATTTTATAATAATATACGAGAAATAAATATATACAGTCAGAAAACAGTTATTTAATACGTATTTGCAAAGATTAGGGGGAATGCATGGATACGTTTCCGTAATTAGTATGCGCCGTGAAAAGTGTCCGACAGATAAGCATTTTTCTGCTAAAATAAGAAATTGTTTAATAAAATGGCTATTCATATATTGCAAAGAAAAATAATAATAATAATAAAAAAAAATCCATCTCTTGTTTTTATCCCTGTTCCATGCTTGTTTAGTCCAGACTCTCTCTCTCTCTCTCTCTGTCTCTCTCTCTCTGTCTCTCTCTCTCTCTCTCTCTCTCTCTGAGTGGTATAATTTAAAGAGTTGTTTGAGGAAATGACAAACAAAGATTACATTTACTCGGACATCAACCTTAATTCTGTAACACTAAGCCCTACCATCTCGGTTTTAAGCGAAAACTTGCCTGGTGTGAGTTCACCGGAAGGCAATACAAAAAATTGTAAGTGTTTTCAACAATCAAGATTTTTCATTTTCCCCAACATGTTACATGTAACACTGTATTCACACATGGTGTAATGTATCGTTTCCCAGAATTACCAAATATTGACCATATTTAAAACACTAAGTTACAGTTCATTCTGGACGGTAACATTTCTGTAAAAATGACCTTGGAAAAGTGAACTTATGGTATAACAATCCAACTCGAAGAAAAGCGCGAATGCATCAAGGTTTACCCCTGTCCATCCGTCTGTTCGTGCATATGCGCGTGTGTAATATCTTGTACTTCCTGCAAGTGAACATACGTAATATATCTTCTATAAAAAGGCATTCCTATAGTATATACAAATTTATACAGGCTTTACTAAGCTCATACTAAGCTCATAGGACCCTATCTCCAACAGTAGGCAAACCAGAATTCTGTACGTCGTCTGATAGTATTTAATACGGCTAGATACGGTTATCCTTTTGGCAAAAATCGCAGAAGTCCGTGCGATAGCCGCAAGACAGTCCTACGAATTTGCAGCGTCGGACGGTTGTCGAGTGTCGTACATCAAATTTTCAACATACATATTATTTCTACGATTTATGGCGATCTTTGCACGTTGTACGGCTGCCGTAAGACAGCCGCAAGACAAACGCAGGGTTGACATATGATTTCGCACGATTTTCAAAGGTTTTGGATATTGGCCTTTTTTGCACGATGAACGCACGAACATGGTAAGGCATTCGTGCGACAGCCTTACATTTTTTTCTTCTTTATCGTACGGATAACTGCAAGAATTCTTACGACAGTCTTGCGACAGTTTTGTAAATTTGCACGACAGTCCTACGGCCATCTTGCGACTGTCGTAGAAATTGTTTGCAGTTTCGGACGTTGAAGCTGCTAACATCGTACTACACTGTATAACTGAAACAGCCGTACGGGCATTGTGAGGCTGCCTTGCGATATCAAATACATATCAGGAAATCGTACGGCAAAAAAACGTACGCCTGATGTGAAACAGGCTTAATTATTTTAAAATTTTCATATGGGCTTTCGTTTTGGAAAAGCCTAGATGTGAACTATAACTTACAAATGGTTCAGAATACCATCAATAAACCATATATATTCTCGTTGCTTACGATAAGATGCATTGATGCATTGAATCCTATCCGGCAGTCGTGGGGTCGAATCCTGGCGTGGGCGGACATATATGTGCCTGCCTTGTTGAGGTGGATATAATCTCCTGGCTAATAAAGGCTATGCCCGGCACGAGAAGAACGTGGATCTCGAATTCCCAGGGATACTTCGGGGGAATGTCCCACACATTCTCTTCGTAAAATGCTTTCAATCTTGATACTTTTTCAGACAACCACATAAACCATATATATTCTTGATTCTTATAAAAAAAAAACACATTAGTGACAAGATTCTTTGGTTCCACATGGGTTGCCTGGAGCATACCCAACAAAAGGTTTAATGTCTCCGTAAAACGTTTAGATCACCTTCCCATAACCATTAATACACCTTTTTTTTTTTCAAACAAGACACATTCAGTGACACAAACCTTGAGGAGACATCTGTGTTTTTCTTGAAAATAAATTTCAGTTTTAACTTTTCTGACGCGCCACAGTCCGTGGCCACGAAACCTGTTCACTTGTAAACGCGCGCTGTTTGGCGGTATCTTTATCACCACCTTCACCAGATAAAGTTCACTGATGAACAGCAATTCCAGTTAAAACGCTTATGGTGCTGGTTTGTAAGGTAAGCAAGAGGTTATATGGTAATCAAGTCTTACATGAATAATTTTCTGCGTCATTAAGCAGCATTTAAATTACATCAGCAAACTAAGGTGCTTAAGAGAGAGAGAGAGAGAGAGAGAGAGAGAGAGAGAGAGAGAGAGAGAGAGAGAGAGAGAGAGAGAGAGAGAGAGAGAGAGACGGACGGACGGACTATGAGGTTTGTTTTATCACGAGCAATGCAGTCGAAGAGGTAAGACGCAAACTGGAAAAGTCCTGAACAAACCGCAAAGCAAACATTGCCGTTACAAAAGAATTTTTCAAAGTTTTCAAACCGCCTGTCATCCTTTTAATTGAACTCTTCAGCCACTGGATATAAATATGCATGGTTTTCGGGCAATAATCAATGTTCAAAAAGATTGGCCGTGCGCTTCGCTCAAAGAACAGCGAAAACTCATCAGGCTGTGTGTTGAAACAGACATATCTAAACCGTCCAGGTTGTTATGGGATACTCATGGGTAATTTGGCTTCGACTATGACGATCAAATGCTGGTGACCCAACAGAAACAATGTGACATTTCGAATGCCATGCAGCCCCACTGCAATAAATGAAAATAAGATTCGTCTCTGCACAGCCTCATTACTTGTCGTCAAAATATACTGTGTCCTAAAATTTCAAAAAGTAAACAAGTCCACAATGATAGATAGAAATGATGTCAATAAGAACAGGATCTATTGAAAACGAAAACAAAAGCTAAACAACGGAAGCAAAAATTATCACTTATGCTGGGATTCGAACTTCAGACCCCATGCATACGAACTAGCCATAGTTACCACTGCGCCAGAGAGACTGTTATACTGTTTGCTAGTCAGTTTTATTATAAACCAATATTTTGTCCACTAAGAAGTACAACTATTCATAACAGTGAAAATGGTCAGTTTCTTCGCTTGAATAAACAACTTTGCGATGTGGATCTAGCTTTACGATTATCTAGTATTAATGGAAAATGTCTATGTACAATGCGTTATTACGTATCAGCTAAATCCGCCGCCACCCGATAGTCGTTAATTTTAGTTATAGTTTATAGTTTTTCTTAATGGAACTAGTCTAGTAATAACACATTATCCATTTTTATAATCAATAGTCTAGGGATCTTTAATGTATATAGATTTTCATTATTATAACTGTTTTAATCGCAACCATAATACTATTTATTTATTTGTTTATTTATTTATTTATTTATTTATTTATTTTTAGAACTTATACTTTTAACTTTAAATTGTCAATAAACAGCACTCCCACAACAAACTCGCGTATTTTGTTTTAATTGTTACATGTATATGTACCATTATTAAATGCCATTCAATTTCATAAAATTATTATTTTATAATTTTTAAAATCTTTTACTCTTTTCAATAAACTTTTGTACACTACTAAATATCACAATATTTGATGCTTGATTCAGAGAATCGTCCCCATACAATAACTTTGCCAAACTTATATTAGGTATGAACGATAAGTCATTCATTAACTCCCGTCTAATAATACTGAAGCGCTCACAAACAAAAAAGAAGTGAAAAGTGTTTTCAACTACACCACATGTACATAAAGGAGAATCAGTAATATTTTTCAAATAAAGATCGTTATTTAAAGCACTACATCCTGTTCTTAACCTTGTATGCAATATCTGATATTTTCTTCTGCCATAATAGAAATGTTTAGGGACTTTTTTCCTTTCACGATTAAGATAGGTTTTAAAAGACAAAAGAGAGTTTAACTGTTTAGCTTCTTCTGGTAAACCATTCCAATCTCTTACCACCGAGGGTAAAAAAGTTTTGTAATATTGCTGTGTCCTACAATGTATTGTAGAGTAATCATTTGCATTTCGCAAATTATACCGCGAGAGTTCACTCACAGATAAAGGAACGAGAAACGACAAATAATTCGGTACAAGATCATGTTGCATCTTAAAAAACAGGTTCAGTTTATTTTTTGTTCGTCTTTCCTGAAGAGACTCCCAACCAACTTCAGTGCACAAAACTTGTATTGATACTAAGGCTGTTGCACCAACAACGATTCTAGCAGCCTCGTTTTGGATCTTATCTAATTCTCTCTTTTGATACAGGGTACAATTATCCCATATCACGTCCCCATATTCTAAGACTGGAGCTACAGTTGAGCATGTGACATGTGGAGTGTTGTTATTTTTATCGGTCGGACATAAATTGATTAAAAATGTGATTATATGCTCTTTTTGGGGGACTTTCTGGTTAGGAGGAGAGACTAAATTCAATGTGACTCTTATGGAATAGATAAATCGGGGTGAGACTTACGTACTTTTTGAAAATACTGAATTTATTTTGTCGGTTAACACCCCTCCCACCAGATGTTCTATTGTTATCATTATTAGTCACATTATCAGTGTTCACTAGTACTCGGTACCTGAGTGTCAAGGGTCACGCTCAAGGTTTTGAGAACTATACTGCTCAAAAAAGTTAGGTCAACAACTGAGTTTCAGTGACATCAGTGACATTAGTGTGATATCTAGTATGCATGCGGCTGCAGATGTAGATGCAGATTCAGTGATCTCAAAAACATCAGCATTGACATCAACGCCATTGACACCGTCTGTATCGCAGAAGAGAAATTTAACATCTCCTGAGTTCCCTCTAGACCTAAAGAAAAACAAAGTGTATCTTTCTCCTCAGTCAAGTAGCGACATAAGCGATTTGTCAGAACTTAA
Source organism: Anodontia alba (assembly GCA_964016985.1). Taxonomy (NCBI): domain Eukaryota; kingdom Metazoa; phylum Mollusca; class Bivalvia; order Lucinida; family Lucinidae; genus Anodontia; species Anodontia alba. Next base: position 97,587,474 of record OZ024822.1, on the reverse strand, counting down.
CATGTCTGGGGGTCAAGGTTCTAATGCTATGGCTGGTGCCATGGAAGTGACTGTGACTCATGATATTGCTGTTGCTGGCAGCGGTAAAACACCTAGTAAAACTCTACCTGATCAGGATGTTGAACAGGTTTCGTCACAACAACCTACTATAACTTTACGACAGTGTGATATGGCCACCATCTCAAATTTATTGAAGGAATCATTCCGGGGAGAAATGTCTGAAATGATAAGCAGCATAGTTAAAGGTGTTCTAGATGGTTTATCAGCTAGAATTAATGACCTTGAAACCGAAAATCAATCTCTCAAAGCTGAAAATGGCAGTTTGAAACAACGCGTAGAATCGCTTGAGGCTGCAGTCGAGGCAAGTGAGCAATACAGTCGACGGAACTGTTTACGAGTTTCAGGAATCAGGGAAGCGGATAATGAAAATACGGATAATCTCATTCTCGATGTGGCCCACTCTATCGCCGTTGACCTAGATATCCATGAAATCGATCGCAGTCATCGTGTGGGTAGAGCAAGAAACAATAGACCACGAGATATCATAGTGAAGTTCTTCACTTTTAGGGCACGTCAGAAGTTATATAAGGACCGTACGAAATTGAGAGACAGTCGATATGCCGGAGTATTTGTTAATGAGGACCTTACAAAGCACAGAAGTAGCATTCTGTATAGTGCCAGAAAGCTGGTGAAAGAAAGACGTCTTCTCGGTGCATGGTCTTCCAACGGGACAATTTTGATCAGAGACAATGACGATAATGTGCATAAAATTTCGGTGGAAAGCAGCCTTGATCAATATAAAAATGCTACTCCAAGACCGCTTCCAAACACTACCGAGCCTAATAGAACAAGATCTGCTTAATTCAAACTTTTGATATTACCGGTATGACTCTGTGAGGTTTTGTGAGGTTTCTTTTTTTCTGCGGTTTACGACAGCTAGTACTATTTTTTGTATGAATGAACATGTTTAGCCTGTTGCTTTCTAACATAAGCCGGGTCATGTTAGGACTTGCCTTTCGTTTCAGACGTGCATTGTACTTGAAGGGAAGAGTCACACCAGCTTTAGTACTGTAGTGTGGCGTGGCTCTTCGCTTCTATTTCCATTGTTGATCATGACTATATGTACATGTATCAACCACGTTGATTATGTAATACAGTCTCCACCTAAGCTTCCTCTGTGCTTTGGGGATTTATTCCGTGATAGGGCTAATTTACCGTGGCTTGTAGATAATAATAAGAGTATAATTCGATGAGTGTTAGCTGACCATGACGTAGGTGGATTTTCCCATGATTTACATTAAAATTTCAGTATTCCCCGTGCTACGTGATGTTCAGTGGGCAGTCATCGACCTATACCTAAGGGATTGCATTATGTTGATGGATCAGTCATCGTGTTGTGCAGCCTGATCAAAGTCATCGCTGTTCATACGAGCTTTCTATGGATTGGACAATCCGTAAAATAACGGCTGTGTTCTCTGATCAAGTCAATGCGCAGGCTGATCCGGGTTCCACCTCTACTAATGAGTCTTTGCAAGTATTTTTATTTTGTAGAAGAACTCTTTCGACTTGAGATGTTGCGTAACGATATTCAGTCTATTTATTTATTTTTGCCACCATTGGTCAGCAAAACGCTGATTTTACTGCAGTCTAATATGCGCTAATGCGCGACGTTACCTTTTTTCCGTCATCTGAATGACGTTGTCATAGACTTAACACCATTACGGTCATTATTGCAACGTTACTAATATCTTAAAGGAAAAGTACTAAACTTCGAGAAGAAAACTCTTAGTCTGCTTACAGTTTAAACATAAGCTACTTTTTCATTGAAATAATAAATGACTTATTGTAGATTGCTGGCATTTTGATCATGGTTTGATTAACACGTTGTGGCGTGGAATATAACAAGTAAACACGATGGTGTCACTTAAACATGCTGAAATAAAGTCAAACGTTTCAGTGTAATTATGTTTCAAAATTGAATTTGTAAGAAAAGGTATATAATAAACAAATTATCCGCACAGTAGCTTGATCTGACGCATGGTGTCGCGTCTCATGGATATCCCTAGATCTTATGCTTTGATCTGGGGGTGTCCATTCGGCGTGATGCAGTGCTAAAATGTATATATTCTATACTTGTGCTTGTCGAGATACTGATTCATCGTCAAGGACGTCTTAAATATAATTACAGGGTGGATGTGATTGAATCTGCGCGCGTCCATAACTACGTGTGTGTGTGCTTTTTTTTTTTTTTTTTTTTTCTGAGACAAATGATATTGTTGCTTATTGAATCCTATCGACACTTCCGTTTCCTTTTCTTATTCTCACTTTACCTAATTAGATTGTTCCCTTGCAATGTCTGTTCATTGATATGATTTCTTTGTATCTCATATTATGTTTCCAACTTTTTTTCTTGTCTTGTGCTAATACCCTTTTACCTTCTGATTGTGTTCTTGAAGCGATACTCGATGATAATGACAGTCTCTTGCTATTGAATCCTGTGGTATGTAGTTTCTCGATCAGGTATGCCCTTTTGACGGTAATATCGCTATACTTGTTTCTGCTACTTAGAATTTCCTGAATAATACATTTGGTGGTGCTGTCATGGGGGCATACCGGGCCAGATTCAAATTTTGTATGCTGGTACACTGCATTTTGTTTCTCTCGATTATCGGAAATGTTATATATAGTGTATCATTAAAAGAGCATATTATGAACTCACTGAGTGCAAATGATAAACTCAAACCCTTGAACTACTGTTATCTAAAAACTAATATTAATGAAATTGAAAACCGTATTTTTACCAAGCACTTGATTCTTTACCTTGGAGTAGTAGTAATTGCAACGTTGTTATCAATTTTGCTATTGGCGGCGGGGGATATACATCCCAACCCTGGCCCCTCTTCCTCGTTGTCAAGCAGTTCTAACGATTCTCATGCCAGCTCTCTTACAAGTATTTTAAGTAACTCTCACCACTTGTCTTTCATTCACTACAACGTACAGAGTGTTCGGAGTAAAATTGATATTTTGTCCGCGGAGCTGTCAGATTTTGATATTTTATCGTTTACAGAGACTTGGTTGCATCCAAATATAAAAACTGATGATCTTCATATTCAATCCTTTCAAAACCCTGAGAGAAAGGACCGCATTGAAGACCCTCATGGTGGCGTAATGGTTTATGTCAAAGATAATTTAAACTACATGCGAAGACTAGACATTGAACTTCCAGGCATCGAGTGTTTATGGATTGAGATTATTTTAAAACATAAACGTATACTATTTGGTGTTTTCTATCGTCCTCCAAATTCTGACTCGATTTATCATTCTTTAATTGAAGACTCTATTCATCTTGCTATTGACACGGGAATTAGAGATATTGTAGTAACAGGTGATTTTAATTATAACATGTTTAATGATACAGCTAAGTTAAAAATTTTAAATCTTTGCCAAGAGTTTTCGATGTATCAATGCATTACAGAACCGACTCATTATACCGAAAATTCTGTTTCACTTCTTGATATTGTTTTGGTCACTAACAGTGATAGTGTTATTTTTAGTGGTACGGGAGATCCCTTCTTAAACCAAGAAAATCGGTATCATTGTCCTGTCTATGGAGTTCTTAATTTCACTAAACCAAAAACGAAAGTTATTGAGCGTAACATTTGGCTATACGAGCAGGGAAACTATGATTTGCTGCGTGAGAAAGCAGCGAGAACGAATTGGATTGACTTGAGACACTATGATGTTAATGTACACGCAAGCAACATTACTGAGCATATTTTAGAAATCTCAAAGCAATGCATACCTAATAGAATTATCAAAATAAAACCATCTGATCCGCCTTGGATTACAACTGCAATTAAACGACTGATTCGCAAACGGAAACGCCTATTTCGGAAAGCTAAAACTACTGATGACCTGGTTATATGGCGAAAATTTCGTCGATGTAGAAATGACGTCATTAATCAAATTCGTGTTTCGAAACAATCCTATATTGATAAAATGACAGAAAAATTAAAATCTGACAAGTTAACATCGAAAGACTGGTGGAGGACACTCAAGTATTTCATCAGTCCTAACAAAGCTTCGGGCATTCCGTCAATTCAAGTTAACAACAGTATTATAACAGATGAAATAGAAAAGGCTAATTTATTAAATAATTATTTCAGAGATCAAACGTTAATAAATGACAATAATGTAGAAATACCTCTCATTAATTATTATAATGTGGCAAGCAATCTCGATTCTATAACGTTTACACCAGAAGACTTGAGGTTGGTTCTTCAAGCACTTCCGTTAGGCAAAGCTGCGGGTCCAGATGGTATTGGCAACAGAATATTGAAAGAACTCGCCGATCAGCTAGCTCATCCTTTATGTTCGCTTTTAAACCAATCATTTAGAGATGGACGTGTACCTAATTGTTGGAAAGAGGCGTATGTAAGTCCGATTCCAAAAAATAATGAACGTTCTATAGTCTCAAATTATCGACCGGTGTCACTGCTTAGTAGTATTGATAAATGTTGTGAAAAAGTAGTATTTAAATATTTGCATAATCATCTTTTAGATAATAATATTTTGACTCCGTTTCAATCGGGCTTTGTACCGGGTGATTCTACCATTAACCAACTTACATTCTTATATGATGCATTTTGTCAGGCTCTTGATGAAGGGAAAGAAGTTAGGGTGGTGTTCTGTGATATCAGCAAGGCTTTCGATAGGGTATGGCATAAAGGACTTTTATGTAAATTGGAAGCTGCTGGTATCACAGGCGCCACCCTTAGATGGTTTACTGACTATTTAAATGGCAGAAGGCAACGAGTTGTAATTCCCGGGGCAATGTCTGATTGGGTCTATATTAAAGCTGGAGTCCCGCAAGGCTCCATTTTGGGACCCTTACTCTTTTTAGTATATATCAACGACATAGTTACTGATATTGGTGCCAATATAAGATTATTTGCTGACGACACCAGCCTATACATAATAGTTGAAAATCCAGTGGATGCTTCACTGTCTAAATCGTGATTTACAGAAAATTTCAAACTGGGCTCAACAGTGGCTTGTAACGTTCAACGCTTCTAAGAACGAATCCATGGTTATTTCTCGTAAAAGTCCAAAACCCTACCATCCACCAATATTTATGGATGGCGTTCAGGTCGATGAAGTTAATAATCACAAACATCTCGGAATTTTTTTTATCAAATGACAGTTCTTGGCATTGTCATATCAACTATGTTAAAGAAAAGGCTTGGCAAAGAATTAATATTATGCGTCGATTGAAATTTATTTTAGACAGAAAGTCGTTAGAAACTATATACCTTTCTTTTATTAGTTGGCTTCTGAAGAAGCCAACCGATCTAGATCTGCACTATTTGCCATTAAGTATATAAATCTATGTCAACAATCTGGATCAAGTAATCCGACTTACTGAAAATCAGAAGCGGGCGTGGCATCTCAATATATTCAGCACGACAAGGGTTAAAAGTTCAAAGCTGAAATATAATGTGTAATCATTGCATACCTAGCCCATATAACTCCAATTCATGTGTTTTAGAAATTCTACCTCCTATTGCTACCACAAGGTCCCAAAAATTCGTACTCTCGAAAAAATTAACACTAGTCCTCCCGAAATTTAAACAGCATAATTTTACAGTACAGACATACATATATATGTTCAAAATTCGTAGATGAAATCGCAAACAGTGAATAGCCCGCTCGGACCACTCTTCTAGAAGCAGTCCGTGTCCGGCCTCTAATTTCTAATTGTTTTACAAATTGTAAGGTGCAAGTTCAACAGTGCCGATATACAATGTATAATCATAAAACGCTACCTAGCCCGTATGACTTTATTCAGTGTGTTTTAAAAATTCCATATCCTGTGGCCACCGCAAAGTCTCAAGAATTAAGACACTCAAACAAACTCTAATCATCCAAAAATTTAAACAGGGTAATTTAATGATGCAGATAGGTGCTAAGAAGTTCAAAATATATAGATGGAATAGCAATAGTGACTACTGGTCGTATATACATTTACAGTGAGGTGTCAAAATAAACGTAGAATAAATTTTATGCCACTTATTGAGCACGGCCAAGGGTGACGTGGATAACGTTGTGAAACCATGCTACTGCATACTCCCAAGATCCACCAGTTTTGCATAACTTACAGATGTGGGGCCGGTTATGCGGGGCGGGCAGTGGGGCGAAACGACTATTGCAAGACTATTTACTCCCATCTGCTTTGAAAAACGATAAAACAAGCAAAGTAGACAGTCCCAAAAAGGTGAGCAGATGAATGCAGGCGTCGAGTGTGTAGACTGCTGAACCATTGTGAATAGGCCCGCCATTTTTTTTATTTTTAATTTTAAAATCAGTATTAACACCTCAAATGACACACTTGTGTAAAAAAATATGATAAAGCGAGAGTTTGCAACAACCGTTGTGACCAATTCATGACATCTGTTCTCATCGACTTGACCTTACAGTTTAATTTACGATAACCGATACCCTTCAAGCTTCAGTCGATTGATCATGAAATATTTTCTATGGTCATTCTCTCCCTTCCGCTGATTCAAGAAGGGCAGTTGTCAGTTTCTAGCGAAAGAATGTGCACAATACTGGTTAACCGCTTAGAGGACCAAGCCTGCCCAGTAAACGTGTGGTTAGGTAAACTGACCGCGCTCGACATGACCCCATTGGGTTGACTGGGCCGTAAAACCTCAACACAAACAAATGTTACGAAAAGCCATATCAAAACGCAGAGTCTGCTGCCAAAAACAGGGTCAGTCGGGTTAGTAGAAACACATCTATTTTTTAGGCCCAATAGGTCAAGATCTACGCTTTTGTGAGTCTATCGATTCTTTAAAGACGACTGTGCATTTCTATGAATAGATTTCATTGGCTGACAAAGTGTCCGATGCAGTTTTTTCAAATTGGAACGAGACTTTGCCAAAAATGCTGAAAAGATGCGGAGAACATTTCATGTCCACAGAATTGTTTTGGTAATTTTCTTTTAATTATTCGTTAATGTATTGACTTTCTGCGCATACATTATATAATCCGTGTAAGTAGTTTTATGGCGCGACCTATTGGCCTGTTCAACGATCAGTTGTGAACAGCGATTAAATTGGTGTTTTATTTCTGTATTCCAAGGAATGCTCTGTTTAATATTTACACACGTGGCGATTAAATTGGTGTTTTATTTCTGTATTCCAAGGAATGCTCTGTTTAATATTTACACACGTGGCGATTAAATTGGTGTTTTATTTCTGTATTCCAAGGAATGCTGTGTTTAATATTTACACACGTGGAATATACTGCGCAACAGAAGATGCGAAGGTATTTAATATTTATTTTCAACAACACTGGCAGAAATACTTCCTTAAGTTAATAATAATATTGTCAACCTTCAATATGTCATTTAACACATGACAAGACACACGCTGAGATGCTTGGAAATAAGACTGAGGCTATCATTATTACAGTTGCAACAAAATAAATTATCGCGTTAGAATTTTAATTATTTTGCAGAAAACGAATTGGTATTCTTGTGGTGATTGATACTAGACATGGGGTATCTATTGACATTAAAATTCTGGCCCCAGAGGTTATGTGCCCCTGCTCTTAGGCTATATTCATGTATAAAATAATGAGAAACAAAATGTAGAAAATCAAAGTTTAAAGGAAAAAAATGAAACTTGCAACAGTGATCCACAATGATAGAGGGTAACTTTGACATCAAAATCTCCCCCAGTGGGTTATGTGCCCCTGCCCCGGGGCTATTTATATGTGTAAAATAATGAGAATCAAAATGCAGAAAATAAATCACAGTTCAAAGAGAATTTTTTAAAAAATGTAGCAAAAAAAAAAAAAAAAAAAAAAAAAACAGTTCAAAGAGATACTGTTTAACTTGCAGTACTAGTGGGTCACAATGACAAAAGATATCCATTGACATCAAAATTTTACCCACAGGTATTGTGTGGTCCTGCCCTGGGGCTAAATTTTAACATCTCTTCAGCAGTCAGGTGAGCGTTTCAGGACGAATGGTCCTCTGGTTGTCGCACCTGCTTGTAGCTGGGTGCAATATAGGCGTCCGCTTTTCCGTCTGTCTGTCAACATTTATGTCGAAGTTCGACATTTATGTCAAAGTTAGTATTCTAATCAACTACAACCATCAAACCTTGCATGAAACATCTCCCTGACTTCCTGACTTTGCGACATAGGTGTCCCCTTTTCTGTTCATCCGTCCGTTCGTCTGTCCGTCTGTCAACATTTAAGTCGAAATTCGACATTTATGTACTAGCTAGTATTCTAATCAACTACAAGACTAAACAACCATCAAACCTTGCATGAAACATCTCCCTGACCTTCTGACTTTGCGAGATAGGCGTCCGCTTTTCCGTTCGTCTGGCCGTTCGTCCGACTGTCCGTCTGTCAACAGTTCTGTTATGTCGAAGTTCGACATTTATGTCAAAGTTAGTATTCTTATCAACTACAAGACTAAACAATCATCAAACCTTGCATGAAACATCTCTCTGACCTCCTGACTTTGCTACATAGGCATCCGCTTTTCCATTCGTCCGTCTGTTTGTCTGTCCGTCCGTCCGTCAACATTTATGTCGAAGTTCGACATTTATGTCAAAGTTAGTATTCTAATCAACTACAAGACTAAACAACCATCAAACCTTACATGAAACATCTCCCTGACCTCCTGACTTTGCGACATAGGCGTCCGCTTTTCCGTTTGTCTGTCTGTCCGTTCGTCTGTCCGTCTGTCGACATTTATGTCGAAGTTCAACATTTATGTCTAAGTTAGTATTCTAATCAACTACAAGACTAAACAACCATCAAACCTTGCATGAATCATCTCCATGACCTCCTGACTTTGCGACATAGGCATCCCCTTTTCCGTCCGTTCATCCGTCCGTTCGTCTCAACATTTATGTCGAAGTTCGACATTTATGTCAAAGTTAGTATTCTAATCAACTACAATTCTAAAACAACCATCATACCTTGCATCTCCCTGACCTCCTGACTTGGCAGGTACATTGACCCGGTGACCTTGACCTATATGTTGCGCTCCAGTAACTTTGAATCATTTTGCGTCCACGTTCGATATCTCCTCAACTATAAGGCCTACAACCATCAAACCTTGCAGAGTGCTTCTTTTCAATGTACTCCTAGATGAACTGACTCGGCAGGTGCCTTGACCCGGTGACCTTGACCTATATGTTGCGCTCCAGTAACTTTGAATCATTTTGCGTCCACGTTCGATATCTCCTCAACTATAAGGCCTACAACCATCAAACCTTGCAGAGTGCTTCTTCTCAATGTACTCCTAGATGTACTGACGCGGCAGGTGTCTTGACCCGGTGACCTTGACCTATATGTTGCGCTCCAGTAACTTTGAGACATTTTGCGTCCACGTTCGATATCTCCTCAACTTGATATCGTTCTTTAATTCGATCAAAACTTGATTATGGGTCCATCGTATATGTATCTGCTAGAAAATCTTATCTACAGATGTTAGACACTGTACATAATCAAGGACTTCGTTTGGCATTGGGAGCTTTTCGTACGTCTCCAGTATCGAGTCTTAACGTGGAAGCAGATGAGCCATCGTTATGGCTACGCAGAGAAAAATTGTCTCTTCAGTATTCCATCAGACTTGCTGCTAAACCTTCTAACCCTGCTTTTGAAGTCACATTTCCACCACAATTTCAGGAATATTATGAAAGAAAACCTAACGCAATTAAATCCTTCGGCCTCCTATAGCACCACTTTTAGACTCTGCTAATATTAACACTAAAAAACATCCAAAAACACTCTTTTTCTGATATTCAATCCTGGTGCATTACTAAACCAACTATTCTTTTCGATTTACACAACAGCAAAAAGTCACTTTCTGATTCACATCTCATAAAACAAAACTTCCAAGAATTACAATCGAGACTTTCAGATTATCAACAAGGTGAAGCACTATGTAAGCTTTAGTGGTTGTAGGTCTTATATTTGAGGAAATATCGAACATCAACGTAAAATGTGTCTAAGGTACTGGAGTGAAAATATAGGTCAAGGTCACCGGGTCAAGGTACCAGCCAAGTCAGTACATCGAGAAGGAGCACTATACAAGGTTTGGTGGCTGAAGGCCTTATAGTTGAGGACATATGGAAGGGCGACATAAAAGGTGTAAAAGTCAATGGAGTGCGATAGGTCAAGGTCACCGAGTCCAGCTACCTGCAGAGTCCATACATTGAGAAGAAGCTCTATGCAAGATTTGGTGGCTGTAGGCCTTATAGTTGAGGAGATATTGAACGTCAACGTAAAATGTGTAAAAGACACTGGAGCGCAAAATATAGGTCAAGGTTTAAGATACCTGCCGAATCAGTACATCTAGGAGAAGCACTATGCAAGGTTTGGTGGTCTTACACTTGAGGAGATCTATAACGTTGACATAAATTATGTCAAAGTCACTGCAGCAAAAAATATAGGTCAAGGTCACCAGATCAAGGTATCTGCCGAGTCAGTACATTGAGAAGAAGCACTCTGCACGGTTTGATGGTTGTAGGCCTTATAGTAGACCTATACGTAGACGAGTACTTCTTCTCGCCTTAATGATCGATAAATGGTATTTTTACCAAGAACCTGTTTTATTTCATGTAGTTTATTGAATGTCGCTCTGTCCATCCACAGCTGCCATTTGGATAAGATGTACCTGTTGATAAAAGGTTTAAAATCTGTACATGGAAATTTAAAATTCGAAATTTCTAGATCGAGTGAGGCCTTTGCTTTTACGTCGGCAGCCTCGTTACCTTTTATGCCAACATGGCTGGGGAGCCAACAAAACAAAATTTCCTTAGTTTTCGATAACTCGTGATGTTTTTCTATCAGGTTCTGAATTTTGGGATTTTTTGAAGATGTGTAGTTTAGAAATTTCAAAACAGAAAGGGAGTCCGAGAAAATAACGAATTTGCTATCTAAAGAATTATTCATAACGTAATCCAAAGCCATATCAATAGCCTTGGATTCAGCAGTGAAAATAGATGAGCCATCAGGAAGACGGATCTTTTTATGGTGGCTGCCCGATATATACGCACAGCCATTCTTATCTTCATCAGTGTAGATTTGGTTTGGCAGATACCTTGACCCGGTGGCCTTGACCTATATTTGACACATTTTACGTTGATGTTTGATAACTCCTCAATTATAAGGCCTACTCCACCATATCTTGCATAGTGCTTCTCCTTGATGTACTGATTTGGCAGGAACCCTGACCCGGTGACCTTGACTTATATTTCACGCTCCAACGCTCCAGTGACTTTTACACATTTTACATCGACGTTCCATTATCATTGGGCTGTATAATACAAAAAGTCAGTTCTGAAGATATAGCATTAGAGGGAATGGCACTGGCCTGGAATATATGTGTCCCACTAGGCTCTTTGTCTACATTTTTTTTCAATCCAGTTTTCCAACTAAGCACTGCTAAGAAAGAAATAAACTTATTTAATAACCACGTTCTAATTGTGGCTCCTGTGCCTTTTGCCCCAGGGGGTGCGACGACGCCTTCCACGGAATTCTTGTTTTAGTTTAGAGTGGGGAGTGGGGTTGAGACAGGGTCGGTCGGGTTACAGGAAACACAGCTTTTTTGGCCTAAGTTTTGATCAGGTCCTCTTGAAACTCACATATATGTAGGTCAGGGATAAAAGCTACGATAATCCGACTGGAGACCAGGAGGTCGCAGGTTCGACCCCCGCAGAGGTCGTCAACATTTTTTCGTGGAGATTGATCATGAAATATTTTCTTCGGTCATTCTCTCCCTTCCGCAGATTCAAGAAGAACAGTTGTCAGTTTCTGGCGAAAGAATGTGCACAATACTGGTTAACCGCTTAGAGGACTAAGCCTGCCCAGTAAACGTGTGGTTAGGTAAACTGACCGCTCTCGACATGACCCCATTGGGTTGACTGGGCCGTAAAACCTCAACACACACACGAAAAAGCTACGATAAGTTTGAACACTGGTGATATCAACTTATCTGTCATAAGTTATGTCCCCTTGACTGCTGAAAATGCCTGTTTCTTACCTTGTCATCACCATAAGTCCTTCAGTTTTGATGGGATATTCCTGAAACTTACATGTGTAGGTCATGGATAAAAGCTCGGACAAATTCGGGGATGTTGATGTATTTATCAAGGAGTTATGCTACCTTGTTTGCTGAGAATGCCTATTTTGGACCTTGTCATAACCATATATCCTGAGTTTCATCAGGGTCTTCAATAAACTAACACAAACATTTTACTCCGAATTTGGAGTATCTGTCATAAGGTTATTGAATGCTGAAATTGCATTTTTCTTTACCTTTTTATCGCCATAAGTTTTGATAGGAAAGTCTTTAATTCTTGATGGGATGTTCCTGAAATATACATATAAGAATCCCAGGAAGCGCGGATGACCGGTAGTGTCAGGCTATTACTCATAGAGTTATGTCCCCGTGATTGCTAAAAACAGGCTTTTTTGGACCTAAAAATGTCAGCAGCATAATGCTCTAAAACATAGATTGTGGCTACTTGTTAGAACCTCAATAATGTAATTCTAATGAGTACCCAAAACCTATGTTTTGAGGAAAAATAAGAAAATGTCTTTTTATTTTCATCTCAGATTGTAATTTTTACAGCCAAAAAATTCCACTATATTCAATAGGTGTGCTTTCATAATGCCTTAGCTATTCAATCTGCTTAGTGCACGTGAAAGCTTTGCCCAAGTTCAAATTTAATCACATCATAACTTCATGAACTGTTGCCTCAGTAGTGAATACATGAAGTTTGATCCTTCAGGTGACAAAACCAACAATGTGGTATGTGTGCCAAGCAAAGACTCGGATCAGCCAAGGCATCCCCCAGTCTGATCAGAGTCCTTGCTGTCTGCTTGTTAGGATCCTTAAATACTATTAAGCGTACATTTAACATTCTGGCAGACTGGGTGGATGCCCAGGCTGGTCTGAGTCTTTGATGGGCGCACAGACTCCACATTGTTGGTTTTGCTGTGATTGCTCATATATGTTCCATGTTATATGTTTATATGTTTTTTTTGTTTGTTATATATTTATATGCTTTTTTCTTTATTTTACAAGTACTTTATTCTACAAGAGATTAAATTGATTTTGAACAATGTATGAAACTTGAACACATACCGGTACAAATTTTTGTCGCACCTACTTGTAGCAGGGTGCGATATAGGCGTCCGCTTTTCCGTCCATCCGTCCGTCCGTCCGTCCATCTGTCAACATTTATGTCGACATTCGACATTTATGTCAAAGTTAGTATTCTAATCAACTACAAGACTAAACAACCATCAAACCTTGCATGGAACATCTCCCTGACCTCCTGACTTTGCGACATAGGCTTTTCCGTTCGTCTGTCCGTTCGTCCGTCCATCCGTCTGTCAACATTTATGTCGAAGTTCGACATTTATGTCAAAGTTAGTATTCTAATCAACTACAAGACTAAACAACCATCAAACCCTGCATGAAACATCTCCCTGCTTTTCCGTTCGTTTGTCTGTTCGTCCGTCCGTCCGTCTGTCAACATTTATGTCAAAGTTCGACATTTATGTCAAAGTTGGTGTTCTAATCAACTACAATAGTCTTGTAGCAACCATCAAACCTTGCATGAAACATCTCCCTGACCTCCTGACTTTGCGGCATAGACATCCCCTTTTCCGTTCGTCCGTCCGTTTGTCCGTCCGTCCGTCTCAACATTTATCTCGAAGTTCGACATTTACGTCAAAGTTAGTATTCTTATCAACTACAATTCTACAACAACCATCATACCTTGCATGACACATCTCCCTGACCTCCTGACTTGGCAAGTACATTGACCCAGTGACCTTGACCTATATATTGCGCTCCAGTGACTTTGACACATTTTCGTCGATGTTTGATATCTCCTCAACTATAAGGCCTACAACCATCAAACCTTGCAAAGTGCTTCTTCTCAATGTACTGACTCGGCAGATACCTTGACCAGGTGACCTTGACCTATATTTTGGCTGCAGTGACTTTGACATAATTTACGTCAACGTTCCAGATCTCCTCAAGTGTAAGACCTCTAGCCAGTGCTTCTCCTAGATGTACTGACTCGGCAGGTATCTTCACCAGGTGACCTTGACCTATATTTTGCGCTCCAGTGCATTTTACACATTTTACGTCGACGTTCAATATCTCCTCAACTATATTGCCTACAACCACCAAACCTTGCATAGTGCTTCTCCTAAATGTACGGACTCCGCAGGTACCTTGACTCGGTGACCTTGACCTATATTTCGCGCTCCATTTTCTTTTACACCTTTTACGTCGCCCTTCCATATGTCCTCAACTGTAAGGCCTTCAACCACCAAACCTTGTATAGTGTTCTTATCAATGTACTGACTCGGCAGGTACCTTGACCTTGTGATCTTGACCTGTATTTTGCACTCCAGTGACTTCGACATATTTTACGTTGATGTTCGGTATCTCCTCAAATATGACCTACAGCCACTGAACCTTGCATAGTGTTTCACCTCATTGCACTGGCTTGGCAGGTACCTTGACCCGGTGATCTTGACCTATATTTGACACATTTTACGTTGATGTTCGATAACTCCTCAACTATAAGGCCTACAACCACCATATCTTGCATAGTGCTTCTCCTTGATGTACTGACTTAGCAGTACCTTGACCCGGTGACCTTGACCTATATTTCACGCTCCAGTGACTTTACACATTTTACGTCGATGTTCCATTATCATTTGGCTGTATAATACGAAAAGTCAGTGCTGAAGATATAGCCATTAGAGGGAATGGCACTGGCCGTATGTGCCCCACTAAGCACTTTGTCTACATTTTTTTCAACCCAGTTTTCCAACTAAGCACTGCTGAGAATGAAATAAACTTGTTTAATAACCACGTTCTGATTGTGGCTCCTGTGACTTTTGCCCCAGCAGGTGCGACGACGCCTTCTGCGGAATTCTTGTAATAACTACCTTTCTTTTTTCAAGTAGTATACTACACAGGTGTATCCATTCAAGTGGAAAAAAAATACTATAGATAATTTTTACTTCACAAAAGAGAAGTTTATCTCTCTTTTCATTGTTGTAAGCTATTTCTAGTGCTGTAGAGAACTACTTTTGGTGTGTAATGATGTAAACAATGGGTGACATTGAATTTGGTTTGGGAGCAGTTTAGGTGCCTTTGTTAAAAAAATGATGTCTCTAGTTCTGTGCTGAAAAAGATGAAATAAAAAAACCTTTTCCCTAGAGGGAAGATGTTTCAACATAGAAAAAATAATTTCAATGAAATTTATTCATCACAGATCAAGAAATCCACAAAATAAATTGCCACTTTTTCACTTCAACAGCACATTTACTCCTTCATTTGTCTTCTTCTTTCAGTTGTATATGATGATTGAGGTATGAACTTTATGTTGAATTAACATAATATGTCCAACAATTTGACTTTATACATATATCTAAACCCATTTATTACAACTGTCTATTTCTTCCAGTTTGTACTGATTATCCCCCTTAATATATTTATCAGGACTCAACATAGAAACTGACCTCTGAATGATCAGAGGCTATAGACGACTCAAAACATACTGAGCGGAGCAGAAACACGATTAAACTATGTTTAACCTGCATTACGCAAGACTTGGCTAGTAATGACTTTGCTAGTCTTGGCTAGTAATCGTGGGTTAGTCGAAAAAATGTGGTGATACAGTTCGAATTGCCATGCGCTCGAATGTTACAAGTTTAAGGATAATCTACCGGCTGCCCAAACATGGCGGCGGAATTTGCCACCTCTACACGTCATCATAAAATATCAACAAAAATCACAAATGAAATGCGTATCTCACAAAGTCAACTGATAACTTAAATGTCAATGCTTATCAAGTGGCTATTAAGAGATAAAAATTCATTTTCTAAGCATGACAAATCTACATTTCTGACTTGTGCAAACTCTAACCTTTTCTTTTTCATGAATTCATAAAATACTAACGTCAGCTTGTTCCATCTAGAGCAGCCGGAAATTAAAATATAAAAAACTTTCAAGAGCTGTAAGTTTTGTTTTTATTTATTTAGATCTAATGCGTAACCACCCATTTTCGACCTTCCCGTGGCGATTTCTCAACAATGCTGCATTGACAACCAAAATATCCATAACACAACTAATCATATTGTGTCTATCGTGTGTGCATGATAATATGCTGAACTTCTAGCAAAGCGCAAACTTAAATAAAGGACAATAAACACCACGAAATTCCACGTATTTTCTATACCTTCGACACGCGAAAAAACTATTCAGCCAATATGCGTGAAGTCGGTAGTCTGAGATTTACCCCACAAACGCCGATATCAATTCGGCTGTTGAATGTAATTCCCCGTTTTCAAACAATTTCCTCAAAACATTTATATCGCTCTTGAAACACAGAAAATGCAAAGTTTGTTTACCTTTTTTGAGTCATCGAATGCCTAACCGCTGTCACTGTAATTGTTTCACGTTGTTAACCGATGGTTACGCATTCATTCGTTTGGTAGGCGTGTTAAAGCAACCAACAAAGTCTCTGATAAGACTGAGCAGACGTGCAGACTGTCAGCATCACATTGATCACACTACGCTGATAAATTAAGCCTAATTATCGATATAAATGGATTTGGAAATGTTTGAATTCTGTCGCCTTAACTCTCTCGTCCACCGTACAAAACTTTTTTTTTTCATACACAGCTTGTATGCACGGGCTAACAAACTATAAATAGATCCCCGTTTAAAGAAAAGTATTCACTTTCTTATCTTTATGGTTCTGGATTATATATGAAATTAGTGCCGCAGACTTGAAGTTTGTATAAACCAACTAGTTAACCAGACATCACATGATAGGCATGTATACTTACCAATTTCGGTTGCAGCTTTTTTCTCCTGCCTCGCGGAAGTGACCTAACAACATTACCACGAGGAATCATACGATAAAAAATGTAAATCCATAAAAAAAAAAAAAAAAAAAAAAAAAAAAAAAATGATTAGTTGTTCACAACTGATGCTTTTAAACCGTTTCATCCCGTCTATTTTTTGACTAGTCAGTTAAACAAAAATTCAGAATTATAAAAAATATCCAAAAAGTCACGATATTTTACCGCCGAAACTATGTGGCGAATTATTATTATTATTATTTTGTGAAAAGGCCCTTCTCTTCCACTATCGTCAAGTTTTACTTTTCACATCGATTACACAGGCTCAAGCAGTTGAAAATAATCTCCGAATATGAGCTTTCCAAAAATATGAACGGCACAGAGAACAGTATGGGATGATTCCTAAATCATTGTTCTTCACAAAAAGTGACGTGTTTCTGAGATCAAAGATGCAGTGGAGTGTTTGTACATCTATGCATTCAAGGTTTACAGTTTCGTTTTCTCGTTTCAAAATGGCTAACTCGATACATGTAACCACACCTGTACGCTTTAGATTATTTTAATAACAGAAGTCAGTTTCTGATAAAAAGTCTCCCTTGGTTCACCCAGACACATATTTGAAACTAGAGACGAATGGTTTGTGGCCCAAAAGGGGGAAAATTAAACGATGGTATGATATTTTGTGTATAGTTTTCTATCCCTGATAGTGTCTAAGTGTGTTGCTGCAAATATAAGGTTTGACAGAAAGTATTACTGTTTGACTTATTGAAAGACTTGGTATGCTCAAAGACTTGGTATGCTGTGTGTGCTTCAGTTTCACAAGCACACCCCAACCACTTGGATTCGACCAAGGTGTTCAACAGCTAGTACTTAATCTCTTTATACTGTTGCGCTTCACCATTTCCGGGTCATTTACACGTCAATGACTGTTATAAGCTACAGGATTGCTTGCCATCGGATATTTTTTCATGAGATAGACATATTATGTATCTGCAAAAGCTTATTAGCTTTCTTCCACATGGCTCAGGATTCCTCAGGACCACTGTCAATCCCCAGTTCCGGGTCACGTCGCCAATATCGGGTCACTCGATATAGAGAGACTCTAGGGCACGCAGACTTAATAGAATTACATGAAATAATACGTCGTCATTTGTATGACAAAAATATTTTCACATACCATTCACGTGAAAATGTCGAGTAATATCAGATACCATTAAACATTACTAAACTGTCAAAAGAAACGTGCGCCTGCATTTGAATTGAAACCAACTATACCTTTCGTTTAGTACTGAAATATTGATTAGATGTGATGACTGAGATCAAGAAGAAAACTACATAACTATGTTTACATTGCATTTCCTCTAGCTCTCTGGAAACATAAACTATTCAAGTGAAAATAATAGCGAAAACTAGGCGACCCGGTTTTGGCTCTAAAGCATAAACTAGAATGTGCAGTCGATGGCGCGCCATCGCAAACCCCCACGGTCTTTGCTAACGATGCTAATAGCATGACGGGCGGACGGACTTACACTCACACACACCCTTATTATGATGGGAGGTCATGTAGCAAGTTTCGTTAAATTCCGCCCAGTGGTTCAGAAAACAACGTGACGTACAGATGGACGGACGCCGGACAGACGGAAATATATTGTTGCTGTCGCACACCCTAACCATGAGGGAAAGTAGTGCTGTAGCAAGTTGGTAGAATTCCGTCCAGTAGTTTAGGAGGAGATTTTGTCACTTTGCGTTATAGCTAAATAGCTTTAAAGATCCAATACCGTTACGTGCTGGCTGAGGACACAATAAAGGAAGCTTGCGGTCCTTGTAAGCGACAAAAAAAAAAAAAAAAAAAAAAAAAAAAAAAAATAGAAAAAACAACAACAACAACAACAAAAATAACAAACAAAAAACAAACAAACAAAAACAAAACAAAACAAAAAAAAAGCAAATAAAAACAAAAGAACAAAAAAAACAACAAAACATAAAAAAAAAACCCAGAAAGGCCTATAGAACAGACGGATGGACGACGGACGCACGGAAAAATAATGTTGCTGTCTCACATTCTTACCGTAAGGGGAAGTGATGTAGCAAGTTTGGTTGAATTCCGCCCCGTGGTTTAGGAGGAGATAGCATGACGGACAAATAGACAGTCGATCGGACGCATGGAAAAAAAATCTTGCTCTCGCACAACCTTAGATAGTGTTTGTTTGTTTATGTTGAGTTTTTACGGCCCAGTCAACCCAATGGGGTCATGTCGAGCGCGGTCAGTTTACCTAACCACACGTTTACTGGGCAGGCTTAGTCCTCTAAGCGGTTAACCAGTATTGTGCACATTCTTTCGCCAGAAACTGACAACTGCCCTTCTTGAATCAGCGGAAGGGAGAGAATGACCGTAGAAAATGCCTGAGATAGTGTGACAGACAAATGGACGGACGACGGACGGACGGACGCACAGAAAACAATGTTCCTCTCTCACACCCTTACCATGAGGGGAAGTGATGTAGCAAGTTTGATCGAATTCGGCACAGTAGTTTAGGAGGAGATTTTCCCAGTTTGCGTTATAGCTAAACAGCTTTTACACAATAAAGGAAGGTTGCGGTCCTTGTAAGCGATAAAATAATAATGATAATAATAACAATAATAATAAAATATACTTCTACTACTACTACTACTACTACTAGTAAACTACTACTACTAGTAGTAGTAATAATAAAAACAAGAGGCCCACGGGCCACGGTTCGCTCACCTGAGTGACATAGCCACTGCAGACATGCAGATGTTATGCAACATTTTTCCAATCCTATCATCGCAACTAATTAAAATATCATCATTTGAGCAGTTCTTAGTTTTGAAGAAGAATATATGGGCCTGACAGTCAATGGAGCATGATCATTTGAATAAACTATCAATCACATTTCAACAGAAGGATCAATGTGAAATTTGGTGGAAATTGGCTAAGTGGTTTTATGTGATTTTATACATGTAAACAGCACAGTGGCAGGGAAATATTATAAATATAAACCAGATGATGGCCATCTTAGATTTCCAATCAGAACAATTTTAACTACTGTTGATCTACAAGTCACTTCGATACTTTCAATATAAATGTATATGGCCCATACAAATGGGGAAGCAAATTTGACCTTGGAGGTAAAAAGGTCAAATGTCAACATAGAACCATCATTTTAGCAACTTTGATAGATCTCCTGTCCCCCATAATTTGTGCAAAGATTAGGACCCAGGGCTTATTTGGTCATGGAGAAGAAGATTTTTAAAGGTTTTTACCATATATGGCCATAATGGGAATGGCAGCCATTTTGATCAATGGACCATACCCATTTTAGCAATCTTTCATTCTCCTGCCCAAGGAGGCTCCGCATGAAATTTGAGCAACACTGGCCCGGAGGCTTCAGAGGAAAAGCCATTTGAAATTATCAACATTTTGTCCATACAAATGTATGGGGCCCATACAAATGCATACAGAAGCAAAACTGACCTCGCCGTAAAAAGGTTAAATGTCAATGTATGACAACTATTTAAGAAACTTTGGTAGACCGCCCATTCCAGATGATATATGCAAAGATTCAGCCCCAAGGCATCCTTGGTTCTGGAGAATAAGATTTTTAAATGTTTTTTTTCCCATACTAATGCATAAGGAAGCAAACCTGACCTTGCCGTAAAAAGGTCAAATATCAATGTATGACCATTATTTTAGCAATTTTGGTAGACCCCTGTCCCCGATGATTTAAGCAAAGATTCAGCCCCAAAGCATCCTTGGTTCTAGAGAAGAAGATTTTTAAAGGTTTTTACCATATATGGGCATGGCGGCCATCTTGGTCAACGAACCGTGACCATTTTAGCAAATTTTTGTTTCCCCTATCTAAGGAGGCTCCATATGAAATTTGAGCAAAATTGGCCCAGAGGCTCCAGAGGAGAAGTTGTTTGAAATTCTGAACATTTTTCCCATACAAATGCATAAGGAAGCAAAATTGACCTTACTGTAAAAAGGTCAAATGTCAATGTACGACCACTATTTTAGCAATTTTGGTAGCCCTCCCATTCCCGATGATATATGCAAAAATTCAGCCATAAGGCATGCTCGGTTTTGGAGAAGAAGATTTTTAAAGGTTTTTCCCATAAAAATGCATAGGGAAGCAAACTTGAACTTGCCGTAAAAAGGTCAAACGTCAACGTACGACAATTCTTTTAGCAAGTTTGGTAGACCTCCCGTCCCCGATGATTCCTGCAAAGGTTCAGCCCCAAGGCTTTCTCGGTTCTGGAGAAGAAGATTTTTTAAAGGTTTTTAACATATATGGGCGTGGCGGCCACCTTGGTCAACGGACCGCGACCACTTTAGCAATTTTTCGTTCCCCCACCCTAAGGAGGCTCCATATGAAATTTGAGCAAAATTGGCTCAGCGGCTTCAGAGGAGGTCGTTTGAAAATGTTAACGGACGGACGCACGGACAGACGGACGACGGACGAAAAGTGATCACAATAGCTCATCCTGAGCAGAGCTCAGGTGAGCTAAAAAAACAAGAACAAAAAAAAAAAAAAAAAAAAAAAAAAATCAAAAATAAAAAAAAAATCAAAAAAAATAATAGAAAGGTCTATAGACGTCTCTGTAGAACAAAGAGAACATGAGTTCAAGAGTCGAGTTGAACAAGAGCACAGACGGGGTAGGTTCTTGAAATATCAAATAATGTACAGGAAAATGATTATAGCAATGGAATAAAGCACTGAAAAATAAAAAGAATTTAAGGGATAATCAGTACAATAGTCCAAACTGGATGAAACTGACAATTGTAACAAATGGGTTTGGATATATGTATAAATTCAAATTGTTGGACATATTATGTTATTTCAACATAAAGTTCATAGCTCAATCATCATATACAACTGACAGAAGAAGACAACTGAAGGTGTAAACGTGCTGTTGAAGCCTTTAAAAAGTGGCAATTTATTTTGCAGATTTCTTAATCTGTGATGAATAAATTTCATTGAAATTATTTTTTCTATGTTGAAACATCTTCCCACTAGGGAAAAGGTATTTTGATTTCATCATTCTCAGCACAGAACTAAAGATATCATTTTTTAACAAAGGCACCTATACAAAATTCAATGTCACCCATCGTTTACATCATTACACACCAAAAGTAGTTCTCTTCAGTACATGTGCAGCACTAAAAATAGCCCACAACAATGTATAGAGAGATAAACTTGTCTTTAGTGAAGTTAAAAATTATCTATAGTATTTATTTTCCACTTGAATGAATATACCTGTGTAGTATACTACTTAAAAAAAGAAAGGTATTGTTATTAAATATTGTAGCAGTATGTGTTCAAGTTTCATACTTTATTCAAAACCAATTTTAATCCCTTGTAGAATGAAATGAAGTCAAGAAAATACATATAAATATGACCTAACATGGAACACATATGAGCCACATGAGCCATCACTTAGCAAAACCAACAATGTGGTTGGTCTGTGCGCCATCAAAGACTCAGATCAGCCTGGGCATCCACCCAGTCTGACAGAATGTTCAATGTACGCTTAATAGTAGTTAAGGATCATAACTTAACTACATGTATCCACTACTGAGGTTCATGAAGTTAATGTGTGATTAATTTGAACTTGGGCAAAGCTTCCACGTGCACCAAGCAAAGATTGAATAGCTAAGGCATTATGAAAGCACACATATTGAAAATAGTAGAATTTTTAAGGCTGTAAAAATTACAATTTGAGATGAAAATAAAAAAGACATTTTCTTGTTAGAACTAGATTATTTGGGTTCTAACAAGTAGCCACAATCTATGTTTTAGAGCAGTAATAAGAAATATATCTTTTTTTTTTAACTGAAAAAATGAATATGAATTGAAGAAGTTATACTGCCGACATTTTTAGGTCCAAAATAGCCTGTTTTCAGCAATTATGGGGACATAACGGTATATAGCCGGCCTCGGTGGCTCAGTTGGATGCGCCACCGACTGGAGACCAGGAGGTCGCGGGTTCAACCCCCGCTGAGGTCGGCAACATTCTTTCGTGGAGATTGATCATGAAATATTTTCTACGGTCATTTTTTCCCTTCCGCTGATTCAAGAAGGGCAGTTGTCAGTTTCTGTCGAAAGAATGTGCACAATACTGGTTAACCGCCCAGTAAACGTGTGGTTAGGTAAACTGACCGCGCTCGACATGACCCCATTGGGTTGACGGGCCGTAAAATCTCAACAAAAACAAACATAACGGTATGAGCAATAGCTTGACACTACCGGTCATCCGCACTTTTATCCCTGGCCTTCTGTATGTTTCAGGAAG
This sequence comes from Anodontia alba, assembly GCA_964016985.1. Lineage (NCBI taxonomy): Eukaryota > Metazoa > Mollusca > Bivalvia > Lucinida > Lucinidae > Anodontia > Anodontia alba. Next base: position 97,564,227 of record OZ024822.1, on the reverse strand, counting down.
ACCCCATCAAAAATTAAAGACTCTCCAATCAAAACTTATGGTAATAAAAAGATAATAAAAAATGCATTTCAGCAATCAAGGGGATATAACCTTATGACAGATATGTCCAGCTAGCCAGTTTTCAAACTCATCAGAGCTTTTATCCCCAACATACTTATATGTTTCAGGGTTCTCACTATTATTTTGAAAATTGAAGTAAAAAAGCTGTCTTCCAGAAGAAGTTGGAGTTTACTTTTCTACTTTCCAAAAAGCTGGAGTCAGAGATAAAAATTTGGAGTAAAATACTCCAAATTCGGAGTTAAACGTTTGTGTTAGTTTCATGAAGACCCTGATGAAACTCAGGATTTATGGCTTTGACCGTACAAGGTAGCATAACTCTTTGATAAATACCATGATCAACATCCCTGAATTTATCCGAGCTTTTATCCCTGACCTACACATATATAAATTTCAGGAAGATCCCATCAAAACTGAAGGATTTATGGTGATTACAAGGTCAGAGACAGGCATTTTAGCAGTCAAGGGGACATAACTTCATGACAGATAGGTTGACCTCACCAGTTTTCGAACTTATCGTAGCTTTTATCCCTGACCTACATATACGTAATTTTTAAGAGGATCTGGTCAAAATTTAGGCCAAAAACGCTGTTTCCTGTAACCCGACCGACGCTGTCTCAACACCATCCCCACCCTAAGCTAAAACCAGAGGCAGAATTTTGATGTCAACAGATACCATCTGTCATTGTAGCTCACTGTTGTAATCTTCAGTTTTTTTTCCTTTAAACTGTGATTTTCTACATTCTTTTCATTATTTTATACATGAATATAGCCCAACAGCATGGGCACATAACCACTCAGGACCAGAATTTTAATATCAACAGATACCCTTTGTCTAGTATCAATATAGCACCACAAGAATACCGATTTGTTTTTGCGAAATAATTAAAATTCTAACGTGATAATTTATTTTATTGCAAATGAACATAAATATTGAAAACCTTCGCTTCTTTGTTGTTGCGCAGTATAATCCACGTGTGTAAATATTAAACAGAGCATTCCTTGGAAAACCAGAAATAAGACACCAATTTAATCGCTGTCCAATAAGCCGCGTCATAAAACTACTTATATGGATTATAATGTATGAGCAGAAAGTGAATACATTAACGAATAATTAAAAGAAAATTACCAAAACAATTCTGTGGACATGGAATGTTCTCCGTATCTTTTCAGTATTTTTGGCAAAGCCAATGTCACTGCTGGTTCCCGTCCCAATTTGAAAAACTGCATCGGACACTTTGTCAGCCAATAAAAAATGCACAATCGTCTTTAAAAATCGATTTGCTCCTTACAGTAGGCTCATAAAAGCGTAGATCTTGACCTACTTGGTCCTAAAACAAGAATTCCGCGGACGGCGTCATCGCACCTGCTGGGGCAAAAGTCACAGGAGCCACAATCAGAACGTGGTTATTAAATAAGTTTATTTCATTCTTGGTAGTGCTTAGTTGGAAAACTGGGTTGAAAAAATGTAGACATACAGTTTGATTTGTTCTTTTAGCTTTTGGTTTATTTATTCTTAATAAGTACTAATATAAAAATATTATAAAAATAAAGACATAAAAACGAAAACAAAGAGGAAAAAAAAAAAAAAAAAAAAAAAAAGGTATAGGTAGCTCCAACAGAATGGTGTGTATATATGTATATGGGTTTATTTGTGAAGGTACATGTATGTTGTATGTGTACATGTGTATGTCTATATAAGTCTATGTATGTATGTATATGTGTACATATGTATGTATGTTGTACATGTGTGTATATGTTTGTTGTACGTGTGTATATATATATATATATATATATATATATATATATATATATATATATATATATATATATATATATATATATATATATATATATATATATATATATATATATATATATATATATATATACCGTGTTCGATCTAAATGCTGAACATATGCCTATAAGCGCACAGTTAGATCATTTCTGCGACTTTTTACAGCCACCTCCAGTTTATGGGATTTGAAGTCATATTTTGCTGAGCGCCATTGGAGTCGCCTCAACATAGTATTAGTGGAGTCACACAGTATATACTTTTATAATGATATCTAAAAAAAAAATAATAATGTAGAAATATTATCAGATACCCCACTCAGTGTATATTAGCTTGTCTTTCTTTAAGATGTGCGCTTATAAAGTAGAGATTAACATAACTTTTTCATTATTTTTATAAAAACAAATACATAAATAAATGCACAGTGTCTTAATAGGCTAGAAACGGTATACTAATCCTTTTTGAAATTGTCTAAGACCCTTACCATGTTAGTGTTTTACATACTGTCTGTACTCACTTAGTATAATTTAAAACTGAAACTCCAATATATACAGCTGAATTGCACAGAAGCCCATTTTTTTTTCTATTTATTTGTCACATGTTTTTGAGGAAATATCACAACTTTTATGCTTTTATATTTTCTTTCTATTTCTGTTTCCCTGTCGCCAGCTTTAGCTACTGGCATGAGGCAAGTTTAAAGCTGTTTGTTAGTGTTGAGAATATTAAATCCCTTTATTACAGACATAAAAAATATATTTTGTTATGGCAGAAATTAAAATTTTAACTTTAAATGTACAAGGTATTGGGCAACTCCCTAAGCGTACTGACATATTAGAGTACTTAAAGCAAAAACATCAGATCTACTGCCTACAAGATACTCATTTTACTCCTGGGACAGATGAAAAGCTGGTGAGGGCAAGATGGGGTAATGATTGTTATTTCAGCTCATTTTAATCTAATTCAAGAGGAGTAGCAATTTTATTTGATAAAAATTTTGAATATAAAGTACACAGTTGTATATCTGACCCTAATGGCAATTATTTAATATTAGATGTTACAATAGACAATAATAGAATTACATTAGCAACTGTTTATGGCCCAAATCACGATGATGTATCCTACCAAAATATAGCCAAAACAATTGAAGAAATAGGTAATGAACATATAATTTGGTGTGGAGATTTTAACCTGGTTATTGACCCTACTATGGATTATTGTAATTATAAAACTGTTAATAATAAAAATGCAAGGGAAGCAGTTCTTGAAATCATCCAGGAAATGTATTTAGTTGACCCCTTCAGAGATTTACATCCATCCCTAAAGCGATATACTTGGAGAAGAAAGCATCCATTTCAACAGGTCAGACTTGATTTTTTTCTTATATCTGAAAGCTTATTGACTTCTTTAAATGGTTGCAAGATAGAAAATAGTTATCGATCTGATCACTCAGCAGTTGTATTAAATATTTGCTTTAACGATTTCCAAAAAGGAAAACCTTTTTGGAAACATAATAATTCATTACTCTATGACATAAATTACATTGAGGCAATAAAAAGTAAAATAATGGAAGTAAAATGTCAATATGCATTACCAGTGTACAATTTAGATAATTTAAACAACATACCAGATAATGAGTTACAGTTCACTATAAATGACCAGTTATTTTTAGACACTTTACTTATGGAATTAAGGGGAAAATCCATATCCTATTCAAGTCATAAAAAGAAACAGCGTGATGAAAAAGAAAATACACTGATATCAAACATCTGTAAACTGGAGCAGGATTTGAATAGTGAAAATATAGAAAAACTTGAAAGCATGAAAACAGATCTATATGAATTAAGAAAAGAAAAGATAAAAGGGGCAGTAATAAGATCAAGGGCAATTAATATAGTAGAGGGGGAAAAACCAACAAAATATTTTTGTGCACTAGAATCACATAACTTCATGAGTAAAATTGTTCCAAAACTTCAAACTGCTAAGGGAGAGATAATAAATGACCAAAAGAAAATCATGAATGAAATAGAATTATTTTACAAAAATTTGTATTCTTCTAAAGAAAAGAACCATATTGATATTGACTTAAATACAGATTTAAATAAATATAACACCCCAAGCTAAATGATGATGAGTCAGAAAACTTGAAGGACTTTTAACTTTGTCTGAACTTACAACTGCTTTAAAAAATATGAAAAATAATCGTAGTCCAGGAGTAGATGGTTTCTCTTGTGAATTCTTTAAAGTTTTTTGGAAGCAGCTAAGTAGTTTTGTACTAAGAGGGATAAACCACAGTTATAACATCGGGGAACTGTCTGTTTCTCAACAAGAAGGTATAATTACTCTGATACCAAATGAAAATAAATCTAGATTGCTGCTTACCAATTATAGGCCAATATGTCTTTTAAATACAATATATAGATTAGCCTCAGCAGGTATTGCAAACAGATTAAAAACTGTTATAACAAAACTTATAAATACTGATCAGTCCGGATTTATATCAGGGCGGTATACTGGTGAAAACACAAGACTTGTTTATGACTTAATGCAGTTTGTGGAGGAAAAAAATATACCTGGGCTCTTACTTTTGGTTGATTTTGAGAAGGCATTTGATTCTCTGTCATGGGCATTTATTCATAAAGTACTCAAGTTTTTTAATTTTGGGCCTTCAATTCAAAAGTGGGTTTCAGTTTTCCTAAAAAATATCTCTATTAGGGTAAATCAGGGAGGTAACTTCTCTTCGCCATTTAGACTGGAACGTGGCTGCAAACAAGGGGATCCAATATCAACTTACATTTTTATTCTTTGTGCAGAAATATTAGCTATAAAAATAAGAAATAATGAAAAAATCAAAGGGATTAAAATCAATAACATTGATTTTAAGTTAGTACAGTTTGCTGATGACACTACAATAATATTAGATGGATCAGAAAATTCATTAATAGAAACATTAAATGAACTTGAAAATTTTGCAAAAATATCAGGGCTTAAAGTAAACTTTCAAAAAACACAACTCATATGGATAGGGAAAAAAAAGTATAGCACAGAAACAATAAAGACAAAATGGAAATTACAGTGGGGTTCTAATAGATTCAAGTTGTTGGGAATTATCTTTGACACAGATTTAAATAAGGTAAATGAAATAAATTATAAAAATAAAATTGAATTATTAAAAAGTAAAATACACAATTGGCAACGCAGACACTTAACACCATTAGGTAAAATAACGGTAATAAAATCTCTCTTAATTCCATGCTTAGACCACCTATTTCTAGCCCTACCGAATCCAAGTGAAAAAATAATGAAAGAAATAAATGACATTCTTTTTACATTTCTTTGGGAAGGTACTGCTAGAATAAAACGTTCTGTTATTTGCAAAGACTATCTGGATGGAGGATTAAAGATGATAAATACCAAGGCATTTATAAATGCCTTAAAAACAACATGGATTAGACGGTTTTGTTTTGACAAGCATAAATGGACAAAAATTATAGGGAACCATATAAATATGCATAACTTTTTAGACTGTGGTACAGAGTACTTAACAAAAATATTAAAAAACATTAAAAATCAATTCTGGTTAGATGTGTTTAATACACATATTGAACTACAGTCAAATAATCAACCTAAAGAAATACATGAATTTCAAGCTAGTGCACTATTTTACAATAAGAACATAAAGGTGGCAAATACCAGTATTTATTATCAAGCATGTTATGAAAGAGGAATAAAACTTATAAATGATATTACAGGAAAAAATGGTAATCTGCTAACCTATCAAGAGGTAAAGGAACTATTTAATATAAAAATAAATTTCTTGCAGTATCACGGCCTATGTAATGCAATTAAAGAATGGAAGAAAAGGCTCAAAATAAATACTATTAATGAAAAGCTACAAAATCCTATAGTGCCATTTGGACTGCATATATACATGAGAAATTAAAAAGGCACTAAAGATATGTATAAAATATTAAATTCTAATAATGAAACACCTGCTGGTAAGATAGCATGGAATAAAATTTTTAACTTCAGTGAAGAAGAATGGAAAAAAATTTACAAATGGCCATTTGAAATAACAAATAACACAACGTTACAGTGGTTTCAGTCACGTATCAATCATAATATACTAGCTACTAATAAATATCTACACAAAATAAAGTTAATAAACAACCCTACATGTTCATTCTGTACTAAAGAACCTGAAACTGTTGAACATTTGCTATTGGACTGTGAGCACACAAAAAAATTTGTATGATTTTAAACACTGGTGTGAAAGTAATAACACAACTATAAATTTACAGAAACAATCATTTTTATTTGGAGTATTAGATAACAAGACAAGCATAGTAGAACAACAAATGTTACTGGAAATCAAATATTATATCTATTTTTGTAGATGTACAAAAGCTAAACTAAATGTCACAGCCCTGAAATGTAAACTTAAGCTTCTGTACTGTACAAATGAGAGAATTGCAATATTAGAAAATAAATATGAACAGTTTGTGAAAAGCAGGGAAAACTTTTCGCATGCAATTGCCTAATTAATACATTTATAGAAATTCCTAATCAGCAAGAAAAGAAAAAAAAACAAACCCTCATGCCAGGGTGACAGAACCTTTTTTTTTTATAACTTATCTCTCCAAACTCCAAACTCAGATGTACAGATAATAACCAGTAATGCTGATTATAAAAACAGTATTATATAGTATGTGTGCATGTAACATGAGCAAGAGAGTGAGGAATGGAATATTATACACTTTTGTTTACATGTAATATGGTAAAATGGTACCATATTTGTCTGAACAAAGGGCACCTAATTAATATATGAAATCTTAAAAAGTCTAGCATATCTTTACATATGTCTATTAGCCTTTTCCTCAAAGTTAACAGGCATGAGATTTTTCAAATTTTTGACTGACCAGATTTTTTAGTTTCAAAATATGTTCTGCAGAATTACTTGTTTTTGTTTTTGTCTGAAAATTGTAAAAATGACATTTTTGGAAAGGGTGACAGGTTTTTTTAGATTTTTACCTAGAATTCAGTTTCATTAGTCCACCAGTCTCATACCTGAAAGTATTGATATGTCTGTTCAGATGAATATGGTATAAAACTGTAAGTAATCTGTGCCTCACTGCTGAAAATGGTTGCTGGGTGGTCTTTATCGTGTACCCAGGAAACAGCAGTGAGACTTAGCAAGTAAGTGATGACTGATATTTAATTGCTGGAAGATTATACTGTACTGTACAAATAAATTGTAAGGTGTGTTAGTGGGATGGCTCTCCCCGACCCACTACACATCAAATGGACGGGGAGAATAAAGTATTTTCCAGGAAAAAAAAAGAAAAAATGTAGACAAAGTGCCTAGTGGGGCACATATATTCCAGGCCAGTGCCATTCCATCTAATGGCTATATTTTCAGCACTGACTTTTCGTATTATACAGCCCAATGATAATGGAACGTCGACGTAAAATGTGTAAAAGTCACTGGAGCGTGAAATATAGGTCCAGGTCACGGGTCAAGGTAACTGCTAATTCAGTAGATCAAGGAGAAGCAGTATACAAGGTATGGTGGTTGTAGGCCTTATAGTTGAGGATTTATCAAACATCAACGTAAAATGTGTCAAATATAGGTCAAGGTCACCAGGTCAAGGTACCTGCCAAGCCAGTGCAATGAGGTGAAGCACTATGCAAGGTTTAGTGGTTGTAGGTCTTATATTTGAGGAGATACCGAATATCAACGTAAAATGTGTCAAAGTCACTGGAGTGCAAAATTAGGTCAAGGTCACCAGGTCAAGGTACCTGCCGAGTCAGTACATCGAGAAGAAGCACTATACAAGGTTTGGAGGTAGAAGGCCTTACAGTTGAGGACATATGGAAGGGTGACGTAAAATGTGTAAAAGTCAATGGAGCGCGAAATATAGGTCAAGGTCACCCAGTCAAGGAACCTGTGGAGTCCGTACATTGAGGAGAAGCACTATGCAAGGTTTGATGGTTGTAGGCCTTATAGTTGAGGAGATATTGAACGTCGACGTAAAATATGTAAAATGCACTGGAACGCAAAAAATAGGCCAAGGTCACCGGGTCAAGGTACCTGCCGAGTCAGTACATGTAGAAGAAGCACTATGCAAGGTTTGGTGGCTAGAGGTCTTACACTTGAGGAGATCTGGAACGTTGAAGTAAATTATGTCAAAGTCACTGCAGCCAAAATATAGGTCAAGGTCACCAGGTCAAGGTATCTGCCGAATCAGTACATTGAGAAGAAGCACTTTGCAAGGTTTGATGGTTGTAGGCCTTATAGTTGAGGAGATATTGAACGTCGACGCAAAATGTGTCAAAGTCACTGGAGCGCAAAATATAGGTCAAGGTCACCGGGTCAAGGTACCTGCTGAGTCAGTACATCTAGGAGAAGCACTATGCAAGGTTTGGCAGTTGTACGCCTTATAGTTGAGAAGATCTGGAACGTCAACGTAAATTGTGTCAAAATCAATGGTGCACAAAATATAGGTCAAGGTCAACAGGTCAAGGTATCTGCCGAGTCAGTACATTGAGAAGAAGCACTTTGCAAGGTTTGATGGTTGTAGGCCTTATAGTTGAGGAGATATCGAACGTCGACGCAAAATGTGTCCAAGTCACTGGAGCGCAAAAAATAGGTCAAGGTCACCAGGTCAAGGTACCTGCCGAGTCAGTACATCTAGGAGAAGTACTATGCATGGTTTGGTAGTTGTACGCCTTATAGTTGAGAAGATCTGGAACATCAACGTAAATTGTGTCGAAGTCAATGGAGCGCAAAATATCGGTCAAGGTCACTGGGTCAATGTACATGCCAAGTCAGGAGGTCAGGGAGATGTGTCATGCAAGGTATGATGGTTGTTGTAGAGTTGTAGTTCATTAGAATACTAACTTTGACGTAAATGTCGAACTTCGACATAACAGAACTGTTAACAGATGGACAGACAGACGGACGAACTGACAGACGAATGGAAAAGCAGGCACCTATGTCACAAAGTCAGGAGGTCAGGGAGATGTTTCATGCAAGGTTTGATGGTTGTTTAGTCTTGTAGTTGATTAGAATACTAACTTTGACATAAATGTCGAACTTCGACATAAATGTTGACAGACGGACGGACGAACAGACAGACGAACGGAAAAGCGGACGCCTATGTCGCAAAGTCAGGAGGTCAGGGAGATGTTTCATGCAAAGTTTGATGGTTGTTTAGTCTTGTATTTGATTAGAATACTAACTTTGACATAAATGTCGAACGTCGACATAAATGTTGACAGACGGACGGACGGACGGACGGAAAATCGGACGCCTGTATAGCACCCTGCTACAAGCATGTGCGATAAAAATAGATGTGTTTCTACTAACCCGACTGACCCTGTTTTTGACAGCAGACTCGGCGTTTTGATATGGCTTTTTCTAACATACTGAAGCTTGAAGGGTATCGGGAATCGTAAATTAAACTGTAAGGTCAAATCGATGAGACCAGAGGTCATGAATTTGTCACAACGGTTGTTACAAACTCTCGCTTTATCATATTTTTTTACGCAAGTGTGCCATTTGAGGTGTTTATACTGATTGTAAAAATAAAAAAAAGAATGTAAAAATAAAAAAAAGAAAAGAAAAAAAGTAAAAAAAAAAAAAAAAAAGATGGCGGATCTATTCACAATGGGCCCATGGTTCAGCAGTCTACACACAGGTACTCTGCACTCGGCGCTTGCATTCATCTGCACACCTTTATTGGGCTTTCTACTTTGCTTCTTTTATCGCTTTTAAAGCAGGTGGGGGTAAATAGTCTTTCAATAGTCGTTTCGCCCATTGCCCGCCCCGCCCCCACATTTGTTAGTTATGCAAAACTGGTGGATCTTGGGAGTGTTACTTACTGCATAGTTTCACAACGTTATCCACGTCACCCTTGACCATGCTTCATAAGTGGCATAAAATTTATTCTACGCTTATTTTAGACACATCACTGTAAATGTATATACACGGAGACCAACGTGTTGATTTTAAAAGCCGAGAACAAGACAAAAGTCGAACTCGAGATATGCGCGCAAGTAAGTAGTTTCCGTTTAGGTTTTCGTTCTGTCTCCAAGTTTTTCAATAGACCGTTTCGAAAAGAAAAAAGAATAAACCCACGGCACATTGCATACTTATATCTGCATTAGTTACTTGAAAATTTGCTGTCAAAAAAACAGGCATCGTGAGTAGTAATGACAGTACTTTTTTTAACGGCGCTCGCATATATATACAGGATGATCTGGGATTCCGTTGCTCATACGTGGGATAAAAACAATTTTTCCGCGTTGACGATAATATATAAGCGTTAAGAAACATTCGATGTAATTGCCCTCTGGTGTGATGCACTTAGACCAACGGTGTTCAATTGCCATCAGCCCAGAACTGAAAAAGTCAGGGTCCTTTCCATTGACCCACTCCTCAACTGCCGTCACGACTTCTTCATCAGACCGGAAATGAAGTTCACGGATATCCTTTTTCAAGTTTGGGAATAGGAAGAAGTCGCTAGGAGCTAGGTCAGACGAATAGGCAGGATGTGGTATTAATTCATATCCGTTTCGCTCTACAGCATCCATTGCAACTTTGCAAGTGTGGACTCTCACATTGTCCTGTTGCAGCAAAACACCTTTAGAGAGTTTACCTCGGCGTTTTCACGGATGGCGGTTCTCAGCTGGTCTAACAAGTTTGCATAGTACACTCCAGTTATTGTACTTCTCTTGGGTAAAAAATCCAACATAATAATGCCTTTTGCGTCCCAAAATACTGTGGCCATCACCTTGCCAGCTGATGGTTGCGTCTTGAACTTCTTTGGCCTCGGGGACCCAGGCCCTACCCACTGACGACTCTGAGCTTTATTCTCTGGCTCATAATAATGAACCCACGTCTCATCTACAGTCACCAGACGCAAAAGAAAATCATCTTTTGACCTAAAACGCTACAACAAGGCGCTGCATACTGATGCTCCAGTTGCCATTTGCTAAGGGATTAGGGGACCCAACGGGCTGTTAGCTTGTGCATACCTAAACGATCATGTAAGATTGTTGAAACGCTACCATGTGAAATGCCTAATGCCTGCGCTATTTCTTCCACCTGAATTCGCCTATCAGAGTATACCAGATCCCGAACTTTCTTACACATTTCTTCGTCGGTGGCATCCAGTGGGCGTCCAGACCTGGCTTCATCTTCTAAAGACGTTCTACCGCGTTTGAATTCCCCTACCCAGAATTTAACCTGAGCATAAGATGGTGCAGAAAACCCATAAACATCGCCTAACTCGCCGTGTATTTCCTTGCCTGTTTTACCTTTTAAATACAAGTACCGAATTACAGCACGGTACTCAACTTTAGATGAAAAGCATGCCTTTGCATCACTAGCCATGTTTGACATTCAATAGCTTGTTAAAGAATGACTCGATACGTGGGCAATTTTGTACCCATGTATAAAACATATATTGAAACAAAGCATGAAAATCGTGACCGTCTCGGTCAATCAAAAATGGGATAGGCTGGTTATTTATTGACACGCCCTCGTAAAAGCAAAAGGGACACGTAGGTTGTTGGCTAATTTAGTCTGACAAGCAACAAGCCCCATATAACTACTTTTCATGTGTGCCAAAGTGTTTACTAGGATCCTGTAAATGAGAAAAATGCTCTAAAGAAAGACACTCTTATCAGCTATATGAAACATCAGCGTTTCCATGGCAACCCACAGTAAAATGTTGGATTAAGAGGGTAGCTATAGTAAATTGATTATATCTCAGATTTTTGGTACCAAACAGACGGATGGACAATTTGATATCAAATATGCGAATTGGGGGTGGTCGGGTGGTGCGGAGGTGTCGTTTATCTTACGTCACCGGGGCGTCAAATTGATATTGGCTTACAGTTAGGCAACGCCTGCTATCCTTGTAGCAGGTAAAGGTAGAGGGGGAATGTTTTTATTTTTTCTGTTTCTTCACTTTCATTCCTGTTCCTCTTTCTTCCCTGACTCTCTCTTTCACTCTACTATCTCTTCTATCTCTTTTCTCCCTTTCTCTGGCAGACGACACAAAATAAACCACAAGGGACAATCAATCAATATGCAAATTAGCGCATTTGCATATTCATGCATATTAATTAATACTTTTTGGCGAAAAAAATCAGTGAAAAACAAGATAATTTAATCATAAACATTATGCTCAATATATATTTATAAAATGTGCTAAATAAACTTTATAAATTGTCTTAAAAGTTTTGTTTATGGTCTATATATGTTAATAAGCTCATTTGCATATGCATGAATATTAATTAATACTAATTGTATGGTAAAAAGTCATCAACAATCCAGAAATTTAGACCACTGTAAACTTGTATTTATCTGTTTCCTTGCTAGTTTTGGTAGATTACCCTTAAGTTTTTTAGACATAAATATGCCTGGTACTGGTAGTCAGTCAGGCAGAAATGCTAACACAAACAGAAATTGGGTTAATTAGTATCACATTTATTAATTTGGCCTCATGATGGGCTTTTTTTATGGCATATATGTTTTTCTGTCAAGTTACAGAACATTTTTGTTTGCAATTATTATTCCGAGTAATTTTGCCCCCTAATTTTTCTTGGGATAATAATACTTATTAGCTCACCTGAGCACGAATATTAGCTCACCTGAGCACGAAGTACTCAAGGAGAGCTATTGTGGTCAGTCAATGTCTGTCGTCCGTCGTGCGGCGTGCGGCGTCAAAAATTGTTTTAAAAGCCTACTCCTCTTACACCCCAAGGCCAACACTCAAAATTTGGTAGGAAGCATCGGGGTGACTTGTAGATAAAAAATAGCTAAAATCGTTCCGATCGGAAATCCAAGATAGCCGACATGGCGGCCATCTTGAAAATCTATTTTTTGCTTCTTTTCCTGAACCGAAAGGCCAAATGACTCGAAACTTGGTATGACGCATCGAGGTGACTTGTAGATCAAAAATAGCTAAAATCGTTCCGATCAGAAATCCAAGATGGAGGCCATCTTGAAAATCTATTTTTCGCTTTTTCTCCTGAACCGAAAGGCCAAATGACTTAAAACTTGGTAGGAAGCATCGCGGTGACTTGTAGATCAAAAATAGCTAAAATCGTTTTGATAGGAAATCTAAGATGGCGGCCATCTTGAAAATCTATTTTTCGCTTTTTCTCCTGAACCGAAAGGCAAATTGACTTAAAACTTGGAAGGAAGCATCGGTGTGTTTTGTAAATCAAAAATAGCTAAAATCGTTCTGAAAGGAAATCCAAGATGGCCGCCATCTATTTCTCGCATCTACTCCTGAACCGAAAGGCCAATTGACTCGAAACTTAATAGGAAGCATCGGGGTAACATGCAGATCAAAAATGGCTAAAATCGTTCCGATGAGAAATCCAAGATGGCGGCCATCTTGAAAATCTATTTTTCTCTTCTTCTCCTGAACCGAAAGGCCAATTGACTCGAAACTTGGTATGAAGCATCGGGGTGACTTGTAGATAAAAATAGATAAAATCGATCCAATCGGAAACCCAAGATGGCCGTCATGGCAGCCAACTTGAAATCTAATTTCCCCTTCTTCTCCTGAACCGAAAGGCCAATTGACTCGAAACTTGGTATGAGGCATCGGGGTGCCTTGTAGATAAAAACAGATAAAATCGTTCCAATCGGAAAACCAAGATGGTCGTCATAGCAGCCATCTTGAAATCTAATTTTCCCTTCTTCTCCTGAACCGAAAGGCTAATTGACTCGAAACTTAGTAGGAAGCATCTGGGTGACTTGTAGATCAAAAATAGCTAAAATCGTTCCGATCGGAAATCAAAGATGGCGGCAATGGCGGCCATCTTGAAAATCTATTTTTCGCTTTTTCTCCTGAACCGAAAGGCTAATGGACTTGAAACATGGTAGGAAGTATTAGGATGACTTGTAGGTAAAAATAGCTAAAAAAGTTTCTATCGGAAATCCAGAATGGCTGTCATGGCCACCATCTTGAAAATCTATTTTTCGATTCTTCTCCTAAACCGAAAGGCCAATTGACTCGAAACATGGTGGGAAGCATCAGGGTGACTTGTATATTAAAAAAAAAGAGTTAAATTGTCCCATCAGAAATCCAGGATGGCCGCCGTGGGGCAATCTTGAAAATCTATTTTTCACTTCTTCTCCTGAACCGAAAGGCCAATTGACTCAAACCTGGGTAGGAAGCTTTGGAGTGACTTGCCATGGTGGCCATCTTGAAAATTTATTTTTCACTTCTTCTCCTGAACCGAAAAGCCTCGAAACTTGTTAGGAAGCATAGGGATGACTGGTAGATTAAAATAGCTAAAATCGTTCCGATCAGAAATCCAAGATGGCCGCCATGGCAGCCATCTTGACAATCTATTTTTCGCTTCTTCTCCTGAATCGAAAGGCCAATTGACTTAAAACTTGGTAAGAGTCATCGAGGTGACTTGTAGATCAATAATAGCTTAAATGGTTCCGATTGGCAATACAAGATGGCCGCCACAGTTGCCATCTTCAAAATCTATTTTGAACTTCTTCTCCTGAATAGAAAAGCCCACTGACTCGAAATATCGTTGGAAGTATCGGGATAACTTGTAGATCAAAAATAGCTAAAGTCATTCTTATCGGACATCCAAGATGGTCGCCCTAGCAGCCATGTTGAAAATCTATTTTGAACTTTTTCTCCTGACCCAAAAGGGCAATTGACTCAAATTTCACTGAAAGTATCGAGGTGACTTGTAGATCAAAAGTAGCTTAAATCATTCTGATTAGAAATCCAAGATGGCTGCCATCTTTTTTTGACTTACGGCCCATTGAAAATTTCAGCATTTTAACCTTTTAAGCAAGTTATCTCAAAAACTGTTTAAGCCATTGCCAGGCTGATAGGGAATGATGAGTAAATGACCCGATTAACTTACAGCAGTTAACTAAGGTGAGCGTTGTTGCCCATGGGCCTCTTGTTACTAAAAAGGATATCTTAAGGATGTGTTGTATCCTTTATTTGGAGCCCATATGTGGTCAGTATGTCTTCAAAATGTGAAACTGTTGTAGTTACTGACTTTCTTTTTGGCAAAACATAAATATTAATTAATTAATATTCATGCATATGCAAATGAGCTAATTTGTATACTTGTATATGAAGTAGAAGCAATAAGCCAATGTCTAATCGCACATTTTGGTTAAACTATATTGGCCAAAGACCGGATATGAATAATTTGTTTGTATTTTATTGACATTTTTCGCAAACAAAAATTATTAATGAATATTTATGCATATGCAAATGAGCCAGTTTGTATAGTTTCATACTATATTAAAAACCAGTGCCTATGCTTATATTTTATACCTCATAGTTTAATTTATATTGAATGTAGACTAAGATATGATCAATTTGTAAGGTGTACCATTTTGGTTCAATATATTACCTTGGGTTGCCGTGGAAACGTTGATATTTCAAGTAGTCTGTACGGTTTATTTTATTCATTTGGTCCCACGGAGCAATTTGGCATCCCTGCGAATAAGTCCTGTCCATGATATGCAAGTTGGGGCAAAATTAGTCGCGTATCTAATTCAGACATCATTAGTTACCTCCTTCTGCAAGTATTTTGTACGTAAATGATGGTAGCATAATTTATGACGTCATGATGGTGTCAATTCTAAAAAGAAAAATTGGCAACATATTTTATGTGAAAGAACATATATTTCTAATACTGAAAATGTATTTGGATCAATTTTAACAAGATTTTTACACGGGAGCCCAAAATTCGACACAGCGGCCTACACTAAATATTTGGAGTGGTTAATCCGATATATGTAGTAGGAACTTCGTTATAGTCTGTGATGAAATGATTATACGCTGTAGTATTTTTAGCTCACCTGAGCACGAAGTACTCAAGGTGAGGTATTGTGATCGGTCTTTGTCTGTTCTTCGTCAACTTTTGCTTTAAACAACTTCTTCAAAACTGCTGGACAGGTTTTAGAATAATTTCATAGAAATATTCCTTGGGTGACCCTCTACCAAAATTGCTCTAATCGTTCCGGTCCATTGCACATATAGGTGACAAGAGCTAAAAATAGATTTTTTAACTGAAAATTAAAAAAAGATCTTCTTGTCTGAAACCAGAAGCAGTAAGTCTTTGATGTTTGGGATGTAGCTTCATCACCTCTACCAAAGTTGTTCAAATTATAGCCCCGGGGTCAAAAATGGCCCCGCACCGGGGGTAACTTGTTTTACATAGACCCATATAGGGAAAAACTTTAAAAATCTTCTTGTCTGAAAGCAGAAGGTCCAGGCCTTTGATATTTAATACATCGCTTCACCTAGTAGACCTCTACCAAGATTGTTCAAGTTATTGCCCTGTGGCCAAAAATGGCCCCGCCCTGGGGCTGACATGTTTTACATAGACTCATATAGAGAAAACCTTTAAAAATCTTCTAATCTGAAACCAGAAGGCCCGAGTCTATGATATTTGGTACATAGCTTTACCTAGTGGACCTATACCAAGATTGTTCAGACTATAGCCCTCGAGCCGACATGTTTTACATACACTTATATAGGAAAAAAAAAACTTTAAAAAAATCTTCTTGTCTGCTAGGTTTTAATATTTGGTGTGTAACATTGCCTAGAGGTCCTTTGACATGAGTGTTCAAATTATGCCCCTGGGGTGAAAAGAGGCCCACCCACAGTGTGTGTGTGTGTGTGTGTGTGTGTGTGTGTGTGGTGTGTGTGTATATGTGTGTGTGTGTGTGTGTGTGTGTGTGTGTGTGTGTGTGTGTGTGTGTGTGTGTGTGTGTGTGTGTGTGTGTGTGTGTGTGTGTGTGTGTGTGTGTGTGTGTGTGTGGTCACTTGTTTTACATAGGGCAAAAAGCCATTGGCCTAGAACTATCAAACTAATAGGGAGGATGGACCTGAAGAGTAGATGACCTTTAAGTCAAAGGTCAAGGTCACCAGGACATTTAGTACTAGAAAGCTTGATAACTTGGCAATGCTTGGGGATAGGACCCTCAAACTTAGAAGGGATGTTGGTCCTCACCGGTAGATGACACGGAGGGCAAAGGTCACCATGACCTTTCGTATAAAAAAAGCTTACAATTCGGCAGTGCTTGATGCTAGAACACTTGAACTTAGATGGGATGTTGGTGTTGACCAGTAGATGACCCTAATGGCAAAGGTCAATGTCACAGTAGTACAAAACATACTTATAACTCGGCAATGCTTGGGGCCAGGACCCTCAGACGTCTTAGATATGTTTCTTCTGACCAGAAGATGACCTTGAGGGCAAAGGTCGTGGTCAAGGTCACCATGACCTTTAGAACCGCATCTCTGTTAGCAATGTTATTTATAACATGATTCAGGTGAGCGATATAGGACTATCATGGCCCTCTGGTTATTATATGCTGTGGTCTGTTTTTTCCATTATATGCGGCAAATAAATCTTTACATTGGGTGTAAACTTTGTTATGATGATGAGATCATTTGGATGCATTCGTATGGAAGCGTCCTAGTGCCAGGTGAAAAAAATATTTAAGCCCTACGTAGGAGATAATAAGTCCTACGTAGGAGTTAGTAACACCTACGTAGGAGATGGTAAGTCCTACGTAGGAGTTAATAACTACTACGTAGCACATAATAAGTCCTACGTAGGAGTTACTAACACCTACGTAGGAGATAATAAGTCCTACGTAGGAGATAATAAGTCCTACGTAGGAGTTAGTAACTCCTACGTAGGAGATACTAAGTCCTACGTAGGAGATAGTATTTAGTTATAGATAATTCAATACGATTTTGAAATGAAGATCACTAGTTTAACCTAAGAAAACAAAACTTATTGATTGATTAAAAAAGTAATATATTTAGTGAATGATAATTCAGGAAGACCAACAAGTTATCGTCTGCTGAATTAGCCCAGAGAGTGGTAAAGGTTAAGGGATCAAATACTCCCCCCCCCCCCCCACCACACACACAAGAAAGGGTTTGACATTTTATGCAAAGTGTTTCTGTTGGAAACAATTTGCATGAAATGTCGAGTCCTATTTTCTGGGTAAATTAAGACAAATATCGCCAATTTATCGTCTGCTGAATCAGCCCAGAGAGTGGTAAAGGTTAAGGGTTAAACTATTTTACCCCAAAGATTAGTTTGACAGTTCATGCACACTGTCTCTAATAATAATAATAATAATAATAATAATCGACTTTATTTATAGAGGGTAACACATTTAGTAATCTAGAACTAATCTTCCATGTGGCCCTCTTTTTTCCTGGGTAGAAACCAGTACTAAGCAATGTGGATAAAGTCTCTTGCTCAAGGAAACAACACTTGCAGTTAGTGGGGATCGAACCCGGTACCTCTCGATCTCGAGTCCGATGCTTTACCACTGCACCACAGCGCTCCACTGGAGCTGTGGTGACAGTTTGCATGATATGTCAAAGCCTACTTTTTGGGAAAATTAAGAGTATCATCAATTTGTCCTTGATGCATAAATGTTGCCTTACAATCATTTTTTAGTTAATCAATCAAGAAATTTAATTGATCTGACAGATTAAAGAATTGCAGTGACCTGTCTCGGATAAAGGACATTTGTGTCAGATTATGAAAAAGGGAGATTGTGTATTATGCAAACACGAAATATCCAGATCAGACAGCACATCTGCACATTCTGATCAGGATTTTCACTGTTTATCAATGTATTCTACAGTAACCAGTGTTTCTTTAGGTACACAATTAAAGAGGCCGATTTGTCTGCCCGGATTCTTAGATCATTATCGTAATGGTCCTTTACAAATGTTGCTGTTCATTTGATGTTTGGACCACTTTGTTTTTATTGCATGGGTTATAGATCAAACTATAACCTTTCCCAGTGGCCTGAGGCTTCTGGTTCTCATGATGTCAAGTAGATAAATGAAACCAGGAGGTGCAGGTCTCTGGAGAAGGTTGTATTTAACCGGTTCACACTTCATGGAAATACTGCCTTTATGCGACTCAGTTGCCTGGTTGCGTTAAAAATCTAGATACAGATACTGGAAATACACAATGATGTTATTAAAACTTGTGTTTATATATGTTTGAACAATCTTTTCAAAACAATGTACTAATAGAAATAAAAAAAATAGAATGTCTTGTTGATATTTTGTAGAACTTTGAGGTGTCTAGAAGTAAAATAAGAAACAGTGATGGTTGAGTATTTTCAAATAAAAATGGACTTTATGAATTATGCGACCACTGTAGACCCAGATTAGTCTGTACGTCCACTTTATGATCAGAGTCTATACTGCACGCGAATAGAGCTTGCACATTCTATCAGGGAAGAAAATGTATGCACATGTTGATCTGGAACTACAATTGTTGCACATATTATTAAATCCTGTTTTTATTATTTGGAGAGACTCTTGTTATTTCTGTTAGTAAATATGGATAAAATGTCGTTTTTCTTGGATTATTACTGTTACTACCCTAGGTTTCTGGATAGAGAGGCCTGTGCTTACAATGTAGACCCAGATCAGATGCCACATAACACATTGTGTAATCAGGGTCTACACGGTCTGCACTGTTCTACACTTAGCCAGCAATATTTAGACAAATCAGTGAGTACTATAATGGCCTTGTAAAAAATATAGGGCAAGTGTGGTAAAGGATCATCTGATATCCCAGGTTCGTTTTTGAAACAATTACCTTTAGGCCAATGTTTGAAAAGGTGTGAACAATTTATTGAATCTGACAGATGTTGGTTAGAAAAGAAAGTGGTTTACAGTATTTAACCTAAGTATTCTGACAGACACACCTTAACAAACAGCAGTAGACATTACGTTACAGAGCATCTTATTAAGGTCTGCACACTGTTTGCCACTCAAACGGCACGTATATAAGCTATTAATCAAATTTCAGTATGATAGGGATTTAAGGTGTTTAATAATTAGCAATATCATACCCCTAAATACACATGCAGTAAAAACTGTTTAAGCTCCACGTAGCTCTTTTAAAATCAAGACGTTTTGAACATGACCAACATAATAATATTTATTCTTCGGAATTCAAATGTACAGCTTAATCACTGTTACTATTACTAATCATTTTAATAAATAAGTAATAAATAAATAAATAAATAAATAAATAAATAATAATAATAATAATAATGATAATATTAATGATAATGGTAATAATAATGATAATAATGTCATTATTACCACTATGTTTCTTTTTTATTATTATCACTAAGTTTAATTTCTTAGAAAACCATTTTATGAGATAAAATAGGACCAGCATAGGATTTTCAGGAGTGTAGGACAAAATCCCTCCCGGACATAATCCCTTCTGCTCATTTTTGTATAGGTGGACATAATCCCTCCCATGTTTTTTTTTTTACAACGTGGATATAATCCCTCCCGCTCATTTTTACAAGGTGGACAGAATCCCTTCTGTAAATTTTACAACTAGGACAAAATCCCTTCTTTGGACAAAATCCCTTCTGCTTAATTTTCAAGGTGGATAGAATCCACACACCCCACCCCCCTGCCCATCCTCCCCAGCTTATTTTATAAACTGTACACTCTTGTGTGTATACCGACAGCTGTTTCTGCACACAAATATCTGTCTTGTAAGTTCCTAAGCTGAATATGACTACTATGAGCATATAAGTTGTATCAAAACAGATTTAAAACATGCCTTTTTAGTTTTTTTTCTTCTTTTCATTTATTTTTCTTTAGATAAATAAATATATTCTGTATTAATTGTCCTTGATAGTTATGTCATTAAAAGCATTCACCATGAAGAAAGTGAAGACCCTGGTTAATTTGTGCTTATTTATTTATTTATTTATTTACTGCAATCATGCTGAATATGCAATGTCTAACTGAGTGCTATTAAGGTCAATCATTTTTCTAATTGCCGAATTAATGGTCACAGTTAACTCAATTATCTTTGTAATCTTTCTATACTTAAATGATTGTCAATGCTGTTAGACACAAACAATTATTTAGAGATCTATGTTTATTTGCTTGATTAAAATGTTGATAAATACTTTCTATTATAATTGTAAAAATTGAGCCCATGCATAACATTTCCTAGTATTTCACATGTGTGCCTAGCAAAGACTCAGATCTGACTGCACATCCAAACGTTTGATCAAACGCATCACTGTTTACTCAAAGGGTAACAAAGGTCCCAAGAATTGTGGCTGTGCAGTCTTATCAGAGTTTTCACCTGAAGAACTTGCTATTGTAGGAAATGTTCAATGCCAGAACAGCCAAAAGTTTGATCAAACGCATCATTATTTACTGTTTATTCAAAGGGTAACAAAGGTCCCAAGAATTGTGGCTGTGCAATCTTATCGGAAAATGCTAAAATAGTAGCCAAGTGGCCAGGTAAGCCTATGATCAGCTTGGAGAGATGTAGGGGATTTCAGCCGGGAGGGGTTTTGTCCTAGTTAGAAAATTCACAGAAGGGATTTTGTCCACCTTGTAAAAAAGAGCAGGGGGGATTATATCCACGTTGCAAAAAACATGGAAGGGATTATGTCCACCTATACATAAATGAGCAGAAGGGATTTCGTCCGGGAGGGATATTGTCCGTATACCGATTTTCAGAATTATGATATACAGCTTGATTACTATTATAATTATTTCTGAAAATAATATCAATAATAATTGTAGCGACCCTGTCCAGCCTGTCCTGTTCTGATATGTATGTTCCACGTGTATGAATGTTTGTTTACATGCATGTACAATCTGTCTGAATTTAGGTCAACAAGAGACAGGCGTGAGATTCACCATTTCCTTTTTTTCTGTCAAAGACATTATTACGGTTCTTTGAGGGACTTCCTTGTATATCTTACCTGTAGCAGTAATTTCGATTCCGACTCCACTTTTGAGCTAGAGCAGCTCATTTCATTTTCCGTGCTCTCTTATGTTTACCTTCATGTATAACTGACCTCGTAATTTTTTTTTTATTAGTAGGTCAACGTCTCGACCCAATTCACCCTCATTATTTAATAATGCTAAGTTACCTTCGCCGCTAATTATCCTGAATCCAATCTTTCATTGTATCTGCACAAGCTTCCATAGATAACTTTTTCTTAAATATCATTTTGCAGCTTACATGCCCATTTATTTTTCTGAATCGGTGGATTGTGGTTTCAGCAATGGCGTCTTCCATTTTAATCCGTTCGCGATCACTCGGTTCTCACCGTTCAGCATTACAGTGCCGAGTGTTCCGCGTGGATCACCTGACAGTCACGTGCTTATTTTTGTATCGTCATATGCCATTTATGACATCACGGTTCACGCGCAGCAGAGCCTATATAAGGCCCAGCGAACTGCTGATCTTGTTCGGGTCTGATGTATCTTAGTATACGGACCCGGTGAAGTTGCTTCCCTGTAAACAACTAACTATTCCTGACTGTTTGATTGAACCATTCCGGAATACTATTTATTCCTGACTGTTTTGGGGAACCTTTCTGGGATACTAACTGTTCTTGACTGTTTCCCTGAACCATTCTGGAATGACGGATTCCTTGAACCATTCCGGAACACTAACTGATCCGGACTGTTTCCTGGAACCATTCTGGAAAGCTTCATCTGCCATTTCAGCTGCATACTCTACAGTCAAAGCTCATCATCTACATTATACAGATTCTAGTCTACATTCTACCCGATTCACGCCAGTTAAAGTTAAACTATTCAAGACTGTAATACACTACCATTCCCTGATAATGTCAAACTATCAGAGATACAATAGTGCTTTTGGAGAGGTTAATACATTTTTATTTTAGTTAAATAAGACATTGTCTACCCTTCCGCTTATTCACCTTTCTAGCATTCAGTGCTTCAACCTGTCTGGATAGCTTGGTAAGCTACCGATGGTGAATGCTCTCAGCCTCTCTGTTGCACCTTGGATGCATATACTTATATCTACATACCTACTTATATATGAAACTTATATTGATGGGGTGGTTCATCTACATTCCACTGTGTTGTCTCGATATACGTGGCGCCGTTTGTCACTCATTTAGTAATGTTATTGCAGAGGCTCATATTAGAATCTACAGTACCATTATTTCTTATACTATCTGTGGTAATGAAGGTGACTGCACTGTGGATTTGAATTGTAAGACTATCATTGCCTGTGTTTCGTCTCTTCTGTTCGTGCTCTGATGTTTGCATGGTTGAGTTGAACTGGGTAAAGTTATAAACGTTTACCAAGTAGTTCATTGTATTTTCAAGTCCTGATATCACTTCCATCCAGCACCAAGCGGACTCACAACCTTGTGGCTCTCTTCCCCATATTAACCCTTTGGCCTATAAAATTCTGACGAGCGCGAAGGGTGAGTGCTATACATACATACATACATGCTTATGAAATATATCCTGACGAGCGCGTAGGGCGAGGGTTACATAATGTTATTATTATCATTTTGTTTTAATGTAATTTCTTAAATATTATAAATAATCAATTGAATAGATATACTTTTTGGAATGAAATATGACCAACATTGTTTTTCTCCGCATTGTAATGCGGTTACTAACACCTTTGTAGGAGAAAGTAAGTCCTACGTAGGACTTATCTCCTACGTAGGTGTTAATAACTTCTACGTGGACTTATTATCCCACTCCTACGTAGGACTTACTATCTCCTACGTAGGACATATTATCTCCTACGTACTACGTAGGACTTATTATCTCCTACGTAGGAGTTACTATCTTCTACGTAGGAGTTACTATCTCCTACGTAGGACTTATTATCTCCTACGTAGGAGTTACTAACTCTTACGAGTTACTAACTCCTACGTAGGACTTATTATCTCCTACGTAGGACTTATTATCTGCTACATAGGAGTTACTTACTCCAACGTAGGACTTACTATTTCCTACGTAGGACTTATTATCTCCTACGTAGGAGTTACTAACTCCTACGTAGGACTTATTATCTCCTACGTAGGAGTTACTATCTCCTACATAAGACTTAAATATTTTTTCACTTGGCACTAGGACGCTTCGTGACTTACTATTACTAGCCTCGACAATTACCGAAGAAGTTTTGCCGCGGTAAAAGCCCATACCCTCCGGAAATGAACATTTTTACTTAGCATGCTATGGGCAAATCCAGAAGATGGCAAACTGATGCTATTCCTCCCAGAAAAAAACAAAACAAAAAAAAAAAAAACGCCGACATTTCACTCAAATTGTCCCCAAAGTAGATAATTTACATGAAATGCCAAAGCCCATCCCCTGGAAAAAAAATTTCATCAGCCGAAATATCTACCCAACATTTTAAAATGTTTTTCTTTTTTTTTTTGTTTTCTCAATGAGCCTTAACACTCGCTATGGGCAAATGCAGTAGATGATAAACTGATATAATTTCTCCGATACTTCTTAGAAAAAGAAAGGCTTTGCACAATTCGTATGAAATGTCAACTCCCACCCTCCGGAACCAGCACGCATACGTTAAGCTTTAAAGCTTTTAATTTAATATATATATATATATTCTTTTTTTTTGCAATGAATCTTTCTACTTAACATTTAGCACGCTATGGACAAATCCAGCAGATGACAAATCGATGCTATTTCTCCCAGAAAAAAAAGGACACGAGATTTCATTTTGTCCCCTAAGTAGACAATCTGCATGAAGTGTCAAATTCCTCCCTCACACCCGGAAAAATAAACAATAAGAACAAAAAGCAACAACAACAAAAAAGACAAGAAAAACACCTAACATGCCACCTGCGGAAATCTTAACCCAGCTTTAACTTTTGTTTAAAAAAGCTTTAAAGCTTTAATAGTGCGTGCTGAGTACAGATTTCGGCGGATGCCATTTTTCTTTTTTTCGGAGAACGGGATTTGGCATTTCATGCAGGCTGTCTGCTTAGGGGACAGTTTGTGTGAAGTGTCGAGTCATTTTGTCTGGGAAGAATGGATAGAGGTGGGTATGTGTGTGGGTTGGGGTCGGAGGGATAGCTGCTAGATTGGCCAATAGCATGCTAAGTGTGAAGCAGAAAGGCTCATTGAAATAATAATACAAAATTAAAAGCTTTAACGCTCTGCCGGGTGAGGGCGAGGGGGGAGTGGGAAAGGGGGGCTGGTACCAGTTTTTGGCGGATGCCATTTTAGGGTGCTTTTATAAGTTTTTTTCCCGGAGGTTGGGATTAGGCATTCCGTGCAGGTTGTCTACTTAAGGGACAGTTTGTGTGAAGTATCGGGTTATTTTGTCTGGGAAGAATTTGCTCATATCATGCAAAGTGTTAGGCAGAAAGGTTCCTTGGAATAAGGGTGTGGTTGGGTGAGGCAAGGTGTAGTATATTTTACGTCACCAGGGAGTCCAACTGAGACTGACTCACAGTTGGGCAAGGCCTTGCAGAGTAGAGGGGGAATGTTATTTCTTCTGTTTCTTCACTTTCTTTCATTTTCCTTTCTCCTCTGTCTCTCTCTTTTATCTCCTCTACCATCTCTTCTATCTCTCATCCCCCTTTCTCTGGGAGACGATACAAAATGACCCAAAAGGGTTGACGTGTCGTTAAACCCCAACATAATCAATCACTGGAATAAAAAAAAAAAAAAAAATAAAATAAAAGCTTTAACGCTCTGCGTGCTGGGTTAAGATTTCGGCAGATGACATTTTGTGGTGTTTTTCTTGTTTGTTGTTGTTGTTACCGGAGGGAGAAATTCGGTACTTCATGTAGATTGTCTACTTAGGGAACAATATAAAATGTCAGGTCATTTGTGCTGGGAGGAATAGCATCGATTTGTCTTCTCCTGAATTTGCTCATTGCGTGCTGAATGCTAAGTAGACAGGTTCATTGCAAAAAAAAAAAAAAAAAAAAAAAAAAAAATAAAAAAAAAAAAAAAAATAAAAAAAAAAAAAAATAAAATAAAATAAAAAAATAAATAAAAAGATTAAAAGCTTGAACGTTGTACGAGCTGTGTGAACATTTAGGCGGATGACATTTTGGGGTGTTTTTCTTTTCTGTCTTTTTTTCCGGAGGTGTGGGATTTGAAATTTCATTCAGATTGTCCAAGAATCGGAGGAGTGATATCGATTTGTCATCTGCTTGATTTTCCCATAGCATGCGAAGTGTTAAGTTTGAAGGTTCATTGAGAAAGAAAGAAAAAAAAAAAAAAAAAAAGAAAAATGATTTTAAAAGCTTTAACACTGCGTGTTCGTTAGATACTTCGGCTGATGACAGTTTTCCCGTAGTATAGGTCAGATCAACATATAGGTCACAGTGTCCTTTTACAGTATGTGAGATGCCATCTTCACAAGAAGTACTCACACACCAAAAAAGGTTAGCCTAAAACTCAGATTGAAAAAACTCAAAGTGCAGACAGCACTGTCGGGTCGATTGTTTTTTCGTGTAGGCTGTGAAAATAGTCCTGAACGGGGACTTAAAGACTGTTAGATTTAACCATTAACTTCCTGTAATTTAAGCAAACAGTGCACACCCTGATCAGATGCCGCGTTCTGCAGATCTGGGTCTCTACAGTTTGCCAATGTTCCAGTCCTAGTTTTTGTTACGAGCCAGGCGTAACTAGAAAGAAATGAAAGTGAAACCAGCAACAAGTTTTAAATTATTAACAATATTTATTCCACAAAAAAAAAATAAGACAAGATTCAAAACAAAAGAATGTAAGTAGACAGTACCTTTCAAGTTTATGTCACAAAGTCCCTCTGAAATAATCCATGAGAATTTATAAAACAAATCCTTTGAATATCAGTTTCTGATCCCACAATTTAATGTTCCTGAATTCAGAATTTAAGTCCAGAATGAATAAAATAGTAAAGTAATCCAGTATAGAATAATTTCCAGTGAAAGTACACAAAGATGCCCAGATGAAAATCTTTTCTCCTTTTATAATATCAAAGAAGGTTCTAGAAAAAGAATTTACTACAAGCATCTCTTACTTTCCAGTTCCAATCAAGAAACTTCTAAATCTTCCATGACATTCCAAAAACAACTCAGTCCAGAATCAAGGACGTAAACATCATGTTATTGTAAACATGTTGTTCTAGAAAGTTATTTTTGGAAACATAGTAAATAAAGCTATTTATGGAAACACAGTAAACATGATGCTTAAGATAAATGAACACACTATATATAACACTTCCCCTCTTCAAGGAAAAGAAAGATTTATGTAATAAAGCTTTCTTTTGCCATAAAATTATCATAAAATAAAATACTGATAAAGGCAATTATTATCTTATATACAGCAAGTTACAGAAAACCACAAATCAAGACATCATGTTCTGGACAAGGCATCAGGAATAATATTATCTCTTCCCCTGATATGCCTGATGTCAAGATTGTATTCCTGTAACAACAGGCTCCATCTGAGCAACCTCTGATTCTCGTTTTTCATCTTATGGATGAAAGTCAGTGGATTGTGATCGCTGAAAACAACAATTGGTGAGGACGAAGAAGTCAGATAAACTTCAAAATGTTGAAGAGCAAGAATGAGAGACAAACATTCTTTCTCTACTGTAGAATAATTCTTTTGATTTTTGTTAAACTTTTTGGAAAAGTAACAAACTGGATGATCCACACCATTGTCATCCTCTTGCAGCAATACACCACCCGCACCAACATCACTTGCATCTACGGCTAGCTTAAATTCTTTATTAAAATTCGGTGCCAAGAGAACCGGCTCACTTCTCAGTATGGCTTTCAGTTTATCAAAGACATTCTGACAATCACTACTCCACTTAAACCTCATTCTTTTACTAAGTAAATTAGTCAGGGGCTCAGCAATGACAGAAAAATTATTACAGAATTTTCTGTAATAACCGGCCATACCAAGAAACCTCATCAGTTGTCTTTTGCATGTGGGCACCGGAAAATTTGAAATAGCTTCAACTTTAGCCTCTGTAGGTTTAACCTGACCATGACCCACAACATGTCCTAGAAATGTTAAAGTTGCATGACAGAATTCACTTTTAGCAAGGTTTATTGTCAATTTTGCTTCACTTAGTTTATAAAAGAATACTTTGATAGTTCCAAGATGGTGATCCCATTCATCATTGTGTATGATGGCATCATCGATGTAAGCATCGCAATGCTCGATTCCAGCTATTATGGTGTTGATTAAGCGTTGAAATGTTGCTGGAGAGTTTTTCATTCCGAAAGGCATTACTTTATAGTGATATAATCCATCAGGAGTAACAAATGCTGAGATTTCTTTAGCTCTTTCTGTGAGAGGAATTTGCCAAAGTCCTTTAAGAAGATCAAATTTAGTTATATATTTTGAATTTCCAATTTTGTCAATACAATCATCCATTCTTGGGATGGGAAAAGTATCTGTTTTACTCAAATTATTGACCTTCCTGTAATCGGTGCACATCCGATATGTTCCTTCAGGTTTTGGCACAAGAATGCAAGGTGAACTCTATTCACTTTGACTTGGTTCAATGAAATCATTGTCCAGCAAATACTGAATTTCCTCCTTAAGATATTTTTGTTTTGTTGGGTTCATTCTATATGGATGTTGTTTGACAGGTTGTGAGTCCTCAACATTCACATCATGATAAATTTTGTCAGTCCTTGTAGGAATATCTGGAAATAAGTGTTCATATTGATGAATAAACTGTTTCAGTTCCTTTCTTTGGACTGGATCTAGGTGTGAAAGTTTCTGGTCGAGATCCTTTAGAATGTCAGAATTCTGGAGTTTTGATGATGCAGGATCAGATTTGATGAAGTTCATGTCTTCAGAGTTCATTTCACTTTGTTCCTGAGGGACTGAACTAACAACACTAATTGGTGTAACAGAAGAGCTATCCCTATCTATGTATTGTTTAAGCATGTTAACATGACATAACTGTTTTTGTTTGCGTCTCCCAGGAGTGTTAACAATGTAATTTACATCACTAATCTGTTTATCTACAGTGTAAGGGCCGTAATACCTGGCTTGCAATGGTTTGCCAGGAATAGGCAAAAGAGCAA
Source organism: Anodontia alba (assembly GCA_964016985.1). Lineage (NCBI taxonomy): Eukaryota > Metazoa > Mollusca > Bivalvia > Lucinida > Lucinidae > Anodontia > Anodontia alba. The sequence goes on along the minus strand of OZ024822.1, from coordinate 97,535,461 downwards.
GTACCCTGTCTCCAGGCATGAATTTTCTTTCTTTTGCATTTTCATCATACCAACGTTTCATTTTCCTTTGTGCTGAGTTAAGATTGGTCCGAGCAGCCTCACAAGCTCTAGACAGTCTGTCTTTAAAATCTGATACATACTGAAGTAAGTTCAGAGAACTGTCATCATTTGAGAGAAATTTCTCTTTCAAAAGTTTCAAAGGTCCACGCACAGTGTGGCCAAATACTAGCTCAAATGGGCTGAAACCAAGAGATTCCTGAACAGATTCTCTAACAGCGAACAACAACAAATGGATACCCTCATCCCAATCTTTTTTCAGTATCAAAGCAGTATGATCTGCTCATATTTTTCAGTGTCTGATGAAATCTTTCAATGGCACCTTGACTTTCAGGATGATAAGGTGACGATTTATATTGAGTAATGCCCAACTCGTGCATGACCTGTTGAAAAATTCCAGACATAAAATTAGAGCCCTGATCCGACTGAACAGACTTTGGGAGACCTACAAATGTAAAAAACTTTACCAAAGTCTTAACAATGTTCTTAGTTTTAATATTCCTAAGTGGAATGGCTTCTGGGAAACGTGTAGAAGCACACATTATAGTGAGAAGATATTCATTACCTGACTTTGTTTTGGGTAAGGGACCAACACAGTCAATAATTATTCTGCTAAAAGGTTCATCAAAAGCAGGAATGGGCTGTAAATGAGCTTTTGGTATTGTCTGGTTGGGTTTTCCTACCATCTGACAAGTATGGCAAGATTTACAAAACTGAGAAACGTCAGATTTTAACCCTGGCCAGTAAAAATGGTTAAGAATTTTGTGATAGGTCTTGTTTACACCTAAATGACCTGACATGGGAGTGTCATGGGCCAAGTTCAAAATTTCAGGGCGATAAACCCTTGAAACCACTATTTGGTGATTAACAGTCCACTCGTCTTCTGCTGAGACATCAGGAGGACGCCATTTTCTCATTAGAATTCCATTTTTGACATAGAAACAGACTGGGACTTGATCTATTTCTTTCTCATCTAAAGCCCTTTCAAGTAAAGGCAAAATTTCAGGATCATTATGCTGTTCCTTACAAAGTTGTGACCTTGACACCAAGTCATGACCTTGACCTTGGTTATTTAATACTGAAGAGTAATGACTGGACTCTGACTTGTCACTTAAGTCTGTCTGCTTGCCAGACAGGCTGGGTGAAAGAGAATTTGTAATCTCATGTTTAAAAGACTGACCCAAAAAGGTATCAGTTAAATCAATGTCCCCATCATTCTGTTTTGCTTTCTTTGCCATGGCCCTTGTAACGGCACAAGATGGGTAAAGATCAGGGATTTCCTGCTCAATGGGATCAGATGGCTGATCAATACAAGGTGTGTTAGTCAAAAGTGGGTTTACCACAACCTTATCTCCTGCTAAGTCATTGCCTAACAGTAAGTGAACACCTTTAAAAGGTAAAGAAGGTCGAACACCAACAGCCACTAAACCAGTTACCAAGTCTGAGGATAAATAAATGTTATGGAGAGGAACATTAACAAATCCACACTCTACACCCTGGATAAGGACACTTGTCTCAGAAGAAGTCTTCTCAGAAAAAGGCAGAGTATCTGCTAAAATAAGGGATTGAGAAGCTCCAGTATCTCGTAAGATTTTAATTGGGGTAGACTGGGCATAGTCACTATTTAGTGACACAAAACCATCTGATAAGAATGGTTCATAAATCTCCATAACAGAATCAGTCTCAGGCCTTTCGGTCTGGATAGGATCTTCCTCCTTAACACATGACTGTGGTCTTGACCGTAAAGAGGTAAGGCCAGTAGGTTTAAGCCCCTCTTGTTTTTCTTTCTTTCTTTTCAAATGTAAACATTCAGATATAATATGACCTGTCCTTTTGCAATAATTGCAAATTGGTTGAGATAAGGGATTTTGATCTTTATTTTCACCAGAAGGTTTGGGTTTGGGAGTAATTGTTTGGCTATGACTGCCAGGTGGATACTAGGACTATGTTTGGATCCTGAATGTGGGGAAAATGGTCTTCTAGAGGGATTTGACTTATTGATAAAGGAAACTTTATGTGTTAAAGCATAATCATCTGCAAGTCGAGCTGCAGCTTCCAAAGTTTCAACCTGTTTCTCATCTAAAAAGGACTTAATGTCTGAATTTATGCACCTTTTGAACTCCTCTACAAGCATGAGCTGCCTAAGTTTTTCATGATCGGAGCCAATTTTCTTTGAAGAGCACCACCTATCAAATAGCTGTTCTTTAGTTCTAGCAAATTCTACATGGGTCTGCTCATTTTCTTTCTTACAGTTCCTAAATTTTTGCCTGTAAGCCTCAGGGACCAACTCATAAGCCTTAAGAATTAATTCCTTTACAGTATCATAACTGGAGCTCTGCTGGACAGTCAGCTGAGTATAAATTTCTCGAGCCTTCCCAATTATAACACTTTGCAAAAGCAAGGTCCAATGCCCCTTTGGCCATTTTAAATTTTCTGCTACTTTTTCAAAATGAAGAAAATATTTGTCAACCTCTTTTTCTTGAAAAGGCGGAACTAATCTGATGTGTTTGGTAATGTCAAAATGAACGCCAGACTCTAAAGGTTTCCGTTTTACCGTCATATTTTGCATTTCTAATTCTTTCATTCTTAATTCTGTATCAAATTTTAATTTTTCCCTTTCTGTCTGCATTTGTCTTTCTTTTTCTTTCTCCCTCTCTTCCATTTCCATTCTTTCTTTCTGCACTCTCTCTTCCATTTCCATTCTTTCTTTCTGCATTTGTCTTTCTTGTTCTAATCTTAATTTTTCTAACTCAATTTGCTTCTGAATTTCAAGCTCTCGCATATGCAAACCTGTCTGAGTTACGAGAACAAGAGACAAAGCAGAAGAATCAAGAATTTCCTTATCAACCAAACATAGAACCAAAATATTTTTTATTTCCTGTTTTAACATGGACTTATTCATAGTGAGCAGCAATATCCAACAAATCAGACTTTTTGGCCAAATCTAACAGCTCCTGCGAAGGCGCAGTGATAAAAGCTTGACAGTCAAATGACATGATTGCTTTTTGCTGGTTTTATCAAGTAAATTTATCAATCAGAGTTTATTTATTGATATTTTTCAAAAGTCAATACTTGCTTTTTTATTATTATTATTATTTACTTATATTTTTTCAAAGTCAATACTTGTTTTTTATCAAATAAAGATTTTTATAATTACTGAAATTTTTTAAAAGTCAGTACTTGTTTTATAGCAAACAAATATTTCTTTTTTCTTTTTTTTTTTTTTTTAAATCAATATTTGTTTTCTTTAAAAAGCTCAAACTTGTTTTAGCTCAAGAAAATGTTCGATCGCGGACGAGCCCCCAATTTCTGTTACGAGCCAGGCGTAACTAGAAAGAAATGAAAGTGAAACCAGCAACAAGTTTTAAATTATTAACAATATTTATTCCACAAAAAAAATAAGACAAGATTCAAAACAAAAGAATGTAAGTAGACAGTACCTTTCAAGTTTATGTCACGAAGTCCCTCTGAAATAATCCATGAGAATTTATAAAACAAATCCTTTGAATATCAGTTTCTGATCCCACAATTTAATGTTCCTGAATTCAGAATTTAAGTCAAGAATGAATGAAATAGTAAAGTAATCCAGTATAGAATAATTTCCAGTGAAAGTACACAAAGATGCCCAGATGAAAATCTTTTCTCCTTATATAATATCAAAGAAGGTTCTAGAAAAAGAATTTACTACAAGCATCTCTTACTTTCCAGTTCCAATCAAGAAACTTCTAAATCTTCCATGACATTCCAAAAACAACTCAGTCCAGAATCAAGGACGTAAACATCATGTTATTGTAAACATGTTGTTCTAGAAAGTTATTTTTGGAAACATAGTAAATAAAGCTATTTATGGAAACACAGTAAACATGATGCTTAAGATAAATGAACACACTATATATAACATTTTACAGATACCCTATGTACGCTGCACTCCGACGTCACAACGACAATAATAGCGCGGCTATAAATAATTGGAAAGCTCCCAGGACCTTTCCATAGTGTTCACTTTAAAATGTAGCAGTTTTAGACCACTTTCTATAATTTAATAATATCGTTCATTCTCGGCTTGTGAAAATGATGTGAACCAGTTCAAAACTGACAGGGATACTTCAGTCTGCCGTTTGTATAAGTTAGCCGAAATTAGTTGAAATGAATCCAAAAGCAAATTACTATCCAATAAGTATAGGCTTTCGCGAATAGCAAGTTAAGCACGCAAATTTCAAACTTTCCGAAAACCTTTCCAAATAAGCAATTAGAGATCTGTTGCAAATGCACATACTGTATACCTGTAATAGGGGAAATATTAAAATGAGAGTTTCGCTACCTTGCAGTACTGTTCCTCTTCCGGAAGAGATTTGTGGTCACCGTCTTCAATAGCTGCCCCCTTTGCTTTCTCTTTTACTAGTTGAGATTAAGAGTGGCATCGGGACCCAGAGTGAAGTTAGTCTGATGCTAGCATTTTAGTCACCTTCAACAGCTGCCCATTTTGCTTTCTTTTTTTTATTAGTTGAGATTAAGAGTGGCATCTGGACCCAGGGTGAAGTTAGTTGGCTGTAAAAGTGCATTAAATCCCCGATGATTTATGCTACTGACCGTTCTAAGGTGTTGTTAGTCTTACTCTTTGTTGCTTTGTGGTTTATTCTACGAGGCGATTTGTTTTAAGTCTTGCCTTATGTTATTTTGTTCTTGTGTTTTTCAGCCCTTTTAGCATTGTAATTACCTCGCTTGGGGAAGAGAGAGCTAATCTTAGTGCTTTTCGTACGTTTGTTCGATTTGCGCTTGTTTGTTTTTGTCTGTTTCCTCTTCCTCTTGGTGTCTGCGAAGGGCTGCGGCTTGTGATTGTGGCACTCCCTGGACTTTTCTCTTCCCTTTTTCGCTACTCGGTAGTTTTTGCACCATTTTCGTGAAGGTTTCGATTCTTTCCTGCTCGATGGACATTTTCGGCTTTAACTGTTATATAAATAAAGCGTGCTACGCGAAATGGTGTCGTCTACGTATATACAGTAACTACCGTAAATACTCTGACAAACGGATCTGAACAAACAGCTTAGACACAGATCAGATCAGAATGCCTTCTTTTTAGTTATGACAATATTGTCGTCCCAGATCAGATAAGAGCGCCAATTACCGTATCATATAAACAGACCTAAGCAAACAGTATTTGCCATGATCTGGGGGTGGTCGGGTGGTGTGAAGGTGTCGTGTATCTTACGTCACCGGAGCGTCCAACTGATATTGGCTTACAGTTGGGCAAGGCCTGCTGTCCTTGTAGCAGGTAATTTGTTTGTGTTGAGGTTTTACGGCCCAGTCAACCCAATTGGGTCATGTCGAGCGCGGTCAGTTTACCTAACCACACGTTTACTGGGCAGGCTTAGTCCACTAAGCGGTTAACCAGTATTGTGCACATTCTTTCGCCAGAAACTGACAACTGCCCTTCTTTAATCAGCGGAAGGGAGAGAATGACCGTAGAAAATATTTCATGATCAATCTCCACGAAAGAATGTTGCCGACCTCGGCGGGGGTTGAACCCGCGACCTCCTGGTCTCCAGTCGGACGGCGCATCCAACTGAGCCACCGAGGCCGTTTGTAGCAGGTAAGGGTAGAGGGGGGAATGTTTTTACTTCTATTTCTTCACTTACATTCCTGTTCCTCTTTCTTCTCTGTTTCTATCTTTCATCTCTTCTACTATATCTTCGTTCTCTTTTCTCCCTCTCTCTGGGAGATGACACAAAATGACTCAGAAGGGTCGACGTGTCGTTACCTCCCCCCACCCCACAAAAAAAAAAAAAAAAAAAAAAATGCCACTTCTAACAATTTCTATTCACATAGCATACCAGTGTAATTACGGTAAATGAGAAATCAAAACAAAACACACACACTCACACACGCGCGCGCGCGCGCACGCACACACGCCCACCCTATAAATATGACCAGATGGACAAAGCACTTGAACGACTGGCCCACTTGAATGAAAGAAAATTGCGTACAACATCTTTTCGAACTTATGGTTCTCTTGGCAATACACGGGCGTTTTTGATCTTTTCGCTTCCATTGCTTATTAACAGCCCTTCTTTGTGGCTCAAACATGTGCACCCAGGTTTCATCACCTGTTTGCAAGTTAGAAATAACCCGACTATCACAGTCTTTTTATGTTTTCAAAAGTTCCTGGGCACATTTAAGGCGTTGTGTCTTTTGCTCCTCAGTGAGCAAATGAGGTACCCACTTAGCGCAAACCTTTCTCCGGTCCAAACGCTTTTTCAGAATTGTTTGCACACTGCCTTCTGATATGCCAGTACAACTCGGCATATCTTTGACAGACAATCGCGCATCCTGTTCGACCACAATCTTTACAGCAGCGATGTTAGCCTTGATAACAGAGGTTTTAGACCTTCCAGGACGGGTATCATCTTCAACAGAAAATTTCCCAGCTTTAAAACTTTAACCCACCTAACATTTGTGCGCATTGAAATGGACTAAAGTCCATATATACCGCACAATTCATTAAATATCTGCTTTGAATCTATATTAAGCCTAATGCGGCATTTAATATACCTACAAATTTCAGTCTTCTGATCCATGTTCCAATGTAACAAGTAAATTGGTCAGTGTATATGACTGCATCTATTTCAGTTTAAAATAACTCGGTCAGTTGGAAAGCAATTTGCACGAAATAAACGGGTATCGTTAGCTATTCAACACATCATTCAAGTGCAGTGAAGCATTTTAAAATATACCTGGGATAAAACCAAGGAAGCCTATTAGTGTTAGTGATAGAACTTTCTGCACGACCCTCGTATACTTTACAATATTCTAGAGACCCGGTGCCAGTCAGCATTCCACTACAGACCAAATCTTAGTCCTCTGTATACTCTACAGTCCATTACATGCCCAGTTCTAGTCCTCCGTATACTCTTCAGTCCTTTACAGACTCTGTACTGGTCCTCCTTATACTCTACAGTCCTTTATAGACCAAGTTCCAGTCTTGCGTATACTCTACAGACCACTACAACCAAGTGCCAGTCTTCCGTATATTCCACAGTCCACTACAGAACCAGTATCAGTCCTCCATATACTGTACAGTTCAATACAGACCAAGTACCAGTCCACCGTATACGCTGCATTCCAGTACAGACCCAGTACAAGTCCTCATCATACTCTACAGTCCGTTTAGACACCGTACCATTCCTTCGTATACTCTACAGTACATTACAGACACAGTACCAGTCCTTTTTCCACTCTATCAGTAGCACTAGTATTAAGGCAGTAGCGGACTGTATCTGATAAGTAGTACCGGTATAGGGGCTGTAGTAGGACCGGTACTAGGACAGTACTAGTACTCGGCTGTAGCCGAGAGTTGTTACTGGGACTGTATCGTATCAGTAGGACTGATACTGGGGCAGTGATGGACTGTATTGCATCATAGGGTCGGTAATAGGACAGTAGCCGACTTTTAGATATCCGTAGGACTGGTACTGGGTCAGTTTATGACTGTAAGTTATCAGTAGGACTGGTACTGGAACAGAAGTGTACTGTAGCATATCAGTAAGACTGGTACGGGGGCAGTGGTGGACTGTGTCGTATCAGAAGGGTTGGTACTAGGGCAGAAGTGGACTGTGCCGTATCAGTAGGACTAGTACTGGGGCAGTTGTGTACTCTATCGTATCAGTAGGACTGGTAGTGGGGCAGTTGTGTACTGTAGCATATTACTGGGGCAGTAATGGACTGTCGTATCAATAGGTCTGGTACTGAGACAGTGGTGAACTGCAGGGTGTCAGAGGGACAGGTATTGGGGCACTAGTGGACCGTGTCGTATCAATCGGTCTGGTACTGAAACAGTGGCGGACTGTTGAGTATTAGAAGGACTGATACTGGGACAGTATCGATAGGTCTTGTATTGAGACAGTGGTTAACTACAGGGTATTAGTAGAACAGGTATTGGGGCACTACTTGACTGTGAGACATCAATAGGACTGATACCCGAGCATGAGTGGACCATAGAGAACTGGTATTGGGGCAGTAGTGGACTGTAGGATATCGGCAGGCCTGGTACTGGGACAAGAGTAGACTATCAGTAGGACTGGCACTGGAGCAGAAAGATTGGTACTGAGATAGTAGTGGACTATGTCATATCAGTAAGACTGATACTGGGGCAGTAGTTGACTGTAGGGTATCAGTACAGCTCGTACTGGGGTAGTAGTGGACTGTGTTATATCAATAGGACTGGTACTGGGGCAGCAATGGATTGTAGGGAATCAGTAGGATTGGTACTGGGGCAGTAGTGGACTGTAGAGTATCAATAGGACCGGTACTGGGGCAGAGATGGACTGTAGGGTATGAGTAGGATTGGTACTGGGGTAGTAGTGGACTATGTCGTATCAATAGGAGTGGTACTGGGGCAGTAGTGGACTGAAAGGTATTCGTCAAACTGGAACTGGGTCTGTAGGGGATAGCGACGTATCATTAGGACTGGTGCTGGGACAGTAGAGTACTGTAATGTATTATTAGAACAGGTACTGAGGATGTAGTGTATTTTGTGGTATAAATAAGACTGGTATAAAGGCAGTAGTGGACTGTCGGGTATGAGTAGGACTGGTACTGGGCCAGCAGTGGACTGTGACATATGAATAGCGAATAAATAGGACTGGTACTGGGGCAGAAGTGTACTGTGTCGTATCAGTAGGACGGGTACTGGGGCAGTTGTGGACTGTAACGTATCAATAACATTGGTACTGTAGGGTATAAGTAGGAGTAGTTCTAGGACAGTTGTGTATTGAGTCGTATCAGTAGGACTGGTATTGGGGCAAAAGTGGATTGAAGGATATCAATAGGACTGGTGCTGCGGTAGTAGTGGACTGCAGGATATCAATAGGACTGGTATTGTGGTAGCTTCGGTCTGCATCGTATCAGTAAGACTGATCCATGGCAATGGTAGACTGTATCATATCAGTAGGACTAGTACTGGGCCACTAGTGGACTATGTTGTATCAATAGAACTGGTACTGGAGCATTGATGGACTGTATCATATCAGTAGTGGACTGTGTAGTATCAGGAGGACTTGTCCTTGGCAGTGGTAGATTGTATCGTATCAGTAGGACTAATACTGGAACAGTAGTGGACTGTGTTGTATCAGAAAGTGGTATTGGAGCTTTGGTGGACTGTATCATATCAGTAAGACTAGTACTGGGACAGTAGTGGACTGTGTAGTATCAGGGGGACTGGTAATGGGACAGTAGTATACTATGTCGTATTAATAGGACTGGTACTGGGGCAATAATATACTGTATTGTATATGAAGGACTAGCCGGGCTTGGTTGCTCAGTTGGATGCGCATCCGACTGGAGGCCAGGAGGTCGCGGGTTCGACCCCCGCCGAGGTTGGCAACATTCTTTCGTGGAGATTGATCATGAAATATTTTCTACGGTCATTCTCTCCCTTCCACTGATTCAAGAAGTGCAGTTGTCAGTTTCTGGCGAAAGAATGTGCACAATACTGGTTAACCGCTTAGATGACTAAGCCTGCCCAGTAAACGTGTGGTTAGGTAAATTGACCGCGCTCGCCATGACCCAATTGGGTTGACTTGGCCGTAAAATCTCACTACAAACAAATATGAAGGACTGGTACTGGTGCAGTAGTGTACTGTGTCGTATCAGAAGGATGGTACTGGAGCAGTTGTGGAATGTAGGGTATCAGTAGGACTGGTACTGCGACAGGGGTAGACTGTAGGGTATCAGTACGACTGGTACTGGGGCGGTAGTGGACTATGTCATATCAGAAGGACTGGTACTGCGAGAGTAGTGGACTATAGGGTATCAGTAGAACTCGTAATTGGACAGAAGTGGACTGTGTTGTATCAATAGGGCTGGTACTGGGACAACAGCGGACTATGCAATATCAGTAGGACTGGCACTAGGCCAGTAGTAGACTGAGCATATAAAAAGGTCTGGTACTGGGCAGTAGTCATATCAGTAGGACTGGAAATTGGACAGTAGTGGAGTGTACGGTATCAGTAGAACTCGTACTGGGGCAGTAGTGGAATGTGTTGTATCCATAGGTCTAGAAATGGGGCTGTAGTGGACTGTAGGGTATCAATAAGATTTGTCTGGTACTGGGGCAGAGGTGGACTAAAGGGTATCAGTAAGACTGGCACTGGGGCAGTGGTGGACTGTGTCCTATCCATAGGACTAATACTGGGGCAGAATTGGACTGAAGGGTATAAGTAGAACTGGTACTGGGTCAGTAGTGGACTGCGACGTATCAATAAGACTAGTACTGGGCCAGTAGTGTACTGTTGTGTATGTGTATAAGGACTGGTGCTTGTGCAGTAATGTACTGTGTCATATTAAGAAGACCAGTTCTGAGGCAGTAGTGTATTGTGTCGCATCAATAGGACTTGTACAGGGGCAGTAGTGGATTGTGGGGTATCAATAAGACTAGAATTGGGGCAGTAGTGGACTGTTGAATATCACTAGGACTGGTATCAGTAAGGTATCAGTAGGACTGGTATAGGGCAGTAGTGGACTATCGTATCAATATGTCTTGTATTGGGGCAGTAGTGAACTGTATCATATCAGAAGGATATGGATACTGGGTCAGAAGTGGGCTGTCGTATCAGTAGGACTGGTACTGGGCAGTGATAGGCTGTGTGATATCAGTAGGACTAGTACCGCGACAAAAGTTGACTGTGTCGTATATTAGGACTGGTACTGCGGCATCGGTAGACTGTATCATATCAGTAAGACTGGTACTGGGACAGTAGTGGACTGTGTAGTATAAGTAGGACTGACAGTGTAACAGTAGTGTAAATTAATAGAACTGGTACCGAGGTTGTAATGTACTTTATCATACATTTACCAGAAAATATGTTCATTTTTCATATGTGATACTGTCATGGCTTTCAAGCACATATCACTCTTGTGGAGTCCACCAATGCAAAAGGTGTGATAATGAGTCACGTGGATGATACGGCTTTTTTTGCCCGGGCAAAAATCCACATCACCACATTCAGAGCACTCGGTGGTCTTGCCTTTGACTCCGCATACGATATCAAATAGGCAAGCTTGTCAGAAAGAAAAATGTATGATAAATAGATTATCAAATCGGCAAGCTTGTCAGAAAGAAAAATGTATGATAAATAGATTATTATATGGCAATTTTCAGATCATACCCCTCGGGCTGATATGGGTGCCTCGGGTTGATATGGGGTATGATGTGAAAATTGCCATATAATAATCTCTATGTATCGTATACGTAGGGCTGGTACTGGGGCAGTAGTGTAATGTTTCAAAACAATAGGACTGGTACTGGGGCTGTATCATATAAGTAGGACTGATACTGGGGACAGCAGTTGACTGTGTCATATCAGATGGACTGATACTTGGACAGTAGTTGAGTGTGTCGTACCTGTATGACTCGTACTGTGGTAGTTTTTTTTTGAAACTAATGTGGACTAGAAAATCTGATAGATAGATAGATAGATAGATAGATAGATAGATAGATAGATAGATAGATAGATAGATAGATAGATAGATAGATAGATAGATAGATAGATATATAGATAGATAGATAGATAGATAGATAGATAGATAGATAGATAGATGACTCATGTTCACCAACACAAACGGTACTAATTGATATTAATTACCGGCGATTATCAAACACATTTATATAAGTCAGGAAATCTCGTTAGTTTCCGCCACTTACAGTTTATATAACGTAATAACAAAGTCAAAGAACGTATTGACAAACTCACATCGTAATGAAAAAAACTGACATAACGTAACGACAAACTCACATAACGTAATGACAAACGCACATAACGTAAAGTCAAACTCACATAACGTAATGACAAAATTACTTGCCGTTAGGACAAGCTCACATAAAGTAAAGAGTTGTCAAATGACGTAAACGTGCCTTCCGTACATATACGGCATCAGCCAGCGATAGTGACATAACGAAATGAAATGTCCACATAAGGTATTTGGAAATGCACAAAACGTAATGAACAAATTATATAACGTAATATTAAACCAGTATAAATAAATAACAAACCCCCAAAGTGTATTGATAAATGCACAAAACGTAATGGCCAATTCACATAGCGTAAAAATAAAGTCAGATAATGCAATACTCATCCCACATAAAGTAACATCAAACTCGTATAAAGTAATGACAAACCACATAACGTAACAAATTGTCACAAAACGCAAGGTGTTTGCACCGTATAAGACAGCAATGAAGTTCCATAACAGCCTACCTGGTGGTGATTTATGTGGCATCCAACTGATAAGCATTTCTGCTTTTTATCAGTTTTGTCCATCATTTTGATTGAGCCAAAGGTGACTGTTTATTGCATAGATGAACTAGGTTAGTAGTCTTCGCCATATTAAGCTCCTTGAAATATGATTATTCTAAAGGCATTTATAAATAGCATGAAAGTAACATGGCTGAGAAGGGTCATTAATTTTACACTGCTCTTGGCGATCTATCATACAAAACACCATCAATTTTAATGACCTATTCTCTTTCGGAAAAAAAGCTATACAGACCATTTGCTTAAAGATATTAAAAATCAGTTCTGGGCAGATGTTCTAAAGGCATATGCAGAAGTTTTAAAACTGCATAAACTAGATTCAGAGGACCTTGTTCTTTCAACTCCAATTTTTTATAATGACTTAATTAATATTGGTGGTACCTCCATTCATAAAGAAATGGTATAAAAATGGAGTTATCTATATTAATGATATGATTAACGAAAATGGAGAATTTTATTCACAAGAAGAATTCGAAAGAAACTTTAACCTAAAAGCAAACTTTCTACAATTTCAAGGCATTAAACAAGCTATAAAAACATATATAAAAACTTCAATATTACACGGTTTTCCAAACAAAACTTCACTATCCAATAATTCCAGCAAATTTGGTACCTTTTATGAAGTCAAGGCAAATAATTTTACATGATTTTAAAGAAAAATGAAGACAAACCTACATCACAACAAAAATGGGAAACTATATATAATATAGAAAAAGAAACTTGGAAGAACATATATGATGCTCCCTTTCAATCATTCATAAGTACAAAATTACAATGGTTCCAGATAAGAATTAACCATAGGATTTTACCATTTTACCAACAAGAAAATATCTATATCACATAAAGCAAATACCAAGCCCCCAAGGCAATTTCTGTCAGGAAGAGGAATCTATAGGTCATATGCTTTGGTCTTGTCAGGAAAGTCAGTCCCTAATTGGTCAATTCATCCGATGGTTAAATAGTAAAAATATAATTCTGACATTGGTTGAAGAGTTTTTCATTTTTAATATAGGAAATACATACCTTTTATCTGACTTACAGATAATCATGTTCGTTAAATATTACATATACATAACGAAACACCTTAATTAACAATTGTCATTAATTGCTCTGAAAAACAAGCTTAAGTTTTTTTTATGAACTAGAAAAGTGTGCAGCAACAAAAATAACCATTTGGAAAAATATGAACAAACATGGTATAAATATTAAGAATTATTAGAAGCAATACATTGAGTTTATATGATGCTCCTGACATCTTAAGCAAGATCTTACAAGTACAAATGTATTATGTTTAATTTTTCTGCATACTGCTCACTGAGAGAAAATATCCAGAGCACCTTTTTTTCTTTCTTTTGTGTGTCTATTGGTCTTTTGTCTGTTCTGTCATCTAGTGTCATTTAGTGTCTAGTGTTCTGTCATCTAGTGTCATTTAGTCTCCCATATGTTGTATAAATGTGTGTGGAAGTGAGACAGAGCAAATGTACATAATTAAATATCACACTATATTTACGCTAAATATTGGGACATTTTAACTCTTAATCATATATGTCGTAAAGTCTGAGCTACAAGCAGATGTACGCGTGCATAAAAATTCTTTGGATGAATGGCAGACCATTATCAGATGGTACAGTGTCTGCTCTTGATTAGCAGTGTTTTGCACAGGCTAATCTGTTCCAATACTTGCGGTAGAAAAATAAGTTAATTAGACAACACAGCTACTACGACCTTAATGTAATCGCCTATGTACATGTATATTGTAAGGTATTCAGAAGGGATGGTCCTCCCCGACCCTCTGTTTACCATAGGACGGTGAGAATAAATGGGTTACCACTAGGTAACTGAAAAAAAAGCTACTTCAAATACTCATTTGATCGCAGACACATATTTATCCTAAATATTCCGACATTATACAGCCTGAGCAAACAGTCTGAGCAAACAGTGTAGACCCAGATCAAAATCCAAATAGTTTGATCAGGGTCTCCACTGGGAGCTTTTAGACATAATACTAGATAGCCAATTTGCAAGTTAAAATTTTAGGACAGGTATGGTAAAAAGTTAGGGCGTCCGAATATTTAGGGTAATTACGTTACCCAGCAAGTTCCCCGTAATGTAGATATACGATATGAAAGGCTGATTCTTATGATTTAGCAAAATAATCTTTGGAAAAAATAGCTGTTGTAGGGAGGTGGCAATTTTAGAGAGGCTTAATATATAGAAAATTGTACTCTAGACTATCAGAAAAGTGGTTATAATTTTTTGGGAGGTGGCTGTTGTTGAGAGGTGGCCGTTAGTAGAATTTCTACTGTATATGCTGATAATATTAAACATTATTAGCGTGTCGTATTATTGGCCTAAATAAATGGATAAATAAAGAAATACAGAAATAAAGAAATCTTAGGATTTCATGTTAAGACAGAAGAAAGAATAGACCTGCATATGACATGTATGTGTATGCACAGTTTGAAAAAAAAATGTTTATGAAAAGCGAGGCTGATTGTAAATAGCTCTTTTCCAATGTAAGCGCAAAAATCAGTTTTCCAAGATAAGCGCTGTTTTGTGTAGTACACAGTCGCCACTTTTTCCTAGTGAAGCATATTTCGCTTGACACACGCATGCATTTCAAACTGCTATTTCTCTGTGTACCTCTTATGCCATATTCTGTATGGATTGAGTGAACTAAAGTTATTACTAAACAAACAGTGTGAGCAGGTGTGAACAGGGTCAACATCCTTTGCATTTAATACAAGAATTGCTATAAAATATGGTAATAATAATAAAAGCTAACCAAACACCCATTTTGTTAGAGGTGAACTGGCCCGAAGAGGAGTCCATTCGTCATAAATAGGTTATACAATTCAAAGTCTAAAATTGCACTTCTTCCGAATATATAGGTATTGATTCTCATTGAAATTTATTATGTATAATGTATGTTCGCTATCTTGCATATCATGTATGTTGAAATTTGTGTATGTGCTCATGGGCTTATTGCATGAATAAATTACTTACTTACTTACTTACTTACTTACTTACTTACTTACTTACTTACTTACATGTAATCATTACTATAATAATACACGTAATCATTACGATTACAATACGTGTGATCACCACTAACATCGCATTTACTGAGTGGCCGCTTACCCATAGTTTGCGCGCCCTAGGGAGTATTTAAACCAACACAAACTAAGTCAAAGTCACTGGTCATCCATCGAAACTCTCGTCCAATATTTTATCGACTGCACTAAATACTATTATGGAAGAACCACAGCAACAACAGCAGGGTTTTTATTATTAACAACCACAACACACAATATCTCAATTGAGGACATCGGGAGCTATATCAACCATACTTAGAGTTCAGTGAACTCGGAGCTAAAGTTCGAACAAATGAAACCGATTAAGGTTCCAATCACTTTTCATGTCATTATAGATCAAGGACTTACATTACCACAACCATCTATGACGGGAATAGGAACGCACAGTAAAAACATCGAAAATACAAAGAAAAAGAAGTCCAAATAATCCTGAGAAAAACAACAACAAAAAACAACAACCAAAAAAAAAACAAAACAAAAAAAACAACAACAACAAAAAAAAAAAAACAGTATCAAATTTACACCAAACAGTCCTTTTCAGGACTACCCATATCTTAGAAAGCTATAACCTTTACAGTGTTCGCCTTTGTCTCTGAAGCGTCTCATTACAGACGCTTAAAGTTATTCCTTTGATGAGAGTTCATAACTTGAACGCATATCACTTAAGAGCCTGTAGAAAAAATTACGCCTCCAGTATAGGAGTGAGGTCTTGAGATACAAGACCAAGAGACAATAGCAGACCAACTTCTATTAGCAAGCTACTCACAGACTATCAAGTTATCTTCAAGCTATTTGAGTACCAACTCTTACTCAGAAAAAGAAAGTTATTTTAACCAAGTTACAAATAGCCCACATACCCATAACATTAAGAAAACTTGACTAATCTCTACTAGCAAGCTACTAAAAACTCTTATGACTTATTTTCAAGCTACTCAACAAAATCTCAGAAAATTTACTTATTTTAAGCTAGTCAAGTAAGCTTAGCCCAGACTGGCATTTCTGGGTACGCTTATGGGACTCTATTGCATTTAGCTGAAGAAATGACTGTTATTTTCTAGGCTTAACCATTTTTCTAAAAAATTCTCATGAGTCCCATAAGCGTGCCCAGAGTTCCAGCCAATACTACTGCCAGTTGCCAGTTATTTTACCGTAAACTCTACGGGATTTTTTTTTACAGTGTAGCTGGTTTCACTATATTCACAAATACCAAATAGTCGGAATATCCAGTAAAGGGCTTATACTTTAAATTTGCTGAAGACTTTGACGTGCGCATTCATTGCAAGTAAGATATTTCCCGATACATGAAGGATATAACATAAACCACGCGTCAGCGAATAGGCACAGGTAGACCAAGATTTCGTTGTGTACACCAACTGTAGATATATCTGCTTCAGCAAATCCTCTTTGTTCACGTTTCGGGATACTATCAACTAACTCGCATATCCTGGAGTCATGTGTTTTGACATTATTCGACAGTTTATTTGTTTGTTTGTGTTGAGGTTCTACGGCCCAGTCAACCCAATAGGGTCATGGCGAGCGCGGTCAGTTTACCTAACCACACATTTACTGGGCAGGCTTAGTCCTCTAAGCGGTTAACCAGTATTGTGCACATTCTTTCGCCAGAAACTGACAACTGCCCTTCTTGAATCAGCGGAAGGGAGAGAATGACCGTAGAAAATATTTCATGATCTACAGGCTCTATAAATATTTAAAAATTGGGGTCCATAGAAACACCCCAAAACACCCCAAACCACCCCGAAACACCCCAAACCACCATTAACCCCCCCACCCCCGCGCCCCCCAAACCAGTCTTGTATGATAGGGTAGAGTCAGATTAGGTTGCGCAGAGATATATCTTGTAAGTAAGAAGGGCCGGGGTTACGTACAGCATCCCACACTGCCAGGGTAACCACCCCAAACCTCATTATAGTATGTTCATAATTGATTAAAGCACCCAAACTGCCTTATTTCACCCCTGTATGACAGTGTAGAGATTGATAGTAATATAGGGTATCAGAACACTGATGGCAAGACGTGATTCAATCAGCTTCATATAACCGTTACCAAAATTCACTCAAACAAAACTAACACTTAAGTGATTAAAGTTGACACTTAAGTGAATATAGTCACTTAATGATAGGTGAGTAGATTTCAGACGGAACCTCATCAAAACCGTTCATAGGCCTTACTCGATATTATTTTATCGCTAAAACTTATCACATAAAAATCAAATATTTTATTTAATAATATATATTTTGGACCATTTTTCTGCATCACATTTAATTAATATCAACCTTTTTAGATGTTATTCCAATTTTCTGCTTTCTATTCTTTCATTCTTTTTTTCACACATTCTTTCACTCAAGTTCGTTTACATGCTCGTTCTTTGATGGAAATTATTATTATTATTTTTTTTTTGTTTCTATAGTTGTAACTTTAATATTAATTTATGCTTTAAGTCTTGCTATTTGGTTTTATTAACATGTTTGAGGTGGTTTGGGGTGGCTTGCTTGGCGGTTTTGGACATACTGTCTTCTACCCAGTTAACCCAAACCCACTACGGCCGGGCCACCTCAACACACCTAACCCATCTCTATCTGACCCTACCCTATCATACAAGTGGTTTGGGGGGGGGGGGTTAAGGGTGGTTTGGGGGTTTTTAAGGGTGGTTTGGGGTGTTTTGGGGTAGTTTGGGGGTGTTTTGGGGTGTTTCTATGGACTAAAAATTGCCCTTGTTTTGAAAATGGTCACCATTATGGCGTATTAACTTTAACCGGTTTAGGGCAATTGAAGCACTTGTATTTCATTTTTTGTTGGAAGCATGCACCATAATTTTAGATATTTTTCTTTAAAGATGTTTTATCTTGTTACGACCGAGCACTCCTTCCTTCGATTATCTGCCTTAGCAGATTACGCATAGCTTCTAAGTATATATTCACTCTCTGACAACTGCGTCAGGGAGTCGGCTCTTTGGCTCAGTGGTTAGAGCATTGGATTTTTAACCGGGAGGACCGGGTTCGATTCCCAGGAAAGACGCAATATTTTTTCAGCTATGCTTCATTCCTTTGTTACGGCTTTCATGTCGTAAGATGGGGGCACGTCCGGGATTGGACTTTATACGCCGAAAATGGCTTCACGTCATCATAAATGATGACTTCCTTGAAAAGGGGGAGTGTTACGACCGAGCACTCCTTCCTTCGATTATCTGCCTTAGCAGATTACGCATAGCTTCTAAGTATATATTCACTCTCTGACAACTGCGTCAGGGAGTCGACTCTTTGGCTCAGTGGTTAGAGCATTGGATTTTTAACCGGGAGGACCGGGTTCGATTCCCAGGAAAGACGGAATATTTTTTCAGCTATGCTTCATTCCTTTGTTACGGCTATCATGTCGTAAGAATCTTCATACAGTAAGATTTAGTAGTGATGTAATTGTAACATAGCTATCTTAATACAGTAGGAATCAGTAGTGAAATATTTTAGAACAGCTATCTTCATACGCCGGCCTCGGTGGCTCAGTTGGATGCGCCGTCCGACTGGAGACCAGGAGGTCGCGGGTTCAACCCCCGCCGAGGTCGGCAACATTCTTTCGTGGAGATTGATCATGAAATATT